>SAUA01000072.1:0-163085 GCA_004335185.1 Phoma sp. RAV-16-625 | reverse complement strand
CGGAATTATTCCGTCATGCAGCCATCATTCAGTTTAGCCCAGAGAATGTTGGAGGCGCTTGAAGGCAACGTGTACTCTTATAGTCAAGATAATATACGCCTTGGGTTTCCGAAATCCGCTCTTATAACGGATAGAATGGATATGAAAGGAGAGTAGCCTAGCGGTTTATATGCTGGTCCGAATAAGCTTATCTGAGTATGATGGTTTAATCGGTTCACATTCTAGAAGCAAAGCTGGAATCAAAGCTGGAATTACATTGCCAAGCCTGATCTACTCTCTCTAGAGGAGAACATTTTCCTGTAACAACGTCGAAATGTAGAGGACTCCTACGTAAAATGCCAACGGTTTTATGCAGAGATACCGCGGTCTGCTGCTGGGAAAAGGACCGTGATTAGTAAGGACTAAACAACTAGCTGGGTTGGTAACAAGTAGCAGATGATGTGTACGTCTATTGACTTTGACCGAGAAACAGCTGGCTCAAGCTCAGTTCTCATCCTGTGTTGGCTACTTCTGTTCGTTCGTGAACTCTCAGAGTGAGACACTGCGAAGAGGGTGTGACGCATGCAGCCTGAAAATTAGACGGCCGTTTCCGGTCCAATATATTCTTCTTTAACGAAGCACAAAAAATCAGTGGATCGGCCCGCGCAAACCTACTTTTGCTTTGAAAACTCGGCATCTCGTTCCAGCCTGTGATAGTGATGCTCAAGGACTTAGGTTTATGTGGTCGGTTTTGGGAACCGACAACTGAAGTCGCTTGCCTAAAATGACTTTAGAAGACGTTTGAGACTTGAAGCTTGTGCAGCCTTAACAGAAGGCCAGGTCTCCTTTCCTCAAGTTTTTCTGCTATCCCGGGCAACACCATAATGCCAAATGACAAACGACAAACGACAAACAGCGATGGGCTTACCGACTCGATTCGTTGAACGTTAGAGGCTACAGCCAGTCGTTTCTCGAACCTTCTAGTGAGATTCTAAGGGACCTATGCACTCCGCATTTCATACCTTGACGACGAAGCGGGGTGTCTGGTGCAGATTGCTACGGGGGAAGAGAGTTCAAGGAAGGTCCGTTCGTCAGAAGTCGCTGTTAACACCAAGCCGAGAGCCTCGATGGCCTTGCAACGTCGGCATTATTGGCACGAGCTTCCAGATTCAACCGCGTCACACGGATTCTGGAGCAGATGAAAAGCCTCTGACACATCCTCCCAACATGCATGCATGCATCTTCTCTGCTGCAAGGTCACACAGTCAGCTTGGCCCGCGTGAGAGAGCCAGTTGGAACACACGAGAAGAACCCTGCAGCTGCTCCGTTGTTCAGGCTCCCATGGCCTTTCCCAGAAGGATGGTTTCCTTGCGATTGGCTTCCCAGCCGTGAGGATAGAATGCAAAAGGCTCACCCAACTGACTGAGGGGTTATGTCGATCTCCCCGCATTCGGCGTACCGATTGGCAACAACATCATTCGACACCAACCGAAAGTCTCGTTTCCAACGCTTGGACATATGTAGGGCTTGTGGGCTTGGGTATGATGAGCGTGCTGAGCCGGAATATATTCTTGGAGTGAGAGAAAGACGTTGGGTATGATGTCACACCGATAAGCAAGCGAGAACCTGGAGGCAAAATCGACGATGCCCGTCACGTGCTTGAAAGTTTGAGGGTGTTGTATTGCGCACGGCGAATTCGAATCAAGTTGCAACGAATCTTGTGAAGCACGTATTTTGATTATGACGGAGCCCCTCGATCTCGCGATATTGTCAGTGCGGTAGGTAGAGATTTTTTGGTCTAGGATCCGTTGTCAACATGTGGAGAAGAAAGAACGGATCAGTCGGAACCCGCCGAGTCAATACGCGAGTCTAGAACGTTTCTATGCACCATGTCGTGCTCCCCAGATCGGGAGATGTGAGCAGAAAAGGAAGGTCTGCACACGAGAAACCGATTGTGATATTGTCGCACTTTTCAGTGGTGCGAAGACATATGGCAAATGGGTTACATTGCTCTTAGGTATTGGTACATCGAGAGGATGCGAGTTGCTTTCTACAAACACCGTACTCCGGGTAATGCATTCTTATGCATTGGGTATCATTTTCTCATTCAAACATCTCTGATCTGAGCACTTCATCTCAGAAAAAACAGTACGCCATAGCCAGCGCCTATAGGAACAAAAAGCTGCATGAGTTTGTACAAGTCCGTTAAGGCACAATCAACTTAGGCCCAAGTCTTGGAGGCATTGAGACCAAAATCCATATGGTGGGCAATGGAGGAAGCATGGTCTCGCTCAGCATTTGATGAGTGTCGACGTCTTTGTCGGCGAATCTGATGTTCAGACTCCATAAGCTTCTCCTGTATGAAGGCACGGTATTGTGGGTCAGTCTTGACGGCGTCGGTGTTGAGCAGCTCCATGAGTGTCGCTACAATCTGTTGATTGATCTCGTACAGCTTGTGTGATTCGTCCATGTGTATGTCATCAACGCTTATCCGAGCTGCTGTACTTGATGTCGTAGGAACCGGCTCGGTGGCTGTTGGATAGGTCGAAGTGGAGTCTGTAGGCGATACGGGCGACGATGATAATGACTGAAATTCAGGCGAAGATGTCGACATCGGTAAACCAAACGGGATCGACATTGACATTCGACGTTGGACAGCTTCTTTCTGAGCTGCGAGCAGAATATACTTCTGCATTGACTCATTCTACACAGCAGGTTAGCGATTAGATAGTCGTGTTGTTCAAGTAGAAAGGCTTACTCTGCTCAGCGTAGGTCTGGTGGAGGGAGACATTGTGCTTGTGATGTTGGTTTGTTGGTTTGTTGGTTCTTGTGTGCTTAAAGTTGTTTCGAATAGTCGAAGTGTATAGTCCAGCTGGAGCGGGGGATAGTTATAAGTTGGACTTGGACAGGCCCAAATGCGTTAGCGTTCCAGGTGACTTGGTACGGTTTGAGATGCGTAACGCAACGCTTGCGGAAAAGGCTGAGCGTGGTTGTTTTTTGACTGATTGGTGATGTGATTGCGATAGAGTAGGCTAAGGCTGCAAGAACGCGCAAGCGTTGAATGATAATGCTAGGTCGCGGTAATAGTTGCCAGCGTTCTTGGAAGAGCGAGGTGAGACCCTTTTGAATGCTGGCTATGAAATGTGCATTCTTCCAGACCGCAAATGCCATGACGTGGAATCATTGCGATGAACCTAAATTGAAACCAAGCCGCGTACCCGCCCTTGTGCATGGACGTCTTTTTGAACGTTGAGCTTTGGCCAGGAACTGGGATAGAACACAACTGAGGCGCTGATTGGGGGCTGAAGACTCCCTTGTCGATCAATGCCCTGTGCGAAAGTGGGTCGTGCGCACGAAATCCACACAACGTCACTGTGAAAAAGCAAAGGATCAGGTATCGGGACAGTCTCGCATCGCCAGCTTTTGCTAGAAGGAAGTCCCTGAAGATCTTTTACCGGAAATTCGTACCTGCAGGCGTGCGACACCGCGGAGCCTCCCTCCCAGGTGGTCATTCTCGAATACAATGTTTTCACTATACCATCAGAAAGTGTCAGCAATGCCATCATTGGTAAGAATCCTATCTGCATCCCAGAAATGACGTTACGTTGGAACATGCATGATGCTTTCCTCACATGAGTCTTCACGATCATTAACGTTACACCTGACCAACTTCTCCTTGGTCACACTTCTGCGAAACGCCTCATGGATCGATCGATTGGGTAAAGCTGTGGCGTTAGACCAAGAATCTTGGACCGGATTGCAGCAAGAACGCTGGTCTGTGATTGATGGATAAGGTAGATCGTTGCCTTGACGCCACAGCTGGAGGCGCCAAAATCAGCACAGCCTGTTTTTTTGAGTCCTGTTACGTGGTTAGATTCCACGTGGTTGGTGTAGTCAGCCGTGACGTGCTATGTCAGGCGCAGATGAGTTTAGTGACAACTGGGGACTGCCATGGCGGTGTGTTGTACGGTGTTCTAGAACAAGAACTAATCCATCATCCGTGAGACGTCATATTTCTAAAAATCACATTGCGAGAATAGGAAGAATCTGGCGGCAGGAGCGGAATGCTGCTTGCAGCGAGAAAAGGTATCTTCGGCGCCACCCATTGGTGGACTAAACCTTAGAACCCTTTCCCAGCTCTTCTGTGGAGCTACAGCATCGATTGAGAGCAGAAACTGTGCGAAAGAGGCGAAGTAGTAGCAGCAAAGCTACACCTTTCCTCCTTGATCGATATAATCCTTCTGAACACAGGATGATGCGGCAAAGCGTGGAGTGAGATGTGCTGAGAGACAGTGCGATCATGTTCGACAAGAACCCGCGGAGGCTTCATTCTGGAACTGATTGACGCCCGGCCCAGAAGCCTTTCCCATAATTTACAAGAATCTCCTCGCCGTATCCAATACCTTTTGTTCTCTTTCCACTCTTGCCGGCGCTGAGCACAAAGACCCCCACTCTTTTCTCTACTATACCGAATCCAACATCCACCAAGACGTCGCGAAACTCTGCATTCGGCCCCGTGGAGATACCTCGATAGTCATTCATGAATCTTGCTTCATTGCCCATCTTGGAAGCGTCGACGCTTATTCCTATCTCCCGGTCCAGCGAAAGGTCATAGTCAGACGTTTCATCCGTCTCAGTCTGGTCGTGAACAAAGCCCAGATAAGGTAGTATGAAACTGTCCGGTGGTAGATGTTGCGCAGCGTAAAGCCCATGTTGGCCATGCGCTGGATGTGAATCGTCTAATACCGGCTTAATTTTTACGTTTGCATAGGGACCTCTCGATGTCAAAACCCGCTCTGTAGACGACAAGTCTGCTTTCGAGAGGAGAAGCGAGTTCAACTTGTCTTTCGTGAGCTTCTTTGAGTAAGATGGTGCACGCAGGTACATCGTGCCTTCAGGCCACTCCGTAGGCGTTCTAGCTTGCATGTTGACGTGTCCCGCGCCACACTGCGTAGAGTATTGGGCGAGTTTGCTGGCAGTGATCGAGATTCTATCGGTCTTCGTACTGATGTACCGTTCAGATCAGTAACACGCGTGCTCCATCATGAATATGACGCAGTGGTGGCTGGCGGGCATCTCGTAGGTGATGAAGGGACAGCAGCGAAGTGCAAAGTTCAAAATCTTGGCGCCAATCCGAGCCACACCCCACTTGTGGCACAGCAGCAATCGCATTCATGTTGTCATTTGAGCAATCAGAATCGGATTCATCACAGAGACCTGGGCGTGCCTAGAGACACGAGGTTTATCGCCACTTGCGGGAAATGGTAGGTGAACAGGGGCTGTTCGTATTGTTAACCGACTCCTTCCACATTTAAGTTGATGCAACGCACGCGATACCAGCGTGGCGCTCGATTTCACCTTCCTATACGTGCGGAGGATGTTGGAGCGAAATTACAAAGGAACAAGATCCAAAAACGGTCGTGTGGGCGGCAGCACTCGATACGCGTCAATAGGGTTGGAGGCCTTACGGCCAATCACTGAACGAAGTCACATCCTTTGTTGAGGTGGTGCAAGCTGACCTTGTGAGCGTCGAACACGGTCTGATCTAGTGATTCCCTCGTGCCGCGAATGCCAACTATGGCACTCTTGCGAGAAAGGTGTGATACGAGCAGCACAGGTGCACTGAGTATCCAGGCATTATTCGAAGGCTCTGCGCTCTTCGGCAGTCGGCCCCTCGTTAAGTCTTAGTCTGGAGTCCAGACACAACAACAATGCAGGAACCCGCCCGTATCCACCTCAGCGTTGGCCAACACCACTTCAGTGCGTCGGGAGACCGCCCTTTCTCGAACCCTTCCATTCAGGTCCGCCTGTTTGCGCGCAAGGACCTTGCCAATCGTGTTCGGTGGCGAGCAACTATCGTACTGATTTCCGCTTCGATGCACGGGGAAGCATGCGTTCGTGCTCCAGACATGTATGGAGCAGACTCATCGATGGAGATCTGACAACTTGAGACACACAAGGACGTCAAGGTTCGCTGACATCTGAACCTAACCCAGAGGTCCACAGGAGGTCGTGCGACTCCTTTTCACATGGCTCTTAGCCATGACTTCGAATCGCGTCTACATACTACGTTGTGCACAGCCAGCGGGTGGTTGTGCACATTGTCTGCGTGAGATACTATTCACACTAAACTGCTTTGAGGCAAAAACAGTTAGACAAGTAAGCGAGCTGTTGAGGCTGCATGGATCTTGGCAGGGGAAATTGGTTCTTCATCTCGTTTCTTTGCACTCTGCCGTATCGTGATAGGCTAATTCAGCTTCCATCAATAAACACGCTCAGACGACCAGCCTTATCGACGCTGCTCGGCAACGATTCTCCTTTTACCGTATCCACCAGAACGCCACCACGGGCCAGCTTCTCCAGATGCTCGCTGGTGGATGCTACCATCGATGTGACATCCCTGTCCGTTGATATTGGCTCTTTGGTAAGCCTGCATCCCATTGAGCTCCTATAAAGTAGCTTTCCCAGTACCTGATCATGACTTTTCTTCTTCACCCACACTCACTACACTAATACACCGGATATCTCCGATTTCACTCGTTTTCTACGACCTCCAAAGCCGTTACTTAATACCAACGTACTTAATACCAACCCTACAATCAAAATGCGTTCCTTCGCTGTCCTCGCCATGGCCGCCAGTGCCTCAGCTTACGCTTACAACCCTACCTACAACGTCAGCTCCTCCGCTGTTGAGAGCTACGCTGCCTCCACCCCAGCTTACGCTGCCTCTACCCCCGTCTACGCTGCCTCCACCCCTGGATACGCTGCCTCTTCCGCCCCGGCTTACCCTGTCGCTTCCTCCAGCGCCAAGTACGAGGAGTACCCCGTCACCTCCACCAAGGTTGTCAAGGAGACCACCTTCGTCGTACGTTGATACCGTTCTGTCGCCTAACTACACAGGCTAACACGTTCTTCCAGTGCCCTGAGCCCACTGTTGTGACCTACGAGGAGAAGACCTACTCGGTCACCAAGGCCACCACCCTCACCGTCTCTTCCTACACAACCACCGTTGTCAAGACCACCCACACCCCTGAGGCCCAGAAGCCTTCCAGCAAGGTTGAGACCCCCGTCTACAGCGCATCGGTCCCCCCCGCTGCTCCCACCCACGCCCCCTACCCCAGCAGCAACGCCACCGTTTCCACTGCTCCCCATGGAACTGCCACTGGCTACCCCACCGGCACCAAGCCCCCTACCGTAAGTTTGCTCGATTCTCGCCATTCTAGAATACCAAGCTAACTTTGCCAAAGTCCGAGTTCACTGGCGCTGCTACCCAGGCTGGTGTCGGCCTCCTCGCCGTTGTCGGTGCCCTCGCCGCTTTCTTGTAAGCGATTTAGGATCCTTGAACGATGCGCTGAGACGAGCATGCTCATCTCTCTCATCTTTCAAGTCGTGGTAAAGGGGAAGGAAACGCCATCTTACGGGTAATGACTTCGACTCTGCATCATGATACCCTCCTGCATTGCTTTGTTGCATTGCGATGGGAGTTCGAGGTCATGTCCACGATTCCTTGCGCACATGCCGCAGCAGCATTTCGATTGTACACTTTGACTTTATAATACGCTTTTGGTCTAAGGCCTACTTCATGGAGGATCTAGTGTGTGGGACGATGGGACTCGTGTTCGTAGAACTCTGGCTGGACGCACTCGCCGTGCTGGGGAAGGGGTTGACAAGCTAATTGACATGGTTCCATCTTTACATCCTGGGTGTTCTTTGGGCGTAGCTTTCTGTGACGGGCGGCGCATGATACCAATTCAAGACCTGGAGTTTAATAGGCTGGTTGGGATGATACCACCACTGGCGGTTTGGATAGACATTTCTATCAGATATATTTTTGCATCCTCTGAATGGAGAACCCACAATGTCGAAACGTGGAGTAGATGTGATGTTGATCCAGCTGCCAGGTTCAAGCGCCAGGTACACTTTCCGGGGCATGCGCCGAACCCTGTAAATCACGCAGCCATGTGCAAGCTCGCTATCGATACTGGCGGCCATCGCCTAGCATCCCCCAGATTTAGCCGCTGCGTCATTTCCGTCCTCACCAATGCCAACACGAGTCACGAACTGGGCGCGTGGAAAGTCACAAGTCAAAGGTCTCGGCCGTCCACGCCATCTGGGCCATTGACCGGAGAGAACTCTTAAAAAAGTTTAGGGACTGTTCACTCTCTTCATTTGCTCAGTCATCTACCTTGAGTTTTCGAGCGCCAGTCTGCGAAGGCCCCTACAGGCATAACCTAGCAGTTCGAAAATGCTTTCCATCGGCTTGACGAGCCGTTCAAAGGCCTCGGAGATTGTGCGAGTGTTAATTTGACCACGAAGGGAGTGGCTTGATTGACTGGTGAGGATCAGGACGTGATATCGGACTTATTTTATGCGCACACTGTTCTAAAATGGCTTTATGCCAAAGAGAATGAAGGTAAGCATGACCGCTGTCTTGCAACTATGTGAACGATACTTTGTAGGCCTCAAAGAACAGGTGTGGAGGAGGTGGTTGGACATGGAGTTCGAAGAGTAAGCAGGTACATAATACGAGACCAATAGAGAAACTGTTTCCGAGCACCGGGTATGTGAGGTGATAACATTACATACCTTGTGGATCGTGTACCAGCGTGAGCCTGCACAAGTTGTGCTGTGTCAGCTCCAGACAACTACACATCAAACCTATCCACTCCTGTCGAGTACACCGTACAATCCCTGGCTGAATATGCCAACCCAGCCTTCCAATTGTGCATGCATATCGATTCTCGCAGTGGGAGAGTTACCAGAAATGTGGAGCTTTCCTCTAGCTAATAACCTTTGCCGTATGGGACAGGGACCGCCGTAGCGCTTACAGAGCGCGCTTCCTCTTTCCTCCTGCCGGTGTTGGCGGTGGGCTCAACAGCGTGGGGGTATCTTCTGGCCAAACAGGTGCATCTACATGTGCCAAGTGAACGTGGAAAGCCTTCAAAAGGGCTTTGTTGTTTGAGTACTCCTGCCAAGCAGCTTTGTCGTTGATAATCGCAGGTAACCGGCACTGGATCTGTGCAACAACGGCCTTACGAAGACCGCAGTCAACCTGTGGACATTGCTCGTCGAAGATGCAGGTGGCGGAATCGACGATGGTCAAGCTGTCGTGGACGAAGGGCATACGGTCGACAATGGCTGTAGCAACTTTCGTCTTGATCCTCTCGAGGTTGTACTGTAGCTCCTGTCAGTATGCCCCAATCGACTGCAAACAAAGAAGCGTACCTTGTCGGACGCAACGAACAGGTCGAGCAAGTCATTGAGCACACGCTCTTTCTCCATTTCTGACCGCAGGGCAAAGCCAGTGAAGAGGGACCCAGTAGTTGAATTGTACGTGTCGTACATCTCGTCAAGCAGGGCAGCGATGGTTCGCTCAGATTCGGGAAGCTGGATCGAACGGTCGTTGCTCTCCTTGGGATGTCAGCTACTTAGCGTTGATATATGAGGCGATAAACATACTGCAAAACCACCGTTGCAAACTGCCTTGAAATAAGAGGAATCTCCGCACAGCCTGTGGACGTTTGTCAGGGATGTACAGTGTTGCATCATGATCGGCCTACCTGACGCGATGTACTGGGAAGGACTTGTCTCCCGCCACGATGGTGAAATCAGACCACTCACCACTTTTGCGAAGGCTGTTGTTATCAATAAGAAGCTTTGTTTCCAGTAAGGTGAAAGTACCTTGGCCATTCTGACGAGGCTGCAGGCGCGTCTATCCGAGGCTGAATTATGCGGCCGGCGTGCTCCTCCTTCACCATGTCAAAGCTTGCGCTACTGAAGTTCTTAATGCTATTATGCTCATAAGCGTGAAACGCATTGTTCTGGGTGATTTTCGTAGAATCCTTGAACGCATCCAGAAAGTCGCGGGCTTCTTGTGTCGAACAGAACTGGAGGTCGACTTGGAGATGCTGAAATAAGACAGATACCTTCTTACATTTGCTGTGCCAGCATGCCGTAAGGGCGGTCTTTGCCTGGAAGTAGACCGGCTCACCAGTGTCTGAGTACTGCTCGACCGCAGCGACTGAGTTGGCGAAATAGTATATGATTCCAAACTCGTGTGCGGCGCGATCGATGAATACTCTCGTAGGATTCGAGGAGCTGCAGTCTTTGCCAATGGTAAACGACTCTAACGGCCAGGACACAGTGTCGTGGTCTTCCGTGGTCGAGGCCAGCATCGTTGCGGTAGAGAAGGATCTGGTCAAACCTGACTCTGTCGAGTGGAAATGCTTGAAAGCGAAGAAGGCAAGCGACGGTACGGAAAGACGAGTATCGTAGATGACCTATATATGCGCTCTCAAGCCCACAACTTTCAGTGCTGTTCACTCTCATCGCGTGTACTGTCATCGTCTGGATGCGCTCATGGTGATGTTGAAGATGAAGGTGAGGATTGACTAATGATAGTGAAGAGAAGAGCCAATAGCAACGCACGAGCCTACACAGTATGGAGTCAAACGTGGATGATGATATCGTTGCTCTAGTGAGAGGAGTGGTGGTCAAGTCTGTAAAACATGGCGACACAGGTGTATTGCGAGTAGTGAAGAGATCAGACGCGACTATACAGTAAACTGCTGTCACTATCCCAGCATGTAGGCCAGAAATCAACGTACTTACCAGGCACGCTCAACGCCATCAATGTTGCATTCATCAATGTCTGTCTTGCGACAACTGTCGAGTGACACGCGGTTGCTGGAACGCAATACACAGTGAACCTGTTGCCAATGCTTTCTGCACTCCAGATCCTGTCAAAAACGCAAAGGGTTTTGCTCAATTCGTGGCAGAGGTTGATGTAGTGATGTCTTGGAGCGTCGTTGGGTGTCTTCATAGCTGGGGTCTGAGGCCGAAACACGCTTCCAGAAGGCTTGCAGTCCTTCCATGCCGTTGGTTCAATCACTATGAGGGATCAAACGTCCGGCCACTCCACTGTCGCGCTGTCAAGATCTCAGACAGCAGAAGGTTGGCAGGCGTCCGAAATGAGCACCTGCAGCTCGTGCGACCAATAGCGAGCTCCCATTGCGAACCTAAGTTTAGACGTGACACTCTTCTCCCCAATCGATCACATTGCTACCCCTTGGAGCTGGACCCCTGCAAGCTACGGGGTTTCAGGTGCTGGGCCCCAAAGAACTGGAGTGGACAGGATATTGACGAGAAGCACACGGCAGGCGTGCAGTCGATGTTGTCGGCTGTGAGACCAGCAGCTGTACAGTCTCCGGGAAGCGAGGTGTGAGTGGAGGGTTGGTGGGGCGTCTGCAGAGGCGAGACACATAAGACATGGTCGCTCTTACCGCAGACAGATGCAAAACGTCTTTGCAAAGTTTGTGGTGACTCTCGTGCAGGCCTCAGCGGCGCGGCCTAGTTGTGCCTCGTGCGGGAGTCCGCGACAAGGGCTCGGGTCTCTTCCTGTCTTCCCTGTGCTACCTATTGGTTCGTCCTACTGATGCGGCGGCTAGCACTAGTAGCGGAAGGCAGCTCGCGCGGCGGTAGCAGCCTCCAGACAGAGGTGCTGCGAGTGTCGCGGGCTGCTATAACTGCGTGCTGCCAGCTGCAGGTTGCTCCTATTCTGATCTCGCTCTCATCCCTGCTCGTGGTGTTGTGCTCGTCGAGTGAGAAGCGTTCCTGCGTGTGCTTGCCCGCCTTAAGCTGCAGATACCCCACCACCACCAGCACCGCCAGCAACAAACACCGCCTTTGCGCCTTCCTCCCCATTACACGACAGCAAGACCTGAAGAAGGAGCGACCTTTGAGTGCTGCCAGGCTTACTACTGTGCATTACAGTACGTTGCCACGTTTCTCTCCACCCGTCTCGTCGCGTGGAGGCGATCAACTACCCGCAGACCCTTGGTAGGAGACCCTGCCCTGCCCTGCCCTGCTGCCCCTCCTCACCTCACATCGCTGCGGCGCTCTGTTGTCGTCGTCGCCGCCGCCGCGACCAGCCTCCTGCCCTTTTCGCGCAAACGTCACACCGTCGAGGTCCATAGCCGCCAGACACAGGCTAAACAATCCGCCTACAGCGTTCGGCTTCAATTAGCGCACCCCTCAGTCAGTCGTCGCGCCACTTTACCAGCACGCACGACGCAACAGCACATTGAAGATCGCCCAGAGAGCACTGCCTCTAAGCCTCCCCTCACTGCATTCTCCCGAGTGCAACATAGCAAGTCTGATTTCTGAGGTATGTGCATGTTCCCCTTCCCGCTCCAAATGGCGGCTGTGCAGCAATGAGTCCGGCGCTCTTTGTCCCTGGCAAGGCTCCATTGTCAACGCGGGAGTCTCGTCTGGTCCCGCGTCTCAAAGGAGCACGTGGGGCTGAGCTCACCGTCATGACACTGCACCGTTTCACCATGACCTGCCCCGGGCCGGGTGGACACGAACCAAGACACAGCTTGTGTCCTGCGAACACTGGCCACAGCTCTACATTCCCTGCTCCAGACTGACAAATAATGCTTGCAGGCTGTGCCTGACGTCTCCGTTTGTCGTCCAACCTGCTTCCATCCCCCATTGACGAACTCTGCCTGCTCGCTGCACGCTGCACGCACATCTTGCATAGCAGCTCCTCTCGACCGACCCAGAACCTCCAGTAGTAGCTGAGTCTACCACCCACAACAGCCGCCAAGATGCCTCCAGCAGGGAGCGGTAGCTCCAGGAAGATCTCCTTCAACGTCTCGGAGCAGTATGACATCCAGGATGTCGTAGGAGAAGGCGCATATGGTGTTGTCTGGTAGGTGGAGCCGCGATTGATCGATGCTGCGCAGTTGCTGACTGCCTTCTTACAGCTCCGCGCTGCACAAGCCTTCTGGCCAGAAAGTGGCTATCAAGAAGATCACACCCTTCGACCACTCTATGTTCTGTCTGCGGACACTGCGAGAGATGAAGTTGCTGCGGTACTTCAACCACGAGAACATCATCTCCATTCTTGACATCCAGAAGCCTCGCAACTACGAGACATTCACCGAGGTCTACCTCATCCAGGTACGCAATGACATTCAATTTGACTGGAAACAAGTCTAACACAGGCGGCAGGAACTCATGGAGACTGACATGCACCGCGTTATCCGCACACAAGAACTGTCAGACGACCACTGCCAGTACTTCATCTACCAGACGCTGCGCGCTCTGAAGGCCATGCACTCGGCGAACGTCCTCCACCGCGACCTGAAGCCCTCCAACCTGCTCCTTAACGCAAACTGCGATCTCAAGGTTTGCGATTTCGGTCTTGCGCGATCCGCCGCCTCCACCGAAGATAACTCCGGTTTCATGACGGAATACGTCGCCACGCGCTGGTACCGTGCGCCCGAAATCATGCTCACCTTCAAGGAGTACACAAAGGCTATTGACGTGTGGAGTGTCGGTTGTATCCTGGCTGAAATGCTCAGCGGCAAGCCTCTGTTCCCTGGAAAGGATTGTGAGTCTCGGCAAGCTTCCTGCCCTGGCGCTATTGCTAATTTGGTACAGACCACCACCAGCTCACATTGATTCTCGATGTCCTCGGTACGCCCACCATGGAAGACTACTACGGCATCAAGTCCCGTCGTGCCCGTGAATACATTCGGTCGCTGCCCTTCAAGAAGAAGATCCCATGGAAGGCCATGTTCCCCAAGACAAACGACCTTGCGCTTGACCTGCTAGAGCGATTGCTTGCATTCAACCCAGTCAAGCGAATCACAGTGGAGGAGGCGCTGAAGCACCCGTACCTGGAGCCGTACCACGACCCTGATGACGAGCCGACCGCCGACCCAATTCCCGAGGAATTCTTCGATTTTGACAAGAACAAGGACAACCTGACTAAGGAGCAGTTGAAGCGTGAGTAGTCTGCAAACACTCTTTCTATCATGGCTGACAGCAAACAGTTCTTATCTACCAGGAGATCATGCGATAAGCGTGTATCAGTAACTTACGTGTGCGGCATTTACAACGAGGTCAGGACACCTGCACGGTATCTGGAAGCACCTCCCCTCGTACCGGTGCGATCGACTGAGCGACTAGCTGGTCTGAGCTCATTCTAGATACATCTTTCTGGATCAAATTCCTTGCGAAGAGACGACATATTGCATTGACGAAACGGATTGTTTGACGGTAGTAGGAACGGATAAGACCACGGAGCCGCATGTTCCACGGCTGAAATTTCATAAGCACTCGAAGTACGAGCGATCATCGAATGCACTTTGATACAACCCTGTTCAAACATTTACATCGTGTTTTGCTTATGTACATGGCTAACTTTGGAATCGTGCTCGACCCCGAGATCCCCGAGTGGCGCCAGGTACATGTGCGCTACGGCATCTGCCATGTTGAACAATGTGCACGTCGTCGAAGGATCCGGCGTGAAGAGCAGCCTCAGGCTCAGGAATGGGTGCGAGCATCGACGGACGACGTCCACTACGTGCTGTGCAGCCACCGAGGGAAGTTACCTCGTTCCACCACTGCTTCTCATATTGACTCTTGGAGGACGAACTTCGGCGGGCTGGTACGTGCCTGTCGAAGAGGTGCACATTGCTGTGGCGTTCGTGGTGCGATGTACAGCACGATGTTTCAGGACTGAGGATCTGAGTGCGAGGCGAGTATGACCTTGTACGGCTGATGGACCATCGGTGATTCCCAGGAGCCTGAAGTACGTCTACGGCAGAACATGGCGACTGCGTGGAGAATCGAGAATACGATTGCCGACCAGTGCCTGGCCAAAAGCGATCTCTGTATTCTTCAACCCTGCTCCCGCCACTCCATCGTCTGACTGGACCCTCTTCAACTATGATGTTCCTCCTACAGGAGTGTGCCTGCGATCTGGGAGATAGTCCTGCCAAGAACAGCTTATCTGTCCGGAACTGCGAGTCCCTTCTAGCAGTGCTTCCGCTGCGCTCGGTTGAAACGCTTGCTTGTCTCGATAATCTCAGTTCGACTTCTCTTTTTTTCTTGCGTCTGATATGCACATTGCAGAACCACCCAAGGGCAGAGCAGATCAGTACAAGCATGATGCCCAGCGCAATTGCAGAACTCCGATCCACGTGGTTCAGGGGCTGTGAGAAGTCGGGCGGCTTGACTGGCGAAGCTACACCGGTAGGGCCGACGATAGTAGACGTTGTGTGACGGCCATGCTTGAAGCGTAGGCTTTCAGTGGGACAGAGATGCATAACGGTCGTAGTAGAGTTTGATGGAACAGGTGGATGAGTTGTTGATATCTTCATTTGTACAGTGTATTATCTATGAGCACATGATGTGCAACCCCGCTAGGTACTTGATGGGAGCTTGATCTCATATTGCAGGTGCGAGACATGGTAGTCGAGCGTGCCTAGTGAGTAGTAGCCTATCCAAGTCCCAGAGTTGAGAGGAGGGGTTCAGGATATGTGTTGATGTCACGTTGACACGTGCTAGGTATGGAGTGTATGCTGAAAGTAAGGTTGAGATGATGGTTCTCTACGCCGCCCAATGCTTACGTCTAAGCTCTCGAGTCGTGTGGTGTTGATACAGAAATGGTCTCTACACGGCCGCTATACGTGCAGCCTAACCCCAGTACCTCTTCATATACAAACATAGTCGTACAAGCATTATACACACCCTCTGTACTCTCGCTATGCCTCATCACATCGTCAACCTCAAGGATCACACCTCCCGTCCTTCCACCCAGTCCTCCACCTCTCCTCCCACTTACTGCAATCAAACTCCTTCTTCCCCAGCTTAACGTTGACCGCATTATGCGCCTCGCACATCCACTGTCCAAACTCGCTCCGACTCGACACGCGCGGGGTATTGACCTTCATCCAGTCCTGGAAGTCCTCGGCGCACACCCAGCACGGGTACAGCTTGCCGAATGTGCGCAGGAAGGCCGACGTCTCGGATTGCAGTGGAGCAGGAGGGTTCTCGGGGTATGTGGCGGTTATGGAGTGTAGGAGGGTCCAGGAGGAGCGGCCTAGTTGCGCGACGTCGGGGGGGCAGTTGGAGGGGAGGGTGGGTGGGAAGGCGGGTTTCTTGGTTTTCTTGCCCATGGCGAAGAGGGCGGACATGTCGTTGCAGGTTCGGCATCTGTAGACTGTACGTTAGTGATTTGCTCGATCGTGGTGCGTGGCGCATCTCGTCCGGCGCATTGCGTTGTCTGGTGGACTACTCACGGCTTGCCATCTGCATCGTATACAATGCCATTTACTATCTTCTTGCCCCCGGGCAATAGCTTCTCTGTGTCCTGCTTCTCCGGGGTCTCTGTCGGTCTCGACGCCATCCTGAGGTGCGGCAAGGTGCGTGTGTTGCAGAAGTGGTGATTTCAAAGCATCGCGACGGTGCTGCAGCCTTGCCGTGCCTCGGTGCTGGCGCGTGCAGGGGTGGTCCCTGGTGCGGTGACGCGCAGCGGACTAGCGAGGTTGGTAGACTTCAGTGCTTTCGAATTTGGCTTGGCTGTGATAAGACGTATCTTCGTGCTCTTGAATTGTTCTTGGTATCATTGGTATAAAGCACAAGTCTTGGTCATGCTTTGCTTCACATGTTCCTCATCTTAAATCACCGTCAAACTTGTAATTACATCTCTCGAGAACTCACGCATCTCTGGAGGTCTAGCAAAAGGCCATGGATGTTCCTGCCGCCGCGAATGTGCTGGGGACCCTGGGCGCGGTGTGTACTTCATACTTCCTCCAAAGAACTGTTTATGCTGATGAATGAAAGGTGTGTTGGTCCATCCAACTGATACCTCAGATCATCATCAACTACCGCCGACACAATGCCGTCGGTCTACAGCCTACGATGATGATGCTCTGGGCATGGGCAGGTGTGCCCTTGGGCGTATATAATATCGTGGAAGAGTTCAACATTGCTTTGCGCATTCAGCCGCAGATCCTGACACTCCTGAGCCTCTTGACGTGGATCCAGTGTTACTACTACGAAAAAGTAAAAATTACACCTCTATCTCCGAAGCATGTCAGGAGCTAACACTGGCACTAGAACTGGTCTGTTCTTCGCTCCCTTGCGCTTGTTGTTCCCGTTGCCTGTCTTATGGGCGGTGTCCAGGCTTCTCTCATTGTAGCTCTTCGCCACGCAAAAGAGAGAGATCTCGAATGGCCGCTGATCCTGATGGCCGTGCTCGCTGCCGCCTTACTCGCAGCAGGCGTAGGGAGACACTATGTGGACATCTATCTTCACCGCACAGTGAGAGGTATCTCGTTCATCTTCGTGGGGCTTGACGCTCTCGGAGATGTGTTCTCCTTGCTGTCTGTCGTCTTCCACTCCAAGCTGGATGTCCTGGGCATGGTCATCTATGCTACAGAGTTGGTGCTATGGATTGGCATCTTCGCGTGTGGAGCATATTACAACCTCGTGCCCTGGATGAAAGAGAAACGCAACGAGCGCAGTGGCTCTACAGCAAACAGTGGTCCACAAACTGGTGAAAGAGCGATTGGGACCGCAAACACCACAGGTATTGCGCTGCACGACCTGCCATCCAGTACCTCAGTATTCAGGACAACTTCCGCGGAGATTGAGATGCATAGACAGCGCAGTGTGAGCTCGCGAAGAAGCGGTGTGGCCCACCTACCTTCGAGAATTGCGTAGGTGAAGGAGAACGGCCACACGTGTTGTGGTTACATTTGACGTCGCCGTTATAACTGCTTGTTCACTGTTAGATCCAGCAAACTGCCGATCGTTGCCAGTCCGGTCCTTCTGTTAACTGCTGTTGCTGCTTCTTCGTCAGCTGGCAGGCGCACCTACGCAGTTCACGCTCACCTCCACACCCCACAAAAGCTTCCTCACGACGACACAGGCCCTCACGCCTCTCACCACCACGCCCCCTTCAATTTCGATTGTCAACGAGCCTTGCTCTCCTAAATCGACGACCTCCAAGATCAGCTTCTACTCCAATATACACCTTCGACGAAACAGTGGGTGAACAAGTAGTCTGCCAAACGGACCTCTTGAGCTGATTCTCTGCTTTTTCCACATTTTGCGAGATCTGACCGGCATCTTCTAAGATGGTAACCAACGCTATTACGTCTGCGAAGGTCACCTCCTTGGGTTCTCAGTACTCGGCCTCTGCCTCGGGCGATGTGACAGTCCCAAACCCCACACCGCATACGGAGGCGCTTGACGACGAGGTAGTTGATCCGCCACCTGAGATCGACTTCGTCGCCATGAGCAAGACCCTGGCTACCATCGCAGAGACTCTGAACGAGTCCGCCGATGAGGCTATGTTTCCTACCCCACCTATCAACACTCCAGTGATCACCTCGCCGGCAACCTCTGTTGTTTACCGACAATCTTACGCTCGTGGTCGCGGAATGAGCACCATTGGCGATAGGCTCGCCCAGGTTGTGGCCGAGGACCGTAAACTTGCTCACCGCGATTCGGATACTATGTCCGGCAGCGGCCGTTCGATGCGCTCCTCTATTCCTGCGACTGATGAGAGTGATGGTGGGTTCAGCCTTCTGCTCGGAGATAGAGGAATGGCAAAGCAAGAAAGTGAGTCCTCATCCTCTTACTCCCCATGCTCCGTTGCTAATAGTGCGTTCAGTCACCATCGCCCTAGGCTCGCCTCGTATTAACCCCATGGGACTCATCTCCTTCACATCCAACGATCTCGCCGATAGAGCTCCCGTGCCTTTCAACAGCACCGAGCCTGTCGGAGACGCTAGCGCTACTGGCATCGGCTCGGGAAGCCACCATCCCAACAGTCAGATCAGCTTGGTATCCGCCGGCACTGGGGTCACTGAGATGAGCAACTGGAAGGAGGAGGTAGAGAGCTGCTTCGAGCGAGCTGTACAGCGTCTCGAGAACTTGGCGCACGACGAACATCAGCACGACCCCAGCAGGCCTATGGAGTACTACTACGAGGCGCATCTGAAGCGATTGTTGGGTATTGGCCACCGAAGGATCCCGGTCTCCGTCAACTTGGTGGTTGATGCTCAGCTGTAGTGACTACAGACAACAGAGTCTTAGGCATGTGGCTGGAGATAGCCTACGGGTTGAATCGGGTAATTGGTCCTCGGAAAACGGTGGGAAGCTGGCGTTGACGGTGAATGCTTCCTCAGTACAGTGTCTCCATAAAAGCAGATGAAATGATCTTCTCGTCGACTACGCGGATCTGTCAAGTAGCCAATACTAGAATCCAGCGTCTTTTGGATATGAAAGTGGAAAATCTTCATCAACGTGTTGACGGTCACCGACAGAACGTAAACCAAAGCAAACGCCATCACGCAGCTGCGCTTTCACAAGGCCTCCCGCCACCACATCGACGATTACAACAATCCGAATGCGGTCCAAGATTATTCATTAAACGTAACGCATAAGTGCTTCACGCACGTAGCTACTGCAGGGTATCATCCCTCCATCTATCCAAACCACCTCTCTAAAATGCGTCTACTCCAGCCCAGAACAGAAGACCACCACGAAAGCCAACCACAACTCTTTTACATCAAGAAGTACATCAACGCACCCATAATCGACACGCCGAACGATTTCGACGAGTCGACGCCTACAGCGCCCGCGGCCCCCTTACTCGACGCCGCCGCCGTCGCATCAGGAACCTGCGTGGTGATGACCGTGGTCTGCGGCGCGACAGTAGTAGCCTGAGTGATTGTCTGGGGCGCAACGCTAGTGCTGACCTCGACGCCGTTGACCGTCGCTGCGCGGATGGTTCCAGGGATCGTTGTCGGCGCCGTGAAGGTTGTACCGGGGATTATGGTTGTGTAGACGATAACAGAGCCGAGTTCGGATGCGGGGATCGCGGCGCCAACACCTGTTCCTGTGTACTGCGCAGGCACCGAGAGAGTAGATGTGTTGGGCTTGTCCTGGGGAGCGGCCGAGTAGATGTTTCCACCAGAGAAGTTGCCGCTCAGGAGGTTGATGTCCTGGCCCTTGGAGTTGTAGTCGCCGGTGGTCAGGGAGCCGTAGGATCCGTCGGGGAATTTGAAGTTTGTGGTGAACTTGTCGTAGCACATGGGGATGTTGAGGGACTGGACGTTGACGCAGTTGAGGGAGGCGACGCAGCAGAAGCCCGAGTTTGCTGCGCGGGCTGTCCGGCCACGCTTGGAGAAGGAGATACCCTGGACTGAGTTGAGGACGTTGACGTAGAGCGAGGACAGGTCAGAGCCGACCGCGGGCGGGTCGGTGCCAGTGGCACCCGAGGGCTGGCAGGGCTCGCATGGGTTATCGCTGGAGGCTTGGGCCTCAAGAGCCTGGAAGGGAGAGCCAGGCGCGGCATATGCGGTTGCGGCAAGCGCAAGGGTGAAGTACTTGAGCGACATGTTGAGGATTTCAAGGGGTTGTGTAAGGGTGTTGATGTTCTTGCTATGCAACGGTGGAGTGGTGTAGTAATTACAGTTGATGTATATTCCAACGATCGAAAAATGTAATTATTAGGTTCAGAAACGAGTGACAGTTGCAATCAGAAGCGTAGGCAGACCTAGAAGCGAGAGACAGGATGAAGATGACGACAAAGGGGACTGGGTCAAAGAGAGGCTATATACTACCAGGCTTGTTCACGGCGCCCAAATGTACACCGGCGTATTGGTGCTAAACGGCAAAGCTTGTCTATTAGACCCCGTTCAATATTGACCTAGGATGAGCCGTGCCTCTTCGCGCATGCTCCATCGCCTGTTGGCTAAATGACGGGAGTTGGGGCTCGGCCACCCTTGGGTCGATCACGCGCTGTTCGGGCACACCAGCAAAAGTCCTCCCCGCTCTAGTTTTTACACCTTCGCATAGGAAGGTGTGCCGTGCCTGGATATTGCTGCCGTTCCATTGGTGGAGAGCGGTGTCATGTCTTGGAAATTCTTTTTGGCGGCTTGTCGAGAATCGCGATGGTAGAGTTTGCTTGTTCAGGCGGCCTGGATACGAGAACGCTAAGAAGCAAGCATTATGATTCGCCAAAAGGCAGATGATCGGATGCGGTAGGCCGACGCATAACGCGATTCCTCG
Source organism: Phoma sp. RAV-16-625 (assembly GCA_004335185.1). NCBI lineage: Eukaryota > Fungi > Ascomycota > Dothideomycetes > Pleosporales > Didymellaceae > Phoma > Phoma sp. RAV-16-625. The sequence continues at coordinate 142,226 of SAUA01000072.1, read as the reverse complement.
CATGGGATTCGTGCTGCAGCCACACCGTCCTTAATTCTGTAATCCAGTGCGTGGTGTGATGAATTTCTCGCGTGGTGGCTTGTGGCCATCCTGTCTAGCGAATGCCAAAAACTGTCGCCTTGATGAGTTCCACGTCATATTGGACGCCCCGTTGCCGCTAGGAGCGAGCCAGTTCAGTCGCTAACAGTCGCGATACCATCCGTTCTGTGCCAGCAACATGCAAAAATTGCAATGCCGGGCACTGCCAGGATCTTGTCCTGTACACTAGTCTGCCCTCGGCACGCGACATATGGCTGATCTTTGCTCTTCCAGAGGTAGTCACAAGAGCGCGGTCGCCTCGGCATTGGCTCGAGCCTTACCTTATCTCAGCTCCCATTCATCCAAACAAAGCTTGAGCCTTGCGCGCGGCTTGGACAACGTGATTTTTGTCTTGGATCTGACACGAGGATTGCCATCTCGACTGTCTTGTCGCCTAGAGACGACTTCTCAGGAAGTACACGCCATTATTGTTCGTCAGATTGATTTTCAGGTACCGCGCGTATGTGCCTGTGCCGGTTCCGAGGCGAGCGCTGAGTTTTATGGGACGGGACGCCGGTAGGGTCCTAGTCGCCCGAAGTTCCTTACACGATGCCTTCTTTGAGCGAAGGGAAATAGCTCTAGCTAGGCCCGGAGATATCGAAGTGGTTGATACTGATCAAAGATCTTGTTATCGAAAAGTAGCTGTTGGCTAATTTTAGAAGCCACGGCCTGAAGATCCAAGACTCGAAGGATGTGATCTCGTGAGCGGAATCTGCATGCAGGTGCAACTGTTCGCCACGTCTTGGACAAGGCTGGAGGCCTTCGATAGGTCTGATGAAGCGAATGCATGTCGTCACATGCATAATCAACGGCTCTGCATGAGGACCCGTGCAACATTTCTGAAGTCGGCGGGTGTAACAACCACTTTGTCGTAATGTGCTCTGAGCGCAACAACCGTCACCGCCATTCCTGCAGCCCCTCAATGAAAGATCTGCTAAGGTGCGATAGTAAAGTCGTGGTGACACCGGATATTCGCAGTCAGTACTGGGTTGTCTCCACCATGAGAAATATATCTCCAGACGCTGATCGAACTGCACCAGAGCCACTGCAGGAACGCGTGCAGCCCTCGACGTGAAGCGCAAGAGCGTTGTGCTCGTCATCCAATTATTTTCCCCTTCAACTCAGTTCTCTGCAACAGTTCTTCTGCCCTCATGCCGTCCAGCGGTCCGAACTGCTTCTTCTTCCTTTGCCACTCGACTTCGCCTCCATCTTGAAAGGAACGCTCCTCCAAGAGAGTGATGGGATGCAGCACAATAGCACCGATGACGCAGAAGAACGACGCCCAGAACTGCCACAAGCGCACGAGTATCCAGCCTCCGGGCGCGATAAACCGTATCCACTGGTCTACTGCGTAGAGATCGTCCTGCGATTTGATGTAGTACTTCTCGTCAAAGTCATTGTACTCGAGTTTGATGACCGAGGTCAGGAAGACTGGAGCGTAGTAGAAGGGTATGAGCCAGATCCGAAAGATCTGAAAAATTGACACGTAGAGGATAGCGTTCGTTTCGTCGAATGCTATCTATGTCAGCTTGGCTTTATACAAGGTGGAGATCTACACGTACCAACACTTTGCACTGTGATGTCTATACTTGGGCTCATGATCTTATACCACCGATAGATGGCTGCGACTAGCAATCGCGAATTCTGCCATTCCCCGGTGCGACAGAAAGGATGTGTGAAGGAGGCGTTGGGCGTGAAGTATTTCTCGATGGTCTGTCGTTGTGTCGAAGGTGGAGATTGTGTGAGCAGGTGGATCACACCCGCGATCTCCTTGACTGGATCCTCCATTCTGCCAGGCCTCCAAAGTAACTGGGAAAAAAGTGCTTGTCGGTGCGACTGAGTTGGTGAGATGGATGGTGACAAGTAGAAGCGTTGGCACCAACAATTGACATTTCACATGTCAGGTTACGACTCCCGCGTTTACGCGCTGACGTCATAGTGTTTTCTCAGAGCTGTTTACTAATTGTGACGACATATCAGGAAGCACGACACAAGACTGCGAAGATCATATGAACGTTAGGCGTTGATTGTTCCAACTGTTTTATTCATTATTTGTTTGATTGTATATACGGGCAAGGTGGCTCAGCTATGCATAAAGTATGCAAGGGGTAGCTCAACTCATGCGTAGGAGGTTGGTTCATATCGTCGTGAGCTCTGGCATAAACTTCAATCGTCTACTGGGACTTCCACTGAGAAATCTCACTCTCATCAAGGTGCCTCAGCTTGTTGACGTTGGGTGCCTCGCCAGTCGCAATGCCCTTTGCCAGCTCAACGAAGCCACCAATCGAGGTTCTGTTCGAGATAGCGTACTGTGCGGTCTTGGCCTTGACGCGGATCACAGCAATGCGGGGGTCCTCTGGGCCGCCATCGTGCTTGCCGTCGCCGAGGTCACCGATCCAGGCCTTCAGAGCTGGTGAGTAATGCTTCCTTACGACATCGCGGTTGGTCTCGACTGAGGCGTGACCGGAGATGGATGCCCACTCGCCAGAGGGGTTGATGAAACCGATATTGACCGACGAGTCCTCCTTGATGTCATCGGTCTTGCCAGACTCGGTGTTGGTGTGGAAGAGGAGATCGAAGCCGTTGCCCTCCTTTCGAACATGTTAGAAGACGCTCTGTAGTAGAGCTTCTGGATGACATACCTTGGCAGCGAGGGCCATAGCACGGCTGGCGAGCAGGTCGCTATCGCCAGCGTGTGTGGTGAACAAGCAGAACTTGGTCTTGTCAATGAAAGTGAAGAGGTCCTCGACCTTCTCCTTCAAAGAAACCTCATCCTTGTTCTTCTGGGTGTATGGGTCGGCAGGCTTGGAGCCGGTGTCGGTGTTGCTGAAGGAAGCCATGGTGGAAGCTTGTGGTATGCGTGTGTGTTTAGTTTGGAACGAAGACTGTGAGAAAGCTGTCAGTCCACGCTTCGCAAGAGTGATGGAACGGAACATTGACGTCGTCGTACCTTTGAGGGTGTGTTGTAGAGCGAGTTGAGTTGGGTGATGAGCTGTTTTTGTACACGATTGACGCGACCTGGTGACGTCACCCCGCTTATACCCACCCCACTGGATCACTAGATCCCTTTTCCCGTAATATTTCGTGAGAGCTATTGCTGCTCCGAGCTATAATGCAATCACAACCCTTGCTGTGGTGTGGAGGATATGTCCCTGTCCATATGTAGAGGCACCGTACGGGTACTCCTTAACGTCTCGTGGAAAGTACCATCTCTTGTATACCCTACACTCGTTTCCGGGACTAGCCTGTTACTGCTGGCTTACTGAAGCTTCGAACCCGCAGTCGTCGGTGCGTCGTGTTCCGAGTAGTTACCAGAAATAGATCCCGTTCAGCACACGGATTTGAGAATGAACATTAAGGGAATATATTACGATCTAAATGCCCAGTGCTTCTACGCATATTGGAAAACGTATACAACACTGCGCGGACTAGACCTTATGCCATGCCGCTGTGTCCCATAAATCATGCTGGAGGGAATCATTGAAGCTAAAAAGGATAAGATGCCGAACCAATGGCCGTGATAGATCTCAAACAGATCGCCAGACTTTTTCAGTGACACACAAGATGAACAGGTCGTAGGACACGGACAGACTACGCCGCAGTAGCCTCCTTGTCCTCGATGGAGGCCTTCTTCAAGTCCTCGGCAACATCGGCAGCAGCGTCCTTCTCCTGGGCGAGCTCGGCGGATGGGGAAGCAGAGCCGTTGACGGCCTGGTTCTTCTGGGCAGGCTTGCGGGCGGCATCGGTGGTACCGTTGGCGGCGTCCTCTTCAGCCTCCAGGCGTGCAATCTCCTTCTTAGCCTTCTCGATGTTCTGGGGATGCGTCAGCTGAAGTTATCAAGTGTGCAGCATTCTGGCTAACATACCTCCTTGGTCTTGCGTTCCTGGTCCTGCTTCCAGTGTGCGAGCTTCTCGTTGAGCTTCTCGACGGTGGCGGGGACCTCAGCCTGACTAGAGGGCGCGTCGACACCAACCTTGGCGAGCTCCTCGATGATACCAATGTTCAGGTTGAACTTGGCAGCAGCCGGGGCAGCACTTCCCTTCTTGCCCTTCTTGCCCTTCTTACCACCGGTGCCCGTGAAGTAGCTCTCCTCCTCGGTGTCCTTCTTCGAGATACGTGTGCCCTTGATAGCAGAGTCATCGACAGTGCGCTGAGCCGAGGCAGCGAACTTGCTGGAAGACGCAGCCTCCTTGGCGGGGAGAGCGGAAGGATCGAAGTGGCGGATGAGCCCCTCGGTAGCGAAGATCTCGTCCTGGTACGCAGGTGCGCTGGCCTCCTCAAGACGCTGTTCGGCAGCCTGCTTGCGCTTGCCAGCCAGGTACTGAACCTGTTCCTGCTTCCTGCGCTCGTTACGGGCCTTGCGGGCCTGGAAATCATACTCCTGGAATGCGCGCTTCTGCTGGTAGAAGTTGTCCTTGAGCTCCTTCCTGGCAAGGTACTTTTCCTGTTGCTCGGCACGAGCCTTGTCGGTCTGCTCACGAAGAGCCTTGAGGCTCTTGAAAGCCTCGTCCTGCTCAGCCTTGAGGCCGTCCAGCTCGGTCTGGAGCTTGGTGTACTTCTCGCTCAGTGCCTTCTGCTCAGGGTCATCGAGGAGCTTCTTCTGCTCGGCGATCTGGGCCTTGAGCTCGTCAATGCCCTTCTGCTGTGAGTCGAAGCCGGAGAAGTTCTTGCGCGCTTTGTGGAGCGACGAGATCTCGGACAGAGCCTTCTTTTCGTCGACCAGCTTCATCATGCCGGAGTCGACCTGCTTCTGGAGGCGGGCAATCTCCTGGTCAACGTCCTCGGCGGACCTGAAGTTGACGCGGCTCTTGTTGGTCTTGAGCTCATTCTGGCGAGACTTGAGCTGCTCGTCGAGCTTCTTCATCTTCTCGAAGATGACATTGCGACCGGTCTTGTTGCCCTGCTGAGCCTGGCGGATGGCGTTCAACTCGGTCTTGAGCTCCTGCTGACGCTTGGCGTTGGGAGAGTCCTTGTTGTTTGGGCGGGCGGTGTCGAGCTTGGCCTTTGCGGCATTCTGGCGAGTTGTTAGTACTGATGTTGCAGAATGCGCGGTTTGCAGGCGGTGCAGCTGCCCGGCGGTATACTGCGCACACGCGCGACAACCATGTGCGATCGACTAAGCGAAATGGCGAAAATGTCCAGACATACCAACTTGTCCTGGGCGGCCTGGTGCTCCTTCTCTGCCTTGGCGAGGTCCTCCTTGAACTTGTCCTCATCAGGCTTCTCGGGGCGGACGGTCTGCTGCTTGTCCTGGGGAGCAGTCGCATCGGCGGTAGCCACCTGGGCGGCGGAGGGGGTTGCAAGTTCAGCCATCTTGACGATCAATTGGAGTCGAGAGCCCAATCGGTGGAATGCAACGGTCGAGCGGAAGTGGAGAGGGGAGGACCGGGCGAGGGAGATGGGGGTGATCAGGTCCTGAGGACAAATAATTGATAAATTGGCGGGTCACTCCCTGGAGTGCACGGGTGAATCCCAACCGCGGCAGCCAGTCTTTAGCGCACCACCGACCAGTAAGAGCGGCCCTGCCTGGGAATATACGCTCCTGCACTCGACAATCGCAACAATGGCCGAGCACTCGCGAGGGAAAACTCCAATCCTACTGCTCAAGACAAAGTCAGCGCCGACCGACACGTATGAAGAGCTGTTCTCCACTTGCGATAACAGCCAGTTTGCACCCGTCTTTGTGCCTGTACTCGAGCACCGATTCAAACGGGATGCCCTGGACACGGTGCGCCAGCACATCATCAACCGAGGGTTCGTGCCGACATCGCAGAACGGTCTCTCGACTTACGGAGCTCTCATCTTCACCTCACAGCGGGCTGTAGAAGCGTTCAATGAAGTAGTAGAAGACATTCGAAAAGAAGCGTCCTGCGTAATTGATGAGCTGCTGCCCGAGAGTCTACCTCTCTACGTCGTCGGACCGGCCACCGCTCGTGGGTTGCGGGCGTTGAACCTGCCATGTCCTATCCTAGGCGAGGAGACGGGTAATGGAGAGGCTCTTGCAGGCTTCATACTGGACCACTACAATGCCCTGTATCCGGGCGTCTTAAACCCACCAATTCTGTTCATGGTCGGCGACAAGAGAAGGGACATCATACCAAAGACACTGCAGTCTGAAGCGCTCGCTGCCGACAAAAGAGCGAAAGTTGATGAGCTGGTTATATACGAGACCGGCGAGATGCATTCTTTCAAGACCAACTTCACCACCATCTGGCGAGAAAACGCGAACAGCGGATCGAAGCGCCAGTGGGTTGTAGTCTTTTCCCCAACAGGCTGCCAGGCTATGCTCGAGAGCCTGAATATTCTGGACGTCGAGACTGGAAAGGCTAAGAAAGTCGAGGGTTCAAGAGACACTCTCATAGTGACTATCGGCCCTACGACTCGCGACTACTTGATCAACGAGTTCGCGTTCACTCCTGATGTCGTTGCAGAAAAGCCAAGCCCTGATGGCATCGCTGAGGGTATTCGAGCTTTCACTAAGTCATCAGCAGAGGAATCTACATGATACATCGCAAATGTCTCAAAGTCTGGCCTGTAGATGGAATTGCGTCGCTATCGTGTCTCTTGAAGCTGGCGTGGTTGTGACCGGAGGAACACCTTTTTATCTGCGCGACCGACAGACCTGCAAACGCAAACGCGATCGCAATCGCAAATGCACAGGACGTGCCCTGACGATCGCTCAGGTGCTCGTGTTACCTCTTCAGAAACGTGACATCATTGACGCGTCGCACGCGGCGCGCTAGAGGAGCTGCTCAAAGTCAAGTCGCGCCCCAGGATATACCACACCTCACAACAGACTCCTGCTATCCAAATCTCATCAATTACTTCGCATCGCTTCTTGTCGCTTTGTTTTACACCGCAGTACTACTCCAGCATGGCAGGAACACGCTCTTCGACACGCAACGGTAGCAACAACTCGAGCCCAACCAAGAACGATGCTGTAGCTGGAAGCAAGCGAAAGCCTGAGGCTAATGCTGATGCCGAGACATCACCTAAGCGCGGACGCAAAGCGTCAAAGAACCAGCCAACTATCGACAGCATGCTTGACACGAAGCCTGAAGACCCGAAGACCGAGAATGATAGCGAGATGCAAGAAGCTGCACAGGATGTGGTGAAGGATGCAGAGAACGACGTGGCTGAAGAATCGTCAACTGAGCATACAGCGAAGGGTAAGGACAAGGAGGCCACGAAAGAAGAGAGTACAAGCACGGCCAACGGCGCAGAGACAAGGGGTACTGATGGTCAAGATGCTGTTGGCAGACCAGATGGTTCGACGAACAACGAAGCTGAAAATGCCACCAACACCGAGGTAAATGGCGACGGCGCTGTTAAAGAGTCATCACAGCGCGAGAAGCAGATGCCATCAAATATCCTGGAGAAAGGTGTCATCTATTTCTTCACACGCAACCGTGTTAGTGTCGATGAAGCCGAGAGCGTTGGCGACCTGCAGCGCACGTTCTTCGTCCTCCGACCTTTGCCCACAGGCGCTAAGCTCGGTGATGGTGCCGTCCAGGACCTCAAAAACAATCGTCTTTTTGCTCTTCCGAAGAAAGTCTTTCCCAAGTCTCACAATGACCGCTTCATGGCTTTCGTCGAGAAGGCAAACACAAGCATCCAAGACCTGAAGGATAACTTCTTCAAAGGCGCAGAGTACAATACCCAAACCCAGGGCACTCGCCACACTGACCCTGTCACTCCTGTTGCAGAGGGTGTATACCTGATCACTCGTACCGAAGATGCTACCACCCATCTCGTCTACTCGACCACAATCCCATCAGAAATCGGCGAGGTTCAGGAGGATCTTGGCATAAAAGATCAAGGCAGTTTCATCATCAGTGTAAAGAACCCCGAACGTAGCGGCCCAGCCAGCGCCTCTCTCCCCCAGAAGCCCGATTTCTCCAAGGATATCATCGACGAGTTCCGCGGCCTCGCTTGGTCAGAAGTCAAGCCCAAGTATCTCGATCACGAGTACTGCCAGATCCTGCTTATCGGCGAGGACATGGATAAGGCCGTCGAGCCTACGCAGAAGAACGAGAGGCATGACAAGGAAACGCCGAAGGAGGAGATTGAGCAGCTGGAGCATGAAGATGAGCTTCGGGTTGAGCATCTGAAGGGTGAGTGATCATCGCTGATATAGGCTTGTATGTGCTAACATGTGGTTCAGGTGACGACTCGGTCTTCGAGGACTTGAAGATTAGCAAGGACGATTACCCCAAGGTACCCACGACTTGGTAGATCATCACAGGCGACTGCCTTGCTTTTAGTCATGTACAACAGGCTTTCCACGTGTGGGTATTAGGTACGGCGACTGGCGTTTGAGAAAATGAATGATGGGAAGGCCGGGCACACAACTTGCAAAAGTTTGCTTCTTGTAAAGTATAAACAGTAATGTCTTCATATTTTAGATCATTGGAGTGATACCGTATGCTGTTTGGTAGTTTTCGTAACGTACGTCACCCATGTTCGCACCCTCCCTTCCTCCTGCGGCACGCGGACACCAAAAGCTCTCCAGGGATACGTAGAAGTCCTCAAAGATAGATCCACTAGTGGCTTCTGGGCACGCTGGCTTTGGGCAAACGTTGTCTAAATTGAAGAAGATAGCATATCTACACGCTGTAGCAGGACTTGAACGAATCCAAGCATCCTTCTTAATCCTTCTTCAACCCCACCTTCCCAGCCTTCCTCAACCCTACAATCGCAACGCACACAACACACAACATGTACCCAAACATAGTCCAAAAACTCGCGCGGTACCCCTTCAACAACTCCTTAGGATCATCTGTAGACGGATTCCCATGTCCACTTCCGCCATCTTTGCCGCTCTTGCCACTTCCAATCACCCCCAGAGCAACAACCTGACAGCTGCCCATCCCCAGACTCATGCCGAACTGCGCAACCATGTTGAAGACAGCGCCGGCTAGCGCCTGGTCTCTTTCGGGGAAGTTGTCGCTCACGATGATCAGGCCGACGGTGAAGAGTACGTCGGCGCTGAATGGGGCGAAGACCTGGGCCCAGAAGGCGAGGTAGAAGTAGTTCCAGTTTGGATCCATGACGGCCATGAGGAGAGGCGAGATGGAGCATATGACGGCTGATATAGACACAAGGTAGAACGCGGGGATCTTGTGGACGAAGGTGCCGACCAGGATGTTCAGCAGTACGCCGGTAGTGAGGTTGGGGAGGAGGTAGAGAGATGTTGTCAGTGGGGTGGCTTGTTGGATCTCCTGGAAGTAGAGCGATGAGAAGGTTTCGATGCTGTTCATTACGCCGTAAGAGAGAGCTACCATGATGCATGTTGATGTGAAGGGAATATTCCTCCAGAGTGTGTTTGGAACGAGAGCGGGTTTGTTCACGCGTTTGCGGTAGTGCATCCATGCCGGAAAGGCGAGGAGGAGGACAATGCTGACTGCGAGTAAAGTTGCAGTTTCTGCTGATCGGATGGTGGCGAGGTCTGCGCTGAGGATACTGTCGTTTGTCAGTACATGAGCTCGACCAGCTGCTCGGGTTACTTACGCAAGAACATAGGCCAAAATAGCGAGACCACCGCCCGAGATCATGCCTCCGACCCAGTCAACCTCTTTGCCAACCTTCTTTGCCAGTGTGACTACTCCATCATGTGCACCTGTCTCCAGCTTCGGCAGAGTCCACACAGCCGCGATGGCGGTGGCCAACAAAGCACTCCCGGACAGGTAGAAACCTGATCGCCAACCAGCTTTCTCGATCAAGATTCCGCTGATGACCAGACCCACGGCGAAGCCGAGCGGTTGACTGAAGCCCAGACATGCGAAGCCAAGATTTCTTGCTCGTCCAGATGGCACAGCTCCTGAGATCAACGCTACCGAGGCCGGGAGGTGCATGGCCAGTGCGACTCCTTGAAGAGCACGGAAGACGACAAGCTGCTCGCCAGTGGTGGAGAAGCCACAAGCCAGTGTAAAGGCGCCAATCGACGTGATGCCGAGTAGTTCGACAGGCCGCGCCCCGACAATGTCGGCAATAGCTCCTGCAATTAGGAGACAAGCCCCAGACGTCAGACCGTAGACAGAAGATGGCCATAGGTACAGAGAGCGGTCGAGGGAAAGAGAGCGGGCAATCTCCGGCAGACCTATTGTAATAACTCCGTTTGTGAAGCTGGAGAGAAAGCCGACAAATGAAGGTGTGAATATGGCGAGGAAAATCTGTAGGTTTGAAGCCGTCGATTTAGACAAGCTCGAGGACTCTGAATCAAGGACTCCATCAGTCCGACTTGCACCAAGCGTTCGCGCCGAGTCTGCTGACGGACTTGAGTTGCGAACAGAAGGCTCTTGGAAAGTGGTCTTGGAGATAGTCTGTGATTGGACAACTTCTGTAACGGTCGCCATGGTGGTGCTCATTCTGTCGCAATGGCTCGATTGCGGCGTAACTGCGAGCAGCGTAGTCTTCTTATATGGTGCTGATGATTCATGTTCAGATATGGCTTGATTTTTTTTTTGCAGACTCAGTGCCCATTTCTCTTTGTCAGGTTATCGACTGATTCGCGCCCTACATGTCTAAGTGTGGAGAACAGGGCGTCCTTCGCAGACCTGACGACGCTAGTGCAGATTAGGACTGGTCATTTTCCAGGAGCGAAGGACTCTCACCATCACTGCGTGTCAGCAATATCACACTTTGCAATCGTTCAGATGGAAACAAATGACAGATGTGGAAGTTAGTCGAATCAATGCTTCTGCGATGCCTCACAATCTTGAGCCAGCCTGCAGGCAGGCTTTGGACCGGAGTCAGCCGCGGCGCAGTCGTGTTGTCTTACCGTCTATGCCAATGGTAGAGCGAGACATGGCTGCTTGATATTCCAGGTCAATCCAGTAGTGACCGCGATGAGCATGTTGTGAACCCATGTGAGACAAAACCTGCATGTTGGCGCTTGTGGTCGCGCTCGTGTTCAGGGTTGAGCGTTGCTGCAGCAGCGCCATGTTTACAATGACGCGCGCGGCTTCCCCAGCCTCCCCAGCCTCCACTTCAGGCGTTTGCCAGCCACCAGCAAACCGAGCAAAAGTATCGAGAACCACGCTCTCCTCTTCCCCACACATTCCAAAGTCACCATTTCTATCCCGAATTGTTCTGACAAAACTCACTAGCTGCATTCGTTGTTGGAAAAACTCACCACCTGCGTCTGCTGGGTCCGCATTCCACAGCGCCCGCCCAACATGGCGCCCCACCCTGAACTCGACGCCAACACGCAGACACAGGCATCCTCGCCTTTGGTTGTCCGCGCCCTGCACCTGGCCAAGTCCCTCACCAAGCGCGATGAGTACAAAGTCATTGCAGCAGCCGGCTCGCGCCCAGCACAAGACCTGTCCGGCCCAGGGTTCCAGGTGCTGTTTGCCCTCATCGCTGTGGGCATGACCCTCACAGCCATCTGGTTCTTCTTCTGGGCCAAGAATGGAGGTTTCAAGTGGAGGAAAAACGACTGGGAGGACTACAAATCGACTGTTCTCCGCCGCAAGGGTCCCGATGGCAAGACACTGTCCAATGCTACCAAGAGCACCAGGTTGGGCGGAGGCAGTGTTGTGCACGGTGGCAGCTATGGTGCCGAGAGTAGCATTGGCTACACCGACGAGACCGGCACCAGCGCAGACATGAGTGAGATCCGTGATGCTGAAGAAGGCAAGTCTCGCCATGGCCTGCGCGGTGGTGATGGCAGACGCCACAAGAAGCACCGCCGTGACCACACCAACGACTACAACGACCCTGACCTTGATGGCTACCGCCACGAGAAAGCTGCCCGTGTTGGAGGCCTCAACCGTCAGGCTGATGGCATGTACACCGACTACTCGCCCACCGAACCCTCTGATCTTGGCTCCAACGTTTCCGGCAAACCGCTCGTCAAGAAAGACAAGAGGGATCCCAAAAAGGAAGCTAAAGAGAAGGAGCGCCGCGCCCGTGAACGCATGAAGAACGCCAGAGCCGCCGAGAAGGAAGCCCTCAAGACCGCCGCCGCCCAAGCCAAAGCCCGCAAGGAAGCTGAGAAAGCAGAAGCCAAGCGTGAAAAGGCTGACCAAAAGAAGGCAAAGAAGACTCGCTCTGAAGTTGGCTCGGAAATGCCAGAAATGGCTGAAACCCGCACCGAATACACGCGCGCATTCACTGAGTACACCGCACCCTCCGAATACGACCACTCCGAAGCTCGGGACTTTGCGCCAGTACCACCCAAGTCTCCTGTTAAGGCTTCCTCGCCTGTCAAGTCTTCTTCACCTGTCAAGGCCGCTGCACCTGCTAAAGCCCCGTCTAACGCTCGCCGCGCACCCCCTTCAGCAGCATACTCCTTCACAACTGGCGACGACGATGCAAACACTGTCTACACCGGCGCATACACTGAGGATAGCCGCACAAATGCCCGCTCTGCTCCTTCTGAAGCCGCCGAGTCTTCGTACTACTCTGACTACCGCCCCAAGGCTGAGCGCGCGCAGGCACGCCAACAGAGCCGTGACCGCACTTCGCAATCTCGTCCTCGCCCCGCGGGATCCCGTTCCCGCCCTACATCGCAGTCACCGCAGAAGAAGCACCGCAGCTCCAGGCCTGCAAACTCTTATGCGCCGTCTGACATCTTCACAACTGCCAACGGAAACGCACAAGGCCACATGTCTTACCCCTGCCACATTCCTGGACTGAGCACGGCAGGTACCGTCGTGCCTGGTGAGAGCGTCAGCCAGGTTGGCGCACCGAGCCACCGCCGCGAGCGTGAGCGCGGTGGCCGCGACGTCATGGCAGGCTACAGGCGGGGAGGAGAGCGCGGGCGTCGCGACTCGTTGAGTGACAGTGATTCGTAGTCTTGTTCTACCGACTGGAGGAAGACGAGTCTGAACGAGGATGCATGACCGGCGTTAATGGATTTTTTTGACAGAAATGGCAAGCGACATACGATCATTGGAATGACTTTGTACATACAGTGTACACGGGACGGGCGAATGGATACCAGTAACCAGCGAGTGGATAATGACACGGTGGAATATATGTAGACCTCAAATGAACAATACCACAACCCCACCACTCCAGTGCACACTTGAGTCGACAATGGATAATCTCAACCCAAGCTGTTGACGCGGGAGAACGCGTCAAGATGACCAACCACACAGAATCAAATTGAACCATGCAGCCAACATGTGAAGTAGAAAGGGTATATTCATTTCCAGTTCGCCCGTAGCGTAGCGCTAAAGAAGAATCGCGAGAAGATAGCAAGAGAAAAGAGCAAAGAGCTATAGTCATGTCATAGCTGCGTATATAGGATAGGTATTACCTGGTTCCGTTCATTCTTCCATCCATCCATCCCTTCCTTCTTCCTCGTGTTCATTTCGTTTCGATTCGATCCGATGCAGAAAAATCCAGATCAACAGGAGCTGGCGAGTGGGGAATAGAGCAGTGTTAAAACACTCAGAGCAGAATAAGTACTTGTACAGTAGCATAAGGAGTGTGAAGTCGTAATAGGGGGGTCCGTGGTTCGTCATAGTGTGGGAGCGCAATTTTGAGGTTTGTGAGAGGGGTGGGTGTGAGTAATCAGATGCCTGGAGACCAGAAGTCGTGCATCTATCTTGTCCTTGCCGCGTGTACGTTGCAATGGTTTACAACTCGTCCTTGACCCTTTGAGTGGCCTCGGCAGCAATGCTTGATGCGCTGCTGGCTACCTCGCCAGCGTTGACGGATGCACTAGCGTACATCTCGCTGATGCGCGAGTTGGCTGCCTCGACGGCAAGTGCGATCCGGCTGTTGGCGCTTTCCATAGCACCCTGCTCAGGACCGTAGATTGCGGAGCTGATCTTGGAGTAGGCGAAGTCGGCATTCTCACTTGCGACCGAGGCGACAGAAGTGTAGGCTTCACCTGCGCCACTTGCGACAGAGTCATAGACCTCTCCCGCGTTGCTGGCGACCGAGCTGTACGCCTCTCCAGCACCACTGGCTACAGAGCCGTATGTGTCAGAGGCGCCGCTCGTGATTGATGCAGCGTAGCCAGTGGCCGTGGGTGTACCAAAGATGGCTGCGCTGATGGCAGCTTGGGCGCTAACAGCAGCGGCAGTGAAGCTGTCCTGAGCCTGTTCGGTGCCGTAAATGGCCTCGCTAACCTGAGACTGAATGGAGGCGTACGCGCTGGCAACAGACTCGCTGGCCTGCTCAGCCGCACCCTTGGGAGTTCCGTAAACCGCGACTGAGGCGCTCTCGAGAGCTGAGTCAATCTGCGCGCTGGCCTGGCTGAGGATAGTCTCAACGGCGGCTGGTGGGGTGAAGATGGAGCTAACGACAGATGAAGCGGAGGCGTAGGCATCGGCAGCATAATCAGTTGCAGCCTCGAAGCTCTCACCAGCGTAAGAACTGGCAGAGTCGTATTGTTCATTGACGTACGATTCAGCAGATGCAACAACAGCGGGAAGGCCTGTGGAGTATGCTGACGCAAATCGGTTCATGACGCTCTCGGTGAAATCGGGCTCTTTGCCGACAACCAGTTCAGAAATGAGAGCTTGAATACCAGCGTACTGCTCGGCGACTCTAGCTGTGGCTTGTGCGCCGTATGCACCAGCCTGAGAGTACACTGAATCTGTCCAGGGAGTAGGCTGACCGTAGACCTGGCTGCTGGCTTTGGCGATCAACGCCTCCCAGTTCTCGCTAGCTTGAGAAGCGACCGACTCGGTCCAAGGTGTCTCAGAACCGATGACACCCGAACTGACTTGAGAGGCCAGTGACTCGGCTGCCGCCTGAGCGTTCGCTGCTACCGACTGCGCATTTGCGGCAGCGGAGTTGGCGGAGTCAGAAACACCAGATGCGGCGGAAGCTGCCGATACGGATGCAACTGAGACGATGGAGCTTGCCGATGCAGATGCGACCGAAGCGAAAGACTCCACTGTACCTTGTTGGGGGCCGTAGACGGCACTAGAGGCAGCGCCGAGGAATTCAGAGTAGCGGCCATGGGCGAGACCGATAGCCTCGTAGTACTGGCGACGCGCACTGTCAACACGGGAAGTAGGCTGGGTGGAGAACTGAGCAGAAGCCTGGCTGAGACCTTCGGACAACCTTGACGAAGCAATGGAGGAGACAGACTCGAAGTAGCCTTGGGTTGGGCCTGCTGCGTAGCTCTTCGCAGACTCGGTGTACTGAAGAGCGGCATGCAATTGACTGCTGGCGGCGGCGACTGAGTCGGAGTAAGCCTTCTCGAAACCAGACAACAAAGTCTGGTAGGCGGGCTGCTGTGTTCCAGAAGCCAGGACCGAGAGCTGGGACTTTGCGTTCTCGAGTTGTTCGCTGGCGAGGCTGACGGCGTTACTGTAGCGTGAGCTCACTTCGACCTGTACTGTCTTGATAACCGCAGTGGGCGTGGGTGTGCCGTAGATAACAAATGATGCACTGCCGAAGGTTAGTTGCAGTGATGTCACAAGTGGGAAGGCACTTACGCGGTGACGGCATCAGCGAACTTGACGGAAGCTATGCTCGTAGCACTCTCGAGAGGCTGCTGTTGAGTTCCATACAGCGCGCTCGAGGCAGCTGCAATAGCTTTGGCGTACTGCTCGCTTGCAAGAGAGGTAGCAGATTCGACGCTTCCCTGTGTCTTGGTGGCACCCAAAAGAGCTTCGCTGACAGCTCTGCTCAGCTCAGACGCACGGTCGCCAGCGTCAGCAACAATGCTTTGAAGTTTGACGGAGTAGTTCTCGCTCTCGTCATCATCAATGACATCGTCAAAGACAGGTTCTCGGGCTTCAACAAGTACTTGGGCAGCAACACCGCCCCAGACCTTCTTGGGAGACTCGGTGGCGGTAGAAGCCTTCTCTACAACGGCATCCTTTACATTAGACGCAACACTAGACGCACTGCTGGCAGCTTCACTGGCGCCACTGCTGACGCTGGATGCACCGTCAACGACAACTTCGGAAGCCTTCGACGATGCCTGCGAGAGCACGCTCTGCGCCGATGGAGTCTCTGCGCCTACAACAGACTTGTAGACTTTGGAGGAAGCTTCAGACATCTTGGACGAAGCATCAGAGGCCGCGCTCTTGATTGAAGAAGCAATGCTTTCGCTGACTGGAGTTTCTGAGCCGACAATTGCCTCGGAGACCTTTGACGAGGCATCGCCGACATTGTTCAGAACTTGTTGAGCTGCCTTGCGTGCGCGAGGAGGTACTGCGTTGTTTGTGAAATCATCGGTCGCGTCATCGGCCCAGAGCTTCCACTTGGCCACGTCCTTGAGGCGGACCAGCTCGTTGACATTCTTCGAGGCGATGGACATGGCCTCATCCTCAAGGCGCTTGGCCTCTTCGTGAGCAACGCGGAGACCCTCGTGTCTCGAACCGACAGACTCGACTTCGGCTTGCCATTCTGTGAGGGTAGACTTTAGCTTGTGGTAGTTCTGCCAGTCTTTGTATGTCACACCATCAGTCCATGCCCAGCGCATGCCGACTTCCTGGAGTCCTAGACCGTGGATCTTCTCGAGGACCTCGACTGTGCTCTTGACGGCAGCTTGGACAAGCGTATCGGTCTCTGTATCGTAGGAGCCCTTCCACTCACGGACGTCTTGAGCCTTTTGCTTCACAGTCTGTCCGAGCTCACGCGCCTTGGTGCTGCACTGCTCGTGAGCAACTTCTAGGTCCTTTTCTGTGGCATCATCAGGAATAGATTTGACGGTCTTCTTGATGAAGCTCTTCAGGCTTGCAATAGTCGAGTCTGCGCTCTCCTCGAGCTTAACGATCAAAGCTTTGCCGTGTCCGTGGACGCCTTTCTCGACCTGACGAGTGGTGATCTCGGCAACCCGCTGCTCAAGATCTTCGGCGCCCTTGTCAGCTGCAGCAGCAAACTTGGTCTGCCACTTGCGGAGATCCTCGTTGAGCTTCTCCTTCAATTCCTCGGGAGAGAGACCAGAGTCTTTGGGGTCGATTGAAGCCTCAGCTTGAGCTTCGCCAGAGGCAGCGCTGGACGAGTCGCCAGCCAGAACGCTGTTCACAACGCTCGAAGCTGCTTCGGTGGCGGAGCTGATGGATGCAGAGGCAACAGAAGCAATGGAGCTGGAGCTCGACGCAGCAACGGTTGGGATGATCTTGGTGGCATCAGTTGCAGCAGTCGCCCTGGTAGCGATTAGCGTCCGGTCGGGAGAATCCAATCCAGCAACTTACGTTTCAGACTCGACGGCATCGACCACGGACTCGACTCTCTGTTGGTCACGGTAACGGCCTAAGCGTTCAGAAATGCGGACTAGCTGTGGCTCAACGTTGTCGCCGTAGAGGACGCGTAGTTGAGGCCAGACATTGCGTACGAGGAAAGTCCAGGTGATATCCTTGGCAGAGCGAACGTGGGGGAAGACGACATCAACAATGATGTGACGACCTTGCACGCGAGCTTTGCGAAGGTAGGGCCGAGAAGCTTCGTATGCGGGAAGGAGCGACTCGTGGTAGGCGCTGCTCGAGCCAGTCTTGATCTGGTCGTAGTAAGGGCTGGCGGCGTCTGAGGCCCTCTTTACGTGGTGTCCAAGGTAGGCGTCGTACTGTGCTTGTGCGGCGTCCTGGGCAGTCTGCAGGTGTGGGCGGACCGTCTTGTCCCAACCAGCCTCGGCCTGTTTCCTGGCTTGCTCGACCCTATGCGCACCGTACGCAGTGTATTGCTTCTTGGTGAAGCTAGCGGCTGGTGTATAAACCTGGCGTTCGAAGCGGTCGACATAGGGCTTTGCCTTGTCCACGTGGGGAGCGAGGTAGGCCTGGTAGTAAGGGTCGAGGTGAGGTGTTACGTAGGAACGAGCCTGCAGGTACGGTGTGCAGACACGAGGAGAAGCGTCGTTCAGCTGTGTCACGGAGGACGGGCACCTGAAAGCGGCGGTGAGGATGAAGTACCATATCGACAGTCTAGCCATAGTCAGCACGTGTGCAGCGGTGTGGAAGGAGCGCAAAGGACAGAACAACTCACCTAAGCAAGATGCTTGTGACAGCGCCTGTGAAGGATCTTCTGGGTTTCCTTGGGTTCACGGCGACGCTGGAGGATTTGGACTTGTCGGCGTGGCCGTTGAGATGGCCGTTGGTGGAGCCAACGTTGGCTGAGCCGTTCAGATAGCCGTTGGCCTTGGGCTTGGACACCTTCTTTGCGCGGCCATTGCTTTGTGGGGCGGCCATGGTCGCGGTGCTGCGACGGGGGGAGACGGTCGGCGGCTGCTCACGACCTGTGCGAGTATCACTGCGGGCGTGGGTGGGGGCGTGGTGCTGTGATGGGGCACCTAGCAATGGCTGTCAGCACAGTTGATGGAGAAAAGAAGGACAGAAAAGACGCACAGTGTGTATGGTTTCAGGCCCTTAAGGTGCTAACTGGAAGTCACAGCGCTCCACGCTTGTGATTGATGATGGAGGTGACGGGTGCTAGCTTGGATCCACACGCGCGCTCTGTGCAAGCGATTCTTGGAAGTGATGTAATTGCACGTGCGGACGCGGGAGCACAATCAAGGACAGCAGTGCAGACGCAGAAGCCAAAAGGTGGCCTGGAGTGTCACGGAGAGTACAAGGCACACGAGCATAATAAACAGATGCGCCTCCTCCCGCTCGTCTGGCAGCGCCTCTGCTGTGCTCGGGGGACAGGCGCAGAATGCTTCAGGATGCTTGTCGCGGTGCGACTCGACTGGCTCCAGCCCGGGCATGGCGTGCTTAGCTCCGCTGCAGGCTGCACGAACCCTGGATCTCAGACGTACTGCATCTGAACGAGCACGCCTGTGCCAGTGAAGCAAACAGCTCCAGACATTGCGTGACATATTGCCAGCCTTGCCGTCGTGTTGGCCAAGGACCACCCCGCACAGTCTCACTTTCTTTTTTCCTTTTTCCGCCTTCCGCTCTCCGCGCTCCAGAGGACGCGCCAGTGAGTTTGGTAGGTGCCAAGACTGCGACCATCGCGACTTCCCTTCCGCATACGCCCTACCACCTCTTGTCATCATTGCGCCTATGCACCTCTGCTCGCCACTCCCATACCACCGCGCCGAACTTGGAGCCTGCCAGTGAAGCAAACCGCCACCGTCAGGACCAAACGCATCTAGAACACCTCCTACTTGCCGGCACCGCTCCCCTCTGTTTCCAATGAGTTCTTGAGCCACTTCACTGCGGCTATCTGCCAGAACACCACCAAAATCACTTCTCTTCCCACACCGAGACAGCCGCACCACTGCACACAACCGCCCTAGATCATGGCGACCGACGCGGAGCCCCTCGATGCGGGGCACCTCAGCCAGGCACACGACCTGACGCACGAGACCGACTACGATGCCTTTCACGACACGCAGTCCACCACCTCGAATATGGCCGACAAGGACGAAGCAGACACGTGCCGCATCTGTCGCGGCGAGGGCACGGATGACGAGCCGCTGTTCTACCCTTGCAAGTGCAGTGGCAGCATCAAATACGTCCACCAGGAATGTCTGATGGAGTGGCTGTCCCACACCCAGAAAAAGCACTGCGAGCTTTGCAAGACGTCCTTTCGCTTCACCAAGCTCTACCACCCCGGCATGCCCACCCGCATGCCCACCGCCGTCTTTCTGCGCCGCGCCGCTCTCCATGTGCTGAACATGTTCTTGACCTGGTGCAGGGGAGTCCTGGTGGCCTCTGTATGGCTGGTCCTGCTGCCTTGGTGCATGCGCGTCGTCTGGCGCAGTCTGTTCTGGGTCGGCGATGGCGGCTGGGTAGGGGACATGTACGTGGAACTGCCCGAGACAGCGAACCGTCTCAAGCCCATCATGTCTGACCCGGCCAACCTGGAAACCATCCGCTCGACGCTCGATGCTGCAAAGGCAGCCAATACAACGCAGAACCTGACGCTGTCAAGGCTCCTCATGTCTGTATCGACGACAGCCCAACAGCAGAATGCAACCGCAAACGAGCCCCTCTTATGGACCTTCGCAAAGCGCTTACTCCTCGGTTGGCCGCACTCAGCAATCACCTTTGCTCCCGCTCTTTCGAACAGCACCGACTACAACTCCACATCTGACTCTCTTGGCTTCCGCAGTCCTTCTCTGCTGTCAGACATTTCTTGGTTTCGTTGGTTCAAATCGCAGAGCGCAAACCGTTTCCTGGTCGATGTTTTCGAGGGCCAGATCATCACCATGTTGGTTGTCGTCGCCTTCATTCTGATATTCTTGATTAGAGAATGGGTTGTTCAACAGCAGCCGGTCATCAACATGGTAGCGCTTGAGGGCGATGGTGCTCAGCGCGTGGACAGAGCTGCGGTCCAAGTGCAGGAAGAGCAAGCTGAGCATGTGCGCGCGCAGGCAGACAATGTCGCCCAGCATGAGGAAGGCCCTGGTCGTGACGAGCCGGCCATCACGCGGACGGAGCCTGAGATGGATGCAACTACAGCTGCTGGAGCGGTCGAGCTTGGGGCTCGCCGTCCCAATGATTTTCTCCGTAGGCAAAGGGAGCTGGCCGACGAACTGGTGTTGCGGAACACCGACCTTCCACAATGGCTGAGAGATGCTCTCCAATCCGAAACAACACAGGAAGGGAAGGAGTCCGTCATACAAAGCTTGTCTGAGGAGCAAGTGAACATGATAGGCATGCTCTACGATCAGTCCTTGATCGACGCATACGCAAGTTTGGTAGCAGAAGAAGAAGGTTCGGGTCACAATGCCGCTGCATTCCCAACGCGTTCCAGCAGCCTACCTGAACAACAGGCAGTGGTATCTGAGAGCACCGGCGCGGACGCTTCTGGGTCCTCACAGCGCCCGGGAATGCCCGCAAGGGATCAATCTTTTATTGCAACAGAGATCAAGCGTGGTCTGGAAGAGGCCAATACATGGTCATTCGACAATGTACCAACGAGCTCAACCAACACTTCCCGCGATGCCATTCCCGATAACTGGGACGACGAAAGGGCGGGGGAAGAGTCAGGCAATCAACTGGACGTACCTCATTCAGACAACGATCCTAGCAGCGAAGGGAGCAGTGGAAGTTGGCAGCAAGTCTCTGATGTCAATGTGGAGGATGATTCCGACCAAGCGCTGGAAGGACGAGGTCCACAAGACAAGGGTAAAGGTAGGGCTGTCAACGATACTCCCCAGAGCGACGAGGACGAAAGTGCGGCCCAGTTGCCCGTAGAGTCTTCGGTAGGTGCCGAAGAAGGTATTCGAGTGGAAACCTCAATGGATGTCGAAATTGCAGCAGAACCATCTGCCGGCCAGCCCGAGGCAGAAGAGCAAGACACTCCAGTACCGGACGGGGCGTCTGCGGCTGCCGGAAGTGTGGGTGGTGCGCCGACCGAAGCGGTCCAAGCCTCCCTCTTGGATAATATCCTGGACTGGATTTACGGCCCTGTAGATCCTGCAACACGACCTGTTGACGAAACTGCAAACGATGAACACGTTGTGCGTAACCTAGATGAGGAGCCTCCTTTCGTTCCTTTCGCCGGCAACGAACCCGTCGAACCTGTGGACGCAGCAATCCAAGACCCTGAAGTCGCTGCCGCTGCTGCTCAAGCTGGGCTCGACGTCAACGATCAGGAAGCGATCGAGGATGCGGAAGACTTGGAGGGTATCCTTGAGCTCATTGGTATGCAAGGACCGCTTGTGGGACTCTTCCAGAACGCTCTGTTCAGTGCGGTACTGATCTCTGCAACCTTGGCCTGTGCAGTTTGGCTACCGTATCTATGGGGCAAAGTTGTGATTCTGTTTATGGGGAGCCCCGTCTTGCTCTTCATCAAGCTTCCTCTGCAGATCATCGCAACAGTAACAGACTTGGCAGTGGACTTTACGCTTGTGGTGGCCGCGGGCTTCACGTACTGGGTCTCTCGATCCATCTCCACAATCGTCAAGTTGTTGACCAAGGACGAAGGGTCTGAATATGTTGAGAACGTACTTCGCAGCCTCTCTGTACCTGCACAGTCGGTTGCAAAGAACGCTGCGCTCCGCATCACCAAGTTAGTCGTCGACGCATCACTCTCGCCTCCTCCTGGCTACTTCAAGCTATCCATCAATTCGCACGCCGCGTTACGAAGCCTTCAGAACTCGACGTCATCCGTTCTGAATCAGACGAGTTATGCCTTTGGCTCTGTGTTGGAGGAGGCGCAAGCTGACTCATCTTTCGGGCTGCTTTGGAAGGGCTTTAGTCGTGCAGGAAGCAGTGTAGGAAGTCTTATTCAGAAGAGCAGCGAAATGCTCGTACACATGTGGACATCCAAGTCTTACAAGATCACTCTCGACATGGACCTTGGTTCCACTGAAGACGTTGCATCTGCGTTGGAGCACTGGACGGCAAACGACCGTCTGATCGCCGTCACCGCAGGCTACACCTTCTTCGCCCTGGCTGGAGCCGTGTACCTCAGACGTGGGACGCCGCTCAGCTCTTCACAACAAGGTCAGAAGATCGAGCGTATTATCTCCGATATCCTGCAGCAAGCCGGCGGAGTCTTGAAGGTTATCCTCATTATCAGCATCGAGATGTTGGCGTTCCCGCTGTACTGCGGACTACTGCTTGACCTCGCTATGTTACCCCTGTTCAAGAACGCTACTCTCTACTCTCGCTGGCAGTTTGCTTGTGGGAGTCCTTGGACAGCTGGCTTTGTACACTGGTTCATCGGTACCTGTTACATGTTCCACTTTGCGCTTTTCGTGTCTATGTGCCGCAAGATCATGAGGAAAGGGGTGCTGTACTTCATTCGCGATCCGGACGACCCAACCTTCCACCCGGTCCGAGACGTCCTCGAGCGGAGCGTCACCACTCAACTCCGTAAGATTGCGTTCAGTGCACTCGTGTATGGAGCTTTGGTCATTGTCTGCCTCGGAGGGGTTGTATGGACACTCAGCCGTGTTACGTATGATGTCCTCCCGATTCACTGGACGACTGAGGCGCCATCATTGGAATTCCCGCTCGACCTTCTCTTCTACAATTTCCTCACGCCCGTCATCATCAAGGCATACAAGCCAGGAGAGGGGTTGCACACGGTCTGCACATGGTGGTTCAAGAAGTGTGCTAGTGCCCTTCGACTTTCACATTTCCTCTTCAACGAGAGAAACGAAGAGGAGGAGGGTCATCACATCAGGTCCACTTGGTTTGGTTGGCTCATTGGCCGCAAAGGCGATATCAACACACCGCACAACGGAGACAAGACAAATGAAGATGGTACCGCCGACGCTTATTTCGTCCCTGACGGCCGATACGTCCGGGCACCTGCTTCAGATCAATGCCGTGTGCCTAAGGGGCAGGCCGTCTTCGTAGACGTGGACAAAGACAATGTGCGCAAGGATGGCAACACTGATGGAGGCGTGCACAACTCGGAATTGGTACAGATGGTCTACATCCCGCCTTGGTTCCGCCTGCGTATCGCCTGCTTCGTGGTCACTATTTGGATCTTCATGGGCGTGAGCGGTATCAGCGTCACCATCATCCCGCTCATGTTTGGCCGCTATCTTTTCTCGCTTTTCCTACCTTCAACAGTCGAGATGAACGACATCCATGCATTCTCGCTCGGTGTCTACACCCTAGGAAGCGTTGTGTATAGCGGCTACCAACTCTACAAACTTGCTTCTGCGCTCAACCGGCCAAACGTCTCGCCCTTGGCTACACTGCGCACCGTTGCAGCAACGACCAGCCGAGTTGGTCTGACAGTCCTCCGCTTTAGCTATGTATGGGCATCGCTCATCTTCGCTGTTCCCTTCCTCTGCGCCGTACTCATCGAGCTTTACTTCCTGATGCCGCTGCACGCCTGGATGGGTCCGAGTGAGCCGCACGTCGTTCACCTGATTCAGGACTGGACGCTGGGCTTCCTGTATTCGCGTCTTGCTGCACGTGTGATATTTGCAAATCGCAATTCTCGACCGGCTCAGGCATTCACCCAAGTTGTTCAGAAGGGATACCTCTACCCTAACGCCAAGCTCGCAACACGCTGTTTTGTTCTCCCAGTTCTTGCGCTCTTCAGTGTGGCTGTTGCAGCTCCTGCCGTTCTTGCGCTAGGTGCGAACCTCACCCTCTATCGTGGGGCGAGCGAGGCAACCAGAAGCCTGGTGTGGCGTCACAGCTTCCCAGCCGTTGGGCTCAGCATTGGCGTGGCTCTAGCGGCCAGAGTGCTTGCAAGAATTGTTACGAGGTGGAGACTAGTTGTCAGGGACGAGGTGTATTTGATTGGTGAAAGACTTCACAACTTTGGAGAGAAGAAGGCGCCACAGGCGAGACAAGACGTGGGCACGCAGACTAGTGCTGCTCAGAGTGCTGCAGTGCAGGCAGTTTAGACAATGGGTAAGGGGTGTTTTTTGCATTTTGGCGTTATGGGAGGATACCCGGATAGCTGACTCGACATTCGTTTGTATGCTTTGACATTCCGTCTATACTTGGTTGTAGATTGGAGAACATGCTCAATCTTTCATGTGCATAGCCTGCATCAGATGGCCGTAGTAATTAAAGAGCGTTTCGAACAGAAACAACAATCCCCAGAATGCAATGAATCGAGGTCAACAGTGCTGCTGACGCACCTGCATATCTTTCAGACACCCACATCAACCTCACTAGACGGCGAGCTACGCAGCTTCTGCTGTAGGTGGTTGGTTTTTGAGACTAGTATGGACGCGATTCGCAGTACACACGCATATGCACACACAGATACACGCTCACAGCCGCCACCGCCGTCCTGAACTAGGGTCCGCTGCGCAAAGTGCAAAAAGGAATAAAGCCGCGCCTTCAGATCTGTGCGAAATGAGCGGGGATGAGAGACGGGATATCTAGATACGCCCAACGCCGTGCCAAACAATTAAAAGGTGGTCCTGAAAATAATGCAATCATGTCCACGTGAGATACGACGCCGCGGCCAGCATCAACGGCACTGCAATAGACGCGTACCCGTTTACGACCACGGTGTGGGGCGCGCGCGAGCTCGTGGTTGCGTAGACGACCTGGAAGCCTATTTCCTGCCCTGGCTGCGTGCTGTTGAAGCAGTTTGAGGAGTTTACTTCGGGAACGTCTTCGGGTTCTGCGAAGGTGATGTCTGCGCACTACAAGGAAAGGGGGTTAGTTGTTGTTTCTGATCTAATGCTGTGGGGATGGGCGTGGGCGTACGTTGTACAGGGCTGCGCCGTGCTGCGCGGTTTCAATGACCTGGATAGTGGCGTTGTCGCCGACTTGGGGCGTGTAGTTGGCTGGCAGGGGGACCTGCGGGAGGCAGAAGGTGCCGTCGTATTGAAGGTTCGAGGGCCCGGTGATCTGGAAGACGGGCAGCATGTTGTGCGAGTAGTTGAGCGGCTCGTTGCCGTAGCCCATGTTGATGTAGAATTGGGCGTTTGCGTGGCCTGGAAACCAGCCGGGCTGGATCGATACGGCGCCGCCTTTCAGGGGCCATTTTGTGCGGTTTTGCGAGGTGGGCATGCCGCCGCCTGATGGGTGTTAGTTGGTGCTTGTGATGTGCGGCGTGGAGATGGTGAACGCACATGGGTACATCCATTGCATTCCATATGGGAATCCGCGCGTGCCATTGTCATAGTTAATTCCCAGCGAGCCTGGGATAATGTTTGGATCTGTTGGCGATGCGGTTCCATTTGTGTGGATATTGTTCCCTCTCCAGCCCGGGTACACAATGACCGTATGCGCGGCAGCAAGGGACGACCAGCTGGCGATGAGAAGGACAAGCTCGGTAAAGCGGAACATGATTGCGGTCCCAGAAGACGGTTTTCCGGATCGATGCAGATTCCCTTCTCTTTTGTACCTGGTGCACGGTTCAAATGTCGAAAGTCCACAATGCAAGCCAACAGCGTGCGGTGGCGGGGGGCATCAGCACTTATGGGACCTCACGGCCACGCCTCGTGCGACCATGCCCGATTGGAGAATGCGAACGCCTCAAGTGAATGGAGCTCTGGAAAGGTCCGTCGGTTCTGCACACGCTGGCTGGCCAGGCACTGCATGTCATCCGCTGCGTCGGTCTTTGTGAGCAAACTCGCGCGAATAGGCTTTTAGGTAGCATATTGGCCGGGCAGGGGGCCTCGACCAACGAGCTGCGGGATGCACCTCTCGCTCCCGCCTCCAAGACGGCCGGGCCAGATAGCGCACGCTGGGAGCGAGGAGGACGTGCGGTCTGATTCGCTACACTTGTGTGATGGGCTTGTGGACTCTGCAGGTCTGTGCTAAGCGCCCGACTCCACCTTCAAGGCAGGTCGAAAACGTGGATCATCCGGTGCAGTTCGAGGTGAGCAACTCCATCGCGCGCGACTCGGTACGTGATAGTGTGATGGAAGCGTGACTTTAACTAGCTCGCGCCTTGGTGATGTGGAATTGTCGTGAAAGATGGAGCTCGAATAAGTTTCCAGGATATGCTTGCCTCGACGGTCATCCACATTGCGCGTTCATGGCAGCACGAATGCTCAGTCAGCATGTCGCTCACGCTGTTCAGTATGACTACTGAGTTTGTGCAACATCAGCATCGTCATCGTCAGCATATCGAGTGTTACCATGCAGCTGCACGGAGGAAGATGTTGGATGCACGTTGTTGTTGCGTAGGCTTGCCTGATTGGGAAGCTTGCTCGACGCCAACTCACGCGAGGCCCGTTGAGGCAGACCCTTACTTACAGAGGTGAGCAGAGAAAGTATGTACTGGAGGCGACACTCCTGAGGGAGCTTTGCGCATACTATTTGCAGACTTTGCATGTTGATATTGCACACTGTACTCAATCTGCATGCACACCTACATGGCAGTTGTTCGATTCCTAAATAGACTCTTTGCTTGGCCCCGTGACTTCGACACTGTGAACACAATAGCAATAATTAGTATCACATTAGAATGCGGAGGTGATGAGCTAATGTAGTTGGAGCTTTCAGACCCTCGAGTCGTCTGGACGGGGCGCCAGTTACCAGATTCATGTCTTACTATCATACATCTTCTCGCAGCTGTTACATGCAAAAGCCTGAGTTCCATCGAATACGGTGTGGTTGGCTGCGTCCATCTATACAAGGATTACCACTTCTCAGTGCCCGGTCTCTGTAGGTACAGAAATACCAAGACTTCTCAAACGCGTCGTTGCAGCCTCGACAAGCGCAGTATTGCGCTGAAGCAACTCCTGGATATACTCGTTCTCCTGCCTGCGTGAATAGGACGGCACCTTCACACTGGCAGCACGCGCTTGCTCTGCCTGAGCCTCCTGAGACGTCTCCTCCACCTGTTTCGCAAGCGTCTTGTGGAGCTCCTTGAGTTTGTGTAAGCGTTGCCACGCTGGGACTTCGCTCCCGTCGACATCGTCGGTCAGTGTCCTATTCGACTTGTCTACAGCACTGTCCATCGTCTGCAGCTCCTCGACGTAGCCAGCCTCCTTCTCGCTGAGCTCGGTCGAGCCAATGCTGTTCATCTTCCGGCGAAGACCTTCGTAACGTGCGTTGATTGCATCCTGTCTCTTCCTGACCTGCAATAGGCGGTCGTCGATCTGCGCGGTGCCATACATGGACCCTTCCTCCGACGGCTCTTCATCGTTGCCAATGACGGCGTCGATTTTCGGCACAACCTCAGCCGTCCTAAAGACTTGATCTCGGAATTCGTCTTGGAGTCGTGTGGCGCGGTTGAATAGATCAGCGACGGCTTTTTGCAGCTTCTCGGTCTGCGTGGACAAGACTCGATGTACGTCCATCAGTAGCTCAAGGTTGGCGGGCGAGAGTCTGACCTCGTCTCTAAGCGAAGCTTTATGTCTTGCGGGAATGTTGATCGAGCTGAGGAGATCAAATGGCTCGTAGAGTTCTTTAGGGGGTTGCCATGCCTCACGTACTTCCTTACGGGGTACAGTTGCCTCCATGTATTCAGCGAGCTCTTCTTCCGTAGGCATACCGTCTTCGGGAGCATCGAGCAGAGCAGCTTGGGGCTCATCGTTAACTGTAGTTAGAAGCATGTAGCCAACGTTTCCGTCTTCCACAATGACAGCCGAAGTGACGTCTTGTTCAGCACTGTTGCTTGATGGCCGACGCTCCAAATACTGCTCAACTTGACTGCTCGCTGACCCAAGCAGACGTTGTAGACGGAATTCGGCTCCTTCTGCTTGTGGCTCCGAGAGCTCGATCTCAAGTTTCCGTATCCAGGGCTCCATGGAGACGTATGTAACTCCACTGGAGGTCGAAACAAAGAAGGAGAAGTCGGTGTGCACATCTGGTGTAATGGTTTGGTTGAAGGTGGAAGCACCGTCTCCCTTTAGTGTGATGGTTTCTGCAATGATCAGATCATGCTCGATCTGTGTGATCTCAAAGTCGTCCTGAGGAAGTTAGTCAAGGTCTTGGAAATAGCCTCAAGAACGCACCTCTGCAGATGGGAGCCATCGCCCAACAATTCCCTCCAAGTCGATGCACACATGAACTTTGCAGGTGTCGGTCAACAAACAGACAACAGCTGCTGGCAGGCCCTCGGCAGCCTCCTCTTCCGAACCATCCGAAAAGGTCTTCAGAGAATACACAATCATGTCGCTCAGCTCAAAATCCTCGACCTGAGGCGTAACTACGAACGGACCCTGCAGAAGCGGAACTGCAGGTGTGCTTGACGGGCGATTAAAGACCTTGACCGAATCGCCGTTGGGCAGGGTTTCGGTAAATGTTTCCTCATATAGGATATCAGAAAGCCATGAAACCTGTTTCTCTGATGTCTTGACGTCCTCCTTAGGCGCATCATCGTCTTCTGACAGCTCGGTGTAGTTGATATTGATTGAAGAGGCCAATGTTTGAAGAAAGGTGAATGCGCCAGGTGTCTCAACCAACTGCCATCGGCCGGGAAGCACGGGACACAACGCGTAAACGTCTCCAAAGACGGTGGCAATCCACAGAGTCATTGGTGCCCAACCATGCACGCCCTCCTGCTCGGGAAAGTCGCCAAAGCAAGCAGACGCCACCTCCAGCTCGACCGAATCCGGGGAGAAACCCTTAGAAGCTCCGTATTTCGAGGCGCCGAGGTCGTCCTGGTCCCTTTGCGCATTTGCCAGCTTGACCAGATCAATCGAGAGAGTCGGTTCGCTGAATGTCGACCTGTCTGCACGGTTGACTTCCCACAGTCGCACCACTCCTGCCTTTGTGATGGTGACTAGACACCGCCCGTGGTAGCCTAGAGGATGCCAGAGTGTTGTTGCGATTGGTGACTCTTCGAGTACATGCGCAGTGGGGCCGACTTGGAAGGTTTTCGGTTTGATAGGGCTGTCGTCATTGCCAGACTCCAGGAGCGAGGGGTCGGGGAGGCTCACGACATGGACAGTGTGTGAAGTCGAAACAGCCAGGTAATCTCCGGCGGGGGAGATGGTGAGTCGCGTGATGGGGAGCGGTATCGACACTCTGAGGGTGCGGTATGCAGGCGAGGCGCCCTCTTTCAGGTTGACCAGATCTGCCCATCTAATCTCGTGTCCGACGGCCACGAATATCTCAGAGCCCCTTGTTGCAATCGTCTTTCGCGGGCCAAAATCCTTGCTCTTTGCTGCGGCGCCGTTTCCGTTGCTCTGCTTGGGCGCAAACAAATGGTAGCCGGGGCTGGGACGCGAGAGCCACTCTGGCGTGTAACTGAGGACTTTCGGCATGGCGACCAGGTTCCGTGCACCGCGTGTTTGTGAGTGTAGCGGTGAGCCTGGTACGTGTTGTGGGTGAGAGAGCCAACTGCGGCGCGCAAACAAGAGTGAGAGGTACCGTGAAAGAAGCTCGACGCGTGCAGGGCTTGGCGTTATGCGCTACATCGAAGCTCTCCATGTCCACCACCTCCACACCTCCACCACGCCTGGATCTCGTGCAGCCGTCTCAACAACCTGCCCAATCGAGTCGCGTATACCACCTCCACACACTCTGTACAGCCTCGTCGCCATGCCGGCAGTCAGAAGCACAATTGACCGCCTGGACAAGCCAAGTTCATATGCCACAGCAAAGGTGCGCCTATGTGAGCTCTGCAGCTTACATACACGAACTAACACACCTTGACAGAAGCGCAGAAGGAACCGTGACGATGACGAGAGGGGTCCTACGCCCGAGGCCGAGGATAAGCTGAAAGACGCGACAACACTCTACGTTGGCAACCTATCCTTCTACACAACAGAAGAGCAGATCCACGAGCTCTTCTCAAAGTACGTCAAGCTCTCCCTCGTCCATGACCTGCATTACATCACCTCCCTGCAAAGATGACACACTATTCGTTAATCCCAGCTCACTCCGATGCACAATGTTGCACTTGAGGTGAAAGCGATTCTACTTCTGAGCCCCCAATCCATCTACACACTACTAAGAACAACGTTGAGAATATCCGCTGACAGACGTCAAGGTGCGGCGAGATCAAGCGCCTCGTCATGGGCCTCGATCGTTTCCAAAAGACACCTTGTGGCTTCTGCTTCGTCGAATACTACACACACCAAGATGCACTGGACTGCATGAAGTATATCGGTGGTACAAAACTCGACGAGCGCGTCATCCGCACCGATCTGGATGAAGGCTTCGCCGAGGGCAGGCAATACGGGCGAGGAAAGTCTGGCGGCCAAGTGCGTGACGAATACCGCGACGAATACGACCCTGGACGAGGTGGCTACGGCAGAGTGTACGCAGACGAATACGACGAGCGATAAGAACAGCGAGAGGGAAAAAGGAATACCACTGCATGGAAGGAGTCTGGCGTCGTCTGTTGAACTATAAGATTTGAGGGTTTGTGCTCCTGCACAGGACACGCCCGGTCTAGGTACATCACATCTAACAAATCAGTGTTTTAACGCCTTCGCCTATGCTATGCGCTGCCTGCACTCATACAACCTTACTTCGTGCGATCTGCAAGCTCGAAAGTCTGCCTCCGCTCAGCCGCCTTCAAGACTTCCTCCAGCCACCACACGTGTATCCGCGGGTCCTCTGTCAACTCCGGGTGGAAGCTGCAGCCAAACACATTACCCTGCCGTACGGCGATGATATCCTCTTCCCCAGCATGGTCATGCTCCTGGTTTTCCTGCAACGCAGGCGCCTTCATCGACAGCGTTGCCATGACCTCCACCTCCTTGCTCAACTGTTCTTTCGCCAGCTCATCGACCGGCGTCTTGCTAGGCGCAACGACCGTCTCGTCTCTTTCCTCCTCTGTTGTTTGGATACCGTTCGCGTGCGGCAGTATCTTCTCGACGACAGGCGCGCGGATGAAGACGCATCGGTACGGCTGGTCGGCGCTCTTGTCCGCGGAGTCCCCGAGGAAGGGGAGGTTGAGATTGGCCTGAAAGCTTTCTTGCTGGCGTCCGAAGTGATTTCTGTTCACCCGCACGTCCAGACCTCCAATGAGTTCTTGTCCACCTTTCTTTGTTCGGTTCGCGCTTTCTGCTAGCAGGATCAGGCCAGCGCATGTACCCCAGGTTGGTCTCCTCTGCACTCTGTTGCTCAGTTAGCTCTGTCCAAACTGCCACTGTTGGTGGAAACTCACTTTACAAACTCTCTCAACGGCTCCAGTATTCCACTCCGCGCAGCCACCAGACTCATGGTCGTGCTCTCACCTCCAGGGATGATCAGGCCTTCACATCTTGCAAGTTCATGCGGTGTGCGGACTTCGATAAACTCCCACTTGATGTGTGCGCCTTTGCTCTGCTTCAATTCCCTCGCGGCTTGGCGCAGAAGCTGTACATGTTCGCTGAAGGCACCTTGCAGGGCGAGAACGCCGACTGTGAAGTCTGGGACCGTGACTGTCATGTTCGCTTGATTGCAGGTTCGTGAGGGAAAGAGAGACAGCACAAGTAGATCTACAGAGTCATAGTCAACGCGGCGAAAGTGGAGAGCAACTTGCTTATCGATAAGGAAAGTCTGGGGCCCGTCTGCAGATCGGAGCGCCTCTCCGACATTCGCAAGGGTCTAGCCATGCATTGCGCGGCCACCGGCCCCTCCATTGCCGCGAATAGCCTTATAACTGCAACGCGGTAACGTCTCGAGCACAGAACATGGTTGGGCGCTACTACACGACATGACAGATCCAGATCCAGATCCAGATACGGGAAAGAGGCGCGGCCTCACGTGCTGGCTACTGGACACCAGGACGCTGTGGCCGGGGAGCAGCATTGCAGAGTCGGTATGCACACATCTCTCATATCGTCTACCTACTGGTGTCGAAGAGCTGTGTCTAAGCATGACTACAGGCAAAAGAGGCTTTGACTTTGATCAGCCTTGAAGAGAGAGAGCTCATACTGCGGAAATACCATATCGCTGACGCAAAGATGAGCCTTGCCTCTGCCCTGCTCAAGCGTCTCTTTGTCCACAAAACTCTCGGCATACCCTGGAGAGACATACGCTTCGGCCGCAAACGTGACCCAAAACATGGAAAACCATGTGCCTTGCTTCCTCCGCCGCTTCACGGCCCGGCTCCCGTTGAATTCAACGTCTCTCACCAAGCCGGACTGGTCGTCCTCGTGGGATGTAAAACAGAGGAACTCGATGCTGAGCTAGGCGTCGACATAGTCTGCGTCAACGAGCGCAACGAAGGCACCATGATCGAGTCGGAAGGCTTCGAAGCGTGGGTGGATGTGTACGCCGAGATCTTCAGCCACGAAGAGACATTCGACATGAAGTACAACGCCCCATCCTTCCCGCTCCTCGACGGCACCACTGTTACGTCTGAAATGCTGGGCAGACACGATCGGTGCTGCTCAAAGGGAAAGGAGCTTTCCATCACACTCCCAGACGGCTCCAAGCGCACGTTCTCGAGCGACCTGCTGATCGACGCCAAACTCCGCCGTTTCTTCACATTCTGGTGCTACAAAGAAGCGTACATCAAGCTCGACGGGGAAGCGTTGCTGGCGACCTGGATCCCACAGCTGGAGTTCAAGCATGTCCGCGCGCCAACCCCCGGTACGCCAGCGCGGTGCAGTACGCATGGGGTGTGGGGCGAAAGGGTCAGTGACGCCGAGGTGTGGTTCAAGCACAGCAGGATGGGTGAGTGCCGGATCGAGATTCAGGCTTTTGATGAGAACTTTATGATTGGTGTTGCGGCGAAGGAGAGGCGGTGGGGCAGTGAGGATGCAGGGTTGCCGGAGGTGTTGACTGATTTTAAAGGGCTGCATCTAGAGGAGGACGTCATGGAGATTGCGAGGAAGGGATAGCGATTATATGGAGGTGCGGACGCTGGGGATTGCACACTACAGCACTGGCTGAACACTGTCCAAATGGAGTCAAGTATGGCGTACTGTTACGATTCAACATCGCGGAGACTACATTTAATTTGACCATGTCAGAACATCGCCTGAGCACCAACATAATTCTTCAGGCACCTCAGCCAGAGGGAGCCTTGGAATATATACGGCTCCTTGTCTTACACAACAGAAAGACGCAACATTTTCACAGCGTCAGGAGGCACGCAGCGAATCTCGGCTGCATTCTCAAAACATGTAAAGTGACCTGTATTCCTCTTAGTACTTATAGATTTGGGAGGGGTGGGACGAGCTGTTCCGACTACCTCCCCAAATTTCGAGTATTGCTTTCTTTTGCAAGCAATATGCAGGCGATCTAAGCCATACGTAGGTGGGATTGCGCAACAATACAATAGTGAAACAAGCTACCTGTAAGCATCGCAGAGGTTTGTAGCACGTATGAGTGCACCATTGGCGTCGTCCAGAAGCTAGAAGACACTCCGAGCACGCCTGGATATATCAAACTCCACAGTTGATCAGCACATCACCGACAGACACAGCGTGGAACTCGCTGCAGCCATGCAGACACACACCCACGACATCAACGACGGGAGCGAAGCTCTTCAATCAACACTTACCCAGATGCGTCAAGTTATTCAGCAGTTCAAAGAAGATGATCATGAGCTGGCTGCACATGGCCCGATTACGTTCGGCGTCGTCCAGAAGCCGACAGACCTGGCAAACTCCTTCAGCTACATTACCGAGACAGTGAGCACAATAACGCCCAAGTTGGACCGCACTCAGAGGGAGTTCCTTACCAAGCCTGTGGCAGAGTTGGTGGCAGACAGCAGCAATCTGCGACAGCAGCTCAAGGACAAGGCCACCAGCAGCGCTACCGAACAGAGCGGTACTATCAAGTCCCTGCACAAGCGAGTCAAGGAAACGAAGACGGACATGCTTCAGCTAGAGCAAGAGGCTGTGACAGCCAACCAACGGGTCGAGAAGCTTGAACAACAAGTGTCTGGCATGAAGAATATGTACAAACAGAAGTCCACAGAAGGTGAGATGCGGATAAGCCGCTTGACTGGAAAAAGATGCAGCTCCACGACCAGCTGAACGGCCTCCAGGAATCATTTCGATCCCTCGCAGTCTCATCCAACCAAAACGCCTTCATCGAACACCTGGACAAGGAGCTGAAGGCAAGGCAGGAAGGGCTGCGCAATCTCCGTTCCACCATCGAAACTACAAGGAAAGATCAAGACTTCACAAAACAGCGTGATTATGCCCAAATCGCCCATCTACGCCCCGTCTATTGTGGAAACGGTCGGCCTTGAGCGCAGATAGTCATAGCAGATTCAACTGTGCCTTGCAATGCCACAACTAGTAGAAAGAACTACGAGATGCTTTACTAGTATCAAGCAAGCGACCTACATTTCCTGAATACCTCCAGACGTCGACATGAGACTTAGCTGCTATTGCCCTTGCTGGTATACTTGCGTAGAGTTCGTGAGTTTTCGATTCGTGTCCTCCAGCGTCAGTCTCTCGAGGGTTTGGAGCAGTCAGCAGTTCTCTTCGTCGGAGATTTCTGCTCTTGCGTCATCTTCATTGCCTCACACGAATACTCTACGAGCCTTGCACTACGAATGCGCTCTTTCTGGTACAACCACATACGACCTATAATGATCTCCGTGCGTACCGCTTCCGTCCCAAAAAGGACTGAGTCGATAACTGCTCGCCACTGAAATAGAGCTGAGTTCTTACGTTCGTGCCGCAAATTTTCGTAACAATGAGTAGTAAGGCTAGTCTCTCCGTCCAGCACAGGAGCCATAGCTTCGGACTCTGGGTAGGCCGACTCGATCTGCCTAACAGGCCATTAATCTCACTGGTGTGATCTCCCTCCATGTTTCTCGTCGGAGCACCCTCCTGCTCGAGATTGAAAATGCTTTAGGCAGCGTTGATATAAACCCCCCCAATCATGTCCTTAGATGATCTATTAGGGCGCTAGTGCATCGAATTCTCGACCTGTCCAGTTCTGCACGTCGCCTGCAGCCATGTGTCTCTGATGGTGGCCTTTTTGTGTCGTTTGAGCGAATGATGTAGTGAGTGGGTGAATGAGTGATTGTTAGATTGGGGATGAGAAGCGTGTTTTCGCGTGGCGCGGAATTCTGCCGAGCTGCCGACCGCACCAGAAGCACCTCCACTTCACGACCTCTACAGGACCCAGCTCACGTCATTTGCTAAGAAGCAGTGAGCAAGTGCCCGATACGGGCGCTGGCCAGCATAGGCACTCTTTTTCGCGACTCATTCTGACTCTCAGCATCCCGAGGTCTACAGCAGCCTTGGAGCGGCTGATTTACGATGGTTCGAGTACAGATTTCTTGCTGCCATCTGAACAATGCTAACTGAAGGAAGACTGGCAACTTGTTTCCCGCCCGTTTGAGGACGACGCACATAGAGAAGCATCAGAACATGACGTACCGCCGTAATGGCAAGCTGCAGGCGTGTGAGCCTTGTCGAAAGGGAAAACTGCGATGCGATCATATGATGCCGAATTGCGGGAGGTGCGTGAAGAGAGGCAAGACTGAAAAATGTGTTTATCACCCTGCCCCTTTGACGAAGTCGGCCACGAAGAGGAGCCTACAGTCAGACCCGGACTCTTCCAGCATGGAGAGTGAGAACGCTTCGTACCGGCTCACTAGAACAAAACCCACGTCTGCATCGGAAGCATACCTAAATCATCTTGATCACACAAACCGTCCAACAAGCTTCACGCCACTCCCCCGTCCCGCGCGGTTAGAAGCGAACTACACGGTACCCACTTCTATAAGCACACAATTTCACCGCCCAGACAGCTCTCTTTCGCCTCAAATCTTGGAGGGGACTCCCAAGCCGAGTTTAGATCATACCGTAGGCGCAGATGCCCTTGGGTTTGACAAGGGAGCTGCCTTCATCAACCATTCCGCAATTTTGGCAGAGAATGAATCGAGTGTAGGCTTGTTACCACCCGGGTCGACGGGCGCTTCTCGAATCCTGCAGTCACACATCGATAAGGGTGTAGCGGTCCTTGTGTTGTTGAAAGATCTGTCGGCCATACAGAAGTACATTGACAAGTGGTTCTCGTTTGCGGGAGGCGTAGTGATCATTGAGCCTATGGTGAAGATATATCTCGATGGCTTGTGGTCAACATGGCACAAGATCCTCGAATCCTCGAAAGCTGCTGATCTGCAGGCAATGTCTGCACAGATATGGGAGAACACCTCAAAGCCACTGTCAAGGTTACTGAAGCGGGACACGACCCCTCGCGAGTTTTGCTCAAGCGTCACCGGTCCAGATCTGAGATGGGAAGTGATTGGTATCTTGGCATCTTTGGTATCGCTTGTCGCACAGTCTCTGAAAGGTCTGTCATCGTTTCAACGCTCGGCTAAACAAGGCCGCTAACAGAGCAATACAGACGGCGATCCCGTGTTCTGCTCCCACGATGCAGCCCCCGTTGACCGGGTTCTCTTAGCTGCAACCATGCACAGTGCCTCGGAGATGTGTGTCGATTTCTGCGACACTCTCGGCGTACTTAACGATTTGTATCTCT
This sequence comes from Phoma sp. RAV-16-625, assembly GCA_004335185.1. Taxonomy (NCBI): domain Eukaryota; kingdom Fungi; phylum Ascomycota; class Dothideomycetes; order Pleosporales; family Didymellaceae; genus Phoma; species Phoma sp. RAV-16-625. Next base: position 105,554 of record SAUA01000072.1, on the reverse strand, counting down.
GGCTGCTGTACGAGAATTCTATGACATATTGCTCGCTACGCACAAGAGGGAGTAGGCCCTCCTAGCAATGTTCTTTGCTATCTACGACAGGAATTCACCACTGACGTCTCCCATAGGCTACGATAATTGGAAGAAAACCTCAGCACTAGCTGCAGCATTACAATGTGCAAACTTGCATCAGGAAATTATTGTTGACGAGCACACTCCTTTCTTTCTCGCTGAACTACGCAAGCGGCTGTTCATCTGCGCCTACAACAACGACAAAACCTCAGCAGTTTCCGCTGGCCGACCACCGAAACTTACCAGGCTTTACTGCCGTCTGCAGATACCGCTGGATCTGACAGATGCTCAGACGATGTCAGAGGGAGCTGAACTGCAGGCCACTATTGCTGAGCTGGATGAGCAAGGATGGAACCAAGAAGGTGCTGTGCAGCGCAGTACCTTTGCGCGAATATCGGCGACTAATGCTCTCATCACTGAAGAGATTCTGGAAATATCCCTAGGCCACCTGTCTCGCGATGAGATCGTACGGCGTGCTACAGACATTGAGGCTCGAGCACTGAAATCCTGGGATGACCTACCAGAGTTTCTTCGGATAGATTTCGGTGACCCCTGGAGCTCTCAACGCTCACCGCTAGAGCTTCTGTTCCTCGTCTTCATTCGACTCACCAGCTTGGATCACCACTTCTTACTACAGCGGACTTTGAGCAAGAAGGTGCATTCCGAATCTACGAATATAAAATCCCAGCTACTGTCCGTTTGTGCTGAGATCTTCAGGGTGGTCGTCATGCTGGTGGACCACAAAGACTATTTTCGGGATTTTCAAATCGACTTTGTTCAGATCCTAGCCGTACACGGTATTCCTGCTGCTGCGGTCCTAGCAATGGAACTGCTACATCAAGAACGAGACCCTAACTCTGCTTCAACGCAGACATTCCCGCTGCATCGCTCTGACACGATACAGAGCCTGTCCGTGTTTGTGTCGTGCTTGGGAACAATCAGACCAGATGCCAATGGTTATCAGAGCTGCGACCGGGGGAGGACGTTCCTCAAGAGGATACTAGATCTCATCCTGGGTCCAGGTCCTGCTGTGTCGAGAAGCGTCCAAGCAGAAATGGAACAGCCAGCCGATCCCACCCTTGGAGCACCTCTGTTCGAGCCCGGGGATGACGGGAATTTCATGCGCTGGCTCGATGATGTGAATTGGGATCAAGAGACCTGGGTCAATTTCACTTGAGGTGATAGATGGACACAATGATATTCACAACTGGACCGTTACCTCATAATGTACATGTATTCGAGACCGTATGCAAGCTCATTGCTGAGTTTTAACGGGTCAGTCACAGCGGATCTGTGAGTGTCATGCAAGCCTACAAGTGGTATCACGAATATAATAGGCAATAAGCGGAGATGCCGACTGTCAGCCAACACTCCCGTTAAAAATAGGAAGTACTCTACGATCGTCCGCAGACTACACGATATCACAACAACGTAGTATAGAACTACATCAACTTTGACAAAGGCCATAACATGCTCTTATTCCAGCTAAAGCCCTCCAGTAGTGTTGTTCAACGTGCGTATCTATGTGCTATAGAAGCTGTAGCTACTCGACTCCTCGGCACTAAGTAAGGTCAGGTGCGTGAAGATAACTTGCTCAGCCCAGGTGGGAGTGAGAGACCGTGCGTCTTGCGGCCGTGCCAGGCACAAAAGCTGATCCTTCTCGCTTTTTTCTTTCGTCTTTCTTACACCACCATATAATGCACGGCGATATGTATGCACCCTCCACAGATTTGGACGAGTATAATCATGAATACGTCATAGACAAACAAGGGGTTCTGACTGGCTAGCTATATTTGGTTGACAGTGAAAGTGACAGATTGGGTGACAGTGTGCATGGCAAAACGTGACAACCACAAAAGACCAGCCAATTATTTATCTGCCTGCGTTCATAATTTGTGTTGATAAATCACCGTACCAAATTTGGGGGGGTGCGTACATATCGCCGTGCACCAATACCTTTCTACGTCTGTCTCAGCTTCAAAAGCTGGTCCTCCTCGCCCACTTTCCCCTTCTTCTATACACCACACTGCCCTTCTGCCCCACCATCACACATGCTCACGAGGACGCCTTGAGCCTGTATCAGCTCGAAGTATAGACCAAACGCCCGCATCGCCGCCTCAACTATGACAGATCCACGCGATCCAGCCAAAGTTTACCTGCGCGTAGGTGACTCTAGGATGTACAGAGGAAAGGTGTGGGTACAGAAGATGGAGAGAGAGAAGAGAAGCTATACAGATCGAGGGCTTCATAGAGGACTAGAAGGATAGAGGTAGAGGTTGTCCCATATTTGTCTGAAATCGGCACATATTTCAGCAAATTAGAAGAAGTGCAAGTTCGGCGCAACGCGTCAGAATTCGGCATAACTAGCACCTAATGTTCAGTGTTTTATGAACCAGATTTCGGTGCGTGATAAACCGATCGGTTCGGTGCTCTGAGAATCGACCGTGTGCCACAAGGAAGTCAAAACTTCGTCTCCTGTGGCCTCTTGATGGCATTGCCTAGATCTTCACTCCTACTTGAATGGGAACCATCGGGACAGGTGGAGAGACCGGAACACAAGAACTCGTTGTCCCAGGCAGTACGCTGTGAAGCTTGAAGATCATCAAGGGACGTCGATACATCGGAACATGGGTTAGGAGGACCAGAGCTACACCGCGGTGAGCCACAGTCACTGAAGTCATCGCCGACCTCGACTATCAGTGACGACCTGTCCGTTTCTTCATCATCGTTGGAAGCTTCCTGCACAGCTTCGTACTCAACTGGGGTGAAATGAGGTGCTATCCCACGAGCAGCCGGTGTACGAAAACGATCTTTGAGCCGGAGGTGTTTGAGTGCCTTTGGGAGCTGCTTGGTGTAAGCGATGCATGACCGGCAGCGGTCGTCGTAGTGAACTTCAAGCGGGTCTTCGATTGGGCAGTTGTTTCGCTCCAGGCAGACGGACAGTCTGTGGAACCGGTGATTGCATTGCGTGTAGTGATAGTGTTGTTTGTAACACATGTTCAGCCAGTTTGTTGGGGGGAATGCTGAGATGACGATGATGCCGAGTTTATGTAAGACTGTGTCACACTTTATGCTGGCGTACGTTTGTGCAGCAGACAGCTCTGGTCATGAGAGTCATCTAGAAGTCACTGTCGAAGGCTGCCTCGTGAGTACAATCGCTTGTGCCTACAAACAAAGGACGATGTTTGTCAGATTGGCACGTTCATAGCAATGAGTCGTGTCTCAGACAAGTCAAGCTTGATAGTAATACTGATCATTGTGCTGTGAAGACGCAGACGAAGATGGAGAAGAATGCCGCTAAAATCAACGAACCCATGCTTTGCCATTATTCAACCAAAAACTCAAATCATGTGCAATCGTTTACGCCGTGAAAGATTAATAGCACTACAACGTCAAGAACATAGCAGCGACCAGCGCTACCACGAAGCTGATGGTAGCACTGCCAGCGAGCTTGCCTCCAGCTCCACCGTGGATGCCGAGAATCTCAGCCTGCCTCGAGAACGTGACGTTTTGCTGAATCGACTCGTTCAAGCACTGGCCGTTGGCAATATCCAGACCGCTCAGATCATCAGGTACGTGGAAAAACATGTAGCTGCGGTTGTTCAGGCCCTTGAAACCTTCTGTGTTGTACGGGAACCAATCGCTGCTATCGGTGGCGGATGTGTTGCGCAGGAAGATGCACTGAACCTGGTTGGGGTAATCGTGGGCGAGCTGAGGATAGTCGCTCATGACATCGGAGTTGGAGGTATCGGCGATGAGCACAAACTTCCTTTGTGGGAAAGTCTGAAAGACCTTCTGTAGGAGGTACATGCGGATGGACAGGGTGGCCTTGACGTCAGAAAAGTTGAGGGGTCGAGTATCGAAGGAACCGCCTGGGTAGGTCTTGTAGATGAAATCCATGTAGTTGCGAGTCGCTTGCTCAGGGGTGGTAGTCAGGTAGTGGAAATGCGTGTTGTTAGGCAGAGTCTGCGACCAGTTGCGGTAGATGTCGGGCATGTTCATCCACTGGGTGAAGTTGCGAGCGAACGAGTTCAGCAAACCCTCCTTTGGGTCGTAGATCTTAGTCACTCTCAGAATGTCGTCGATGTCCGAGATGAAAGTGATACCTGTGGGAGGAACGAGGAAAGCGGTAGCGTTTCCAGAGTCGGTGCCGTTTGTGTGGACATTGAGACGCTGTACGTTCTCGGTCTCGTTGCCATTCAGTAGACCGTTGCTCTTGATGGGTACGAAGACGTCAAAGTCACCTTCAGCAGTGGTCTCGTATGGCAGGGTGATTGTCTGGTTGCCTCCTGGCGCAGTGATAGCGTTGCCACCTCCAGGCTCGCCATCGCCACCCTGCATAGGTGCAGGCTCGAGTGTCATGGTGACATTCTCGTCGCTTTGCTGGACGATAAAGATTGACCGCGTAAGGTTACGAGCGTTGGCTTTCTGATCATCAGGCAGCTTGTCGACGCTTGTGTCGATCAGAAAGACGTTGGCGAGATCATCGATCTTGGACTGTGAGATGTCGGGAATCTTGTACACATTGCCGTGAAAGCGCACATTCCAGCCCTGGTCTGTCCAGTTCGCGTACGGTGGTACATTGAGGACCTGGGTAGGTATCGCAGCAAGGTCGTCATCACCAATGCCCAGGCTGGACATGACAGCGGTGCCGGTCGGGAGGCCTTCGAACCACCCAGGAATACCTATTCACATTAACACAAGCTTTACTAGCGCTCTGTCTACACTCAAAGCTTACCCTCAGTAAAAAAGCTAGGCAGATCCGTGCCAAGAACGCTCCCCCAAGACTTGGCTACGCCCTCAACACCGCTCTTAATGTCGTCCAGAATGTCTCGCTTCTGCACATAACTGTGTCGGCCGTCGAACCGAACCGCTGCGGGAGTCACGATAGGCGCTCGGACTTCAACCTTTGCGGGTGCTGCTGTTGGCTCTGGCAGAGATACGGCGTGGGCAAGGCCCAGCGTCGCGCTCAGCAACAGGGCGCGCTGCGAGCTCCTTTTGGGGACCATGTTGATTTGTTGCGGATAGGGGCAACCGTGGAGTGTCGCGTGCTGCTCGCGTGGGTCTTCCAATTGTTTTGCTACTTCAAACGACAGACTGAAGGAGAAGAGAAGGAGACAAGCAGACGACCTGCGAAATAACTTGGAATGTAAAGAATGAACGGCGCGGACTTGTTTGGTCAATATGTCGTCCTAGCAAGTTTCACATAGCGGCTCGTGTTGTGGCTGCTCACGCTATGATGTCACCCCTGCGGCGTAGCGCCGACAAGGTTTCTTCACGTCGTCCAATTGGGTAAAAGCGCACATCATGACATGGATTGTGACGGTCAGATGGGTCCTGCACATCATGCATGGTGCATTTCAGATCTCGGAAGCAGGTCCGTAGCAAAGCTCCGCAGGAGACGTTTGGGAAGCTTCGTTCAACCAGGACTGACCCTGGCATGGAGGTGGCAGAGCAAATCATGTGCACGTACCATCTCATCTCGTTTCTTCCTCCTCTCACAGCCTGGCTATTTGACCTCCCGCGGCTGTACTTTGTAGCGATTGTCGGTTAGTGCATCTACAACATCGTCTTTCCACTAAGACATTAGCTTGGGAAAGCTCCAACCCAGCTCCCAGCCACCCCAGACGAATCTCAATAATCGAGGCTGTAGCTGTACAACAGTACAAGCCCATCGCTCTGGAGGCATTCGTGAATTCACAGAAACCCTGAGTAGCTGTCAACCCGCCTGTCAAAGTAGGCGAAGTTAACCTAGTACCAGGCAAACCGCAGAGCACTTTCTGCAGTGAATCGAAAAACCACTATAATGCGCCGCAATTCTAATGCCTAAACCTGACGCTAGATCTGTCCACGCTCAGCCAGGCTGCGTTTCTAACACATCAATCTCTTAGTAGATACTTTAACCTGGAGCCCTCGTGCCCAGGCGAAAGTCTGATGGCCACCACTGATTTCTCGACAACAGTCTCTGAGCACATAGTTGTCCGATTATGCACATGGCACTGTCCTCAGCCTTTGTTGAGGATGCTGTTACATCAGCGCTCAACAGAACGGTCAGTCTTGTTCCAAACTACTGGAGTGTTACAATAGCTAGGTGTCACAGATCCGCAGTGTTGGAAGAAGAGAACAAATAAACGTAGACGGACCGAGCAGCTTGCATACCGCGCCTGCGATTCGTTTTCACCCCGCACGCAGCCTGCTTTATAACGTAGAATCATGTATCCGCTACTTTTCTCTTCCTTCCCCTCCCCTTTCCCCTACTGGTTTCGATTCGACCAATTCACAGACTGACCATGACGACCACTACTGTCCGAGCCACTCATACAGGCTGTTTGGATGATGAGATTGTGGCTCTGACCTTGCAGATGGATGAGCTTAATTACCGCGAGGAGACGAAGAAAGCCAAATATTCGTTCGATAATGTCCCGGATCTGGAGCTTGCCTACTCCAGCTACCTCAATGAGATTGAGGCCCACTTGAATTTCCTGCAAGACGTCAAGCTTGCTCACAGTATTGCCCATGCTGTCGACACAGATGCAGAGGTCATTGCCGAGATCACACACGGAGATCAACAAGCTCAGGATGATCACTGTGTGGCTCTGCGAATGAGCACCAACGACCCTGAACTTGAAAAGCCTCCCCCATACACACAAGAAGTCCGCAACGATTACATTGAGGATGAAATTGTACGTCGCCTTGCAACCATGTTGACGACTGAGGACGACATCTACGACAATCATCTGGTCGAAGCGGGACCCTCGGTTCCGTATGCTAGACGTCAAGCCGTTGCACTTGAGAAACTGGCTCTTGAGATTTTTGAGTGTACGGGTTGTGTCTCTGAATTCCGCTTGACTAGCACAACCCAGTTGTCATGTGGACACGGATACTGCGAGCCTTGCCTTAGAAAATTCATCATGGCGGGCGTCGTTGATCGCGAACTGACGCTGGTGCCACCTCGGTGCTGTGGCACTGCGGTACCTTTCGGGGTCATTGCTTGCACATTGACTGAGGCTGAGATGGACGATTTCCAGCATGCCGAGTTGGAAAAGGCTACCAAGGACAAAACCTACTGTAGCAACCCGGATTGTGGTAGATTCATCCCGCCAAACAACATTGTAGCCGGAGAAGCTACATGTTCCCGCTGCGAGATCAAAACTTGTGCAGTGTGCAAAGCTACCGGCCACAGAGGTGACTGCCCGGAGGATCCTGATATGCAAGCTACGCTGGAACTCGGAGCCTCGAAAAACTGGCAGCGATGCTTTTCCTGCCGGTCTCTTGTCGAGATCGAATGGGGTTGCAACCACATGAAGTAAGTCTTCCCAGCATCACCCCATAATCGAACTAACGCGGCATAGCTGCAAATGTGGTGCTGAATTCTGTTATTCTTGTGGAATAGAGTGGACCCATCCTCGCCAGTGCACTTGTGAATTCTGGATTGAGGAAAATCTGATTAGACGCGCCACCCAGGTTGTGGATAGAGCTGCACCGGCTGACATTCTTCCTGCGGAGCGAAGGCGTCGTATTGATCAAGTGCAAGAGCAGCTTCGCGACACAGACGAATGTGAGCATCAAGGTCGTAGAAAGTTTACGAAGATCGAGCACGGCCGCTTCGAGTGCGAGATGTGCAACGCGAGGCATAAAAAATTCATCATGCGATGCCGCCGCTGCCAGCTGGACGTGTGCATGGATTGTCGCTTGCACCGAGTCTAAGAAGCTCTTGTTCCCTGAGTTATCACCAACTGCCTACACTCCTTTGCTTGATTCTTTCTGTTGGATGCCTTTGCTGTTTAGTAAACGTTGACAGGAACTAATATAACACCATGTCAATGCTAATGTTACTAACGACCTCCCTTGACCCACGAAAACTAGAGACATGGAACCAATATAGAAGCTGTCGCAAATTGAAATCCATTTGGTGAGCTGGAATTTTGGAGGCACGAAATTCAATTCCGGAAGCAATTCACAAAGACTTGACCATGGTCACGACTACACCATCCACGCCGGTCTCCCCACTCTCTCCATTATCAAGCACCAGGGAGCATACTTTGAAACCAATCTTCTCGTAGAAGCTCCTGCCAATCGTGTTCCACCGCACCATGTCCAAGTGGATTCCAGACGCACCCTTGCTCTTCACTGCTTCGAACAATGTGTCGATCAGAACTGATCCCCAGCCTTTCCTCTGGAACTCTGGGAGGATGTCGATATGCATGTGCGCAGGATACTTCGCTAGCTCCTCTGGCCATACCTGCAATGCACTGCATTCGGCGTGGTGCAGCGCATGTCTGAAGCCTTTGGTTTCCTCCTTTTCCATCAATAGGTCTGCCGTTCGTATTTCTGGCTTGGGGACGATGTTCGAGTCCACACTGGGAGCAAACTCCTCACGCCATCTTTGAGCAAAGCTTGCAGTGTCTGCCGTGCCGATGCAGTAGCCTACTGCGCGTCCGCTCCCATCATCGAGGACAAAGCAGGTGCTAGGCGTGAGGCTCACATAAGCCCTGTACCAGAGATATGAGCCGATCGTACGTGTTGGCTCCCAATCCAACTTGGGCTCGATCGTGATGAAGAACTCAAAGGCGATAAGTATACTGCTGTAGATCAATCTGTAGCCTTAACTTACGACATGCAGACCATTTTCAAGATCTCGAGCTGGGTCGTAAGGTCGCACGAATGGCGCGGACATGACTGCAGACAGATATTATTTGGTTCCAGGTGAAAACGTGCCTGCAGTTACACTCAGCGGTCGCTAGTGGTCTTATGGGATCGACATGCGACGACGGCAGGAACGGGACGAAAGCCGGCTACGGCTTACACTAGAACAGGCTGGCGACTATGGGGAGATAGAAAAAAGCCTTGGCATGCATCAGGAGTAAGATCAATTGGAACACGAGTGCATCTGTGATTGCTGATGATAGGCGAGTATGGTGGGTGTCGTAGAGACCTTGGAACCAACCCTAGCGATGGTCCGGTCAAAATCTAGCCGGATTTGGTATAGCTTAGTTTATGCCTTCAACGCCTTCATGTCCATCCTTGTGCGTGTCGTAGATGCAAGGCTAGGTAGTACGGACCGTCATCCCAATTCGCCCAGCGCAGGTGATAGTGAGGGAGACGGAGTGTGCGTTCGCGGCGGCGCCTTCACCTCAGGCATAGAAGCTGGCCCCTCCCGCCTTTTTCCTCCGTCTTTCTTACACCACAATACATTTCTACGTTTCTGGTCATTTTCTTCTTCTCTAACGTACCAAAACGCTCTTCTGCCTCTCCACCACACCCAAAGCTCCGCGAGCCTGCCTTGACCCTGCGTCAACCCGGACTAGCGTTTGAGACGACACCTTTACCTCCAATACAAAACCTGACCCTCCCCACTCATTCTTTTTTCCCTTCCTACACCACAGCGTTATTCTATCTCCCCGCCAAATTCACAGTTTCACGAGGAGCTCTCGAGCCTGTGTCAGCCTGAAGTGTCAACAAAACTGTCCCGCATCGTCGCCTTATAATGAGCATATCCGACTTGGATGAGTGCTGCCTCGATGGCGCTAAGCTCTCAGCCGACGAGCAACGCATCTGTGAGGTAGAGGCTCAGGTAGAGCAGTTGATCAAAAATTTGGTAAAATAATACCAGAAGATTCGTGCCTACCCCATCCGGCACAAGCCAGTTGCGCCAATGACTAGCAAGATGGTGGCGTACCAGAAGGCCACCGCAAGTGTCTTCGAGAAGATTATCGACGGTCTGCGCCCGGCACTGGCCCACAACGACCCCCGGAAGTTCTGGCGCGAGCAGCTCCCCCAGGCCCTCGACTTGATAGCCAAGGTAATGGAGGAGCCGGATCTTACAACCCAAGTGACGACAAGCCTGGGTCAAGTGACAGAGGTATCTCGCGTGGACACCGTCCTGATCACGCAACACATCCTGGCAATGCCAGAGCAGCCCACATCCTTTCCCGAGGAGCTCCTCACCCGCCTCCAGATTACGGAGATTCAGCGTGGCCACCAGCTCAATCACCATGTCGCCGAGCCATGCGCGATGACCACGTACGGAAAAGATTTCATGAGCATCAACATGGCTGCGCTTGTCGCGGTGAGCATTGATTCGATTCCCGGCTGGCACGGTCAGACAGACGTGACCGTGCCTTCTTTCGATCTCGTCAAATACGCGCACTTCCCCGTGTCAGTACCTCAACCGCCATCGGTTACGACAGAAGTCCACACCCGTGCTGGCCCCATGTGGGTATGTGTGAGTAGCACGATTAAACACCCAGACACCGTAGTCGCGAATGCCTGGAAGCTGAAGAACTGCAGGGGGTGCGGGAAGGCAAGGCACACAGGCATGACCATCGTCACGTCCGTCAGTCTTAAGTCGATGTTTGGCCAGCCCGACTACATCTCTTACGAGGTCCCGGCGTCGTGGGAGCTGCCCAAAACACCCACTGGCAAGAACGGGCCCAGTTCCAAGAAAAATGCCACTCCGGCATCTGCCTCGTCACAACCAGCCGGTAAAGCCGTCAGGAATCCCCGTCATCAGAGCAGACAGAGGGGCCTCAGCAGCATGGGCGATGCAATTGAGTCGACCCCAGATGAGCAACTTTCCCTGGAGCTTCCACAACCTCCCATCAGCCTCGCTACCTCATATATCAGCCCCGCTACCTCCTATGCCACCCCATCTGGACAGCTACTGGAGAAAGCGTACCGGGCTGTTGAGACGCATACGAGCTAGATAAGGTTTCCAACTCCCTCGCCCAGACAGATAGCAGCCATCCGAGAATAATCTGCTCATCTTCGAATTTTTATGAGTGGAGAAATGCACTTGAGTTTTTTTTGATGTGTTCACTAGGGATTGGTAGTTGGACGCAGGCGAGGTTCTTTCTACATCTTACAATTGGACAGATAAATGGTTTTAGATCATACACAATCGATCTTGATATCCTATTTGTGCAAAGTCCTTTGTAGCTTTTGGCATTCCGCCACTGTGCCGCAGCACCTAATCTGAAACTTTTCATCGAAGCCTGGATGTGTTCAGCAAATGTCGGGCAGCCGTCTAAAATGAGCAAAACGCTTTGTAGCCTTTTACGTACTTGATGGGCTTCTAAAAGTTGTGCAGACTGGCTTTGACTCCCTCCGAAAATCCGAAGATCTGTGGTTTCATGCCTAAAAGTTGAGTAACTACAGCTCCTATAGTAGTGAGAAACGCGTCTCAAACACCACTGCTGGAGCATTCTAGCGGGAATGAGAGTATCCTGTAGCTTTCTCAGAAATCGCTGTAGTCCTATACTACGTTATTGTGTTATGGCGCAACCTGCGGACAAACATGGACTACCTCCCAATTTTTTAAGAACTGCTAGCTCGTAATTGGTTTTTCTGCTACCTAAAGGCTTGATTATGCGGTCAGCATCTGATGCAGCGTAGCTTGAACGCAAGATGATTGATGGCGGTGGAGGGAACTGGCGACCACAACGGTTACGACAGCTAAAGACTATGAAGTGAGAGAGGCACTTCATTGATTCGACTGCTCTACGGTAATATCAAAACAGGATCCAAAGTAGGGTATCATCCTTCGCAAAACGCCTCTTAAACACCGCAAATCGTTCATCAGGGCATGATGGCCATCTGTACCATCGTCTCCCTGCCTTCGTTGACCCTCATCGCTTTGCCCTTCAGGACATGGATATTTTCTTTGTCACTCTCGCCGTTAGTACTCAGCGGGCTCAGATCAAGCCTGCTTCGTCTGGTAGAAGCCCTAGAGCCAACTGCCGACCGCATATCAACCGCCGAGTCGTGGCTGTCCACGATGCCCAGGCCCTGGACAGCGGATTCAAGCTTTACAATGGCCGCCTCCCTCCCGGCCGTCTTCTGTCCTTGCTGTTTGGTGGCGAAGAGCATTTGTTCGGCTGAGCCAGGGAGGTAGATGCGCTTGGCGCCCAACGTGCGCTTGATGTCTTCGAGCAGAACCTCCATCGGGCAGATGTACGCAATGTGGTTCCGCTGACACCAAGCTAGCACGTGCCCAACAACACGGTGGGAGTTGTTTTGAACAACCCAGGCTCCAGAGTCCCCGCCAACACCAAAACCACCAGCGACATGCCAGCTACGAGAAAACGATTTGCGGCGGTAGATGCGCACGGAGCTCATCGCATGGCCAACCATGCCACCTTGCAGGCCTGTCGTACGGCCAAAGCAGTGCACATTCAAGCCGCCAAGAGAGTCAGCGCTGGCGACGCCGTTGGGATACTCATCTTCACCGGGCTGGTAGTGGCGGCGGTTGACGGGCTCTTCGAGCTTTGATGATATTTCCCTCTGGTCCGGTTTCATGGAGCCAAAAGCGAATCGGCGGCCTCCTTGGCAGACGTTGTAGGGCTGCATGCGTTCGTCGTTGAGCTTCAGCAGAGCCCAATCGATCTCGTGGAGGATGCCGTCACGCTTCCAGCGGCGGATTCCCGAAGAAGCGTGCACATGGCCAAGCTCGTGGGAGTCGAGGTGGTCTTCGTCTTTGTCTTCCTCGTTTGGAAAAAAGTTCTCGTCGACATCGTCGATAGCGGGTTGAGTGACCTTGATCTCTTCGCCTTCACCAAGCTCAATGCCCTCGATGTCGCCGACAGTGGCTCGTGACATTGTCGAATCAGTCATGGCTTCTTGATCGGATTCATCTTCAGAGTCAAACTCAGAATCGGAAAAATCAAAAGACTCAGCTTCATCTTCGTCCTCACTCCCTACGTCTTCGTCGTCGGACAGTTCGAGGTCCCACATAGGCACCGGTGCGTCGTTGGCGAGTTCAAGGCCAGGTTGGGCGCCCATGCCCATTAGCCACGGGTTGTTGTTGCCGGCCGCACTGGACAAGACTGCGTCGTATGGGTAAGGGCTAACAGCTTCATCTTCGGTATCGCTCTCATCATCTGATGGTGCATCGAGCAGATGGTGGACACTCATGCCGAGCGGCTCATCATCGACCAAGACAACCCCACCATATGAGACCGGAGGAAGATGCTGCTTGCCATTGAAGGCGCCAATAGAAGCTCCACAGAGTGGTCGCTGTTGGTGGAACGGATTCATGACAGCCATATCGGCATTGTAGTTTTCTGTATTCATCATGGACCTGTGAGGTGGCCGCGTGCGGCCAGGTGAGCGGCTCATCTTGGACCGTCGCACTTTTCCGCGACGAACTTTCAGATCAAATACGTGCTCGTCGTAGCGGAATCGGCGGGAGAGGATTGCCTTGATCTTGGCAACGCTGCTGCATGTGATGAACATTGTAGGTCGAGCTTTCTCCTGAGTCTCACCGATAGCGACAAGGTCAATGCTGATGGTCTCGTCCGAGTCCCTGAGAGCGCGCTCAATGAGTCGTTCGAGTCTGGGCAGCATGGTAGCATGCCACTCGTCGATGATCGCAGATGTAAATTTCACAGGGTGCAATCGCAGCTTCGAACGAGTAGGCGGCTCGATATCCGTCTGAATTTGGATAGAAGATGTGATACATCTGTCGCTGCGCTCGACGACGCCAGCATCCTGCACCTCAGGTTCAGGTGTCGGATAACCAAGGGTAGCTTGAGGCCAGTGGCGAATGCCGTCAGTGAACAAAGCTTCTACCGAGTGGGTCCTCTTCTGCTTCCTTTCTCTCCAGGCTGTCTGTATGACGGTGATTTTTTCTTTGTAGTCGTTGAGCGTCATGTTGGCATTTGATGGCTGCGTACGGGATGCCCGCCACGCGCGCTGAATAATCGATGCAGCAGTAGTAATCTGCTCCCTGTACAGCGATGATACTTCGCTTCGATCCTGTGAGTTCTGAGGAGTAGGTACCAGGGTACCAGACGTTTCAAGCGATCCATGGTCGTGTTGCTCCCAGTCCATTGACCCCATCGATTCTTCCCTCGCGCTACTAAGACCCATGGTTTCTGAGATGGATTTACGGATCGAATGCTGCGAGTGTTGCGATGGGTTACGCGACAAGGCGTTCAGGTCTGGTGATTTCTTGGTACTTGATTTGGTCAACGATTTCGTGCGCTCAAGCGCTTGAGAACCCTTTTCAAGAGCCCAGCGCTTCGCACTTTTGTATGATGGGCTGGTCGGCGTCTCCAGTATTTGGGGCTGGCTGACGCTCTTGCGCTTGAGATGTGTCGGACTTGTCAAGGGCATGGGCCCTGGTCGTGCACCGTGCAGATCGACAGGCTCAGACTCATCGAGCATGCAGCACCGCTGCAGTCTGATGATGATGCGGTCGTAAAGCTGCGCAAAGTCGTGCAGACTTTCAGCGCCACTCTCGATACGGTCAACAGCCCAAAAACAATCGCGCACAACCTGCATGTATGCAGTACCGCACTTGGATGCTAGGCGACGAATATAAACATCTTCGACTCGCTGTTTGAAGTCGGCGAGGGTGTACTTCGGCTTCCAAAGATCAGCAAGAGGCTGCCACAGGCCAATCTCTAGGAGTATCAAGCCAAGACTGTACAGGTCGAATTGAGGACCGTGATGCCTTTCCTTCAGCCCGGTGAATTTTGGGTCTTCCGGATGGCGGTAGATGTTGAGCGTTGGCATGGTGTGTGTGGGCTCGATGTCGTACTCGGAAAAGAGGTCGAAAGAGCAGACGACAGGAGATCGAATAGCATACTGCAGCGCCCTAGTATTGGCCGATTGCCGTCTATTCTTCCGGAAAACCAAGATGTTACTGCTGTTGATGTCCTTGTGAACAAAATTGTTGCCGTGAAGCTTGCTGAATGTAATGGCGAGCGAGTGTGCTAGACGGAAGCGATCCTCAAGCGGGGGAGTTGCACTGTTCGAGTTGTTGAGTGACTTGGATCCCGTCTGCAAAACACTGAGAAGAGTGACGGGCCGCAGCTCGTCTATTGTCTTGTGGGCATCAGATGCACCAGAGTATGTGGGCAACGGGAGTTCGAAGACGAGACCAAAGCGAGGTTGTTTGGGGTCTTCGAAATAACCCAAGCATCGAAGGGTTGCCATATGAGGCTGATCATTCGATAGCTTAGATAGGATTGACAGAAGGGTATCCAGACGATCCGTGGGCGGAGAGACCTCGGTAAAGCGATATGTAGGATCGTACGTCGCATACTCGATCAGAACGGGTTGCTCAACGGTGCGCGACCCGTCGGTCTTCCAAGGGTTTGTCGAGCTGTTTCGCGAGCGCAGTCGACCTATGATACGAATAGATGATGCACCAACGCTTTCGTATGGTGGTGGCTCCTCTTCTGGCAGAACCAAATCGGAAGTGTTTAGCTTCGGCGGCAGATGGAAACGTGCAGCAGGATGCAGGGCATGTGCGTTTATCGGGAGTGTAGCAGGGTTGACAAGCGTCAGATCTGATGCGCTGTACTCTGGCTTCGAGAAGATGGCAGCCGCAGTAGAGAGTCGTGGAGGTTCAGGAACAATCTTGAGATCCGTGCCAGGACCTCGCTGCGCACGGCGGCTCCTGGAGAGGTCATAGAGGATGTCGATGGAGGTGGTCAGGTCTGAAATGAGGTCCTCGTAACGTGACCTGTCGGCGGCCGCCCACGCGGACGTATCAGATGCTGGCAGCCTGCCCTTTTCCTCTGACAATGTCTTGCCTGCTGCAGGTGCACCAGCCGGGTGCATGTGTTCAGCCTCGTCCAGGATGTTCTTGATGGTCCCAAGCACACTGGTCACGGTCTCCGTGAGGCCCGCCTGCTCCACGCTCTCGTCGATGTCGCCATTCTTGCCCTTTGCGTTGTCGCTCCAGTCGACGCCCCACGTTATCAGCCGGTCCTTCTGTATCCGGAGCTTGCGGTGAAGAACGTGGGACTGCGTGTCCTGGACATCCTGCTCGACGACGGCGTCGCAGTGTATCTTGGTGTCGGAGTACAGTTGGGTTAGGCGCCGCGGGAGCCTGCTGATAGTCTCCATATTGGGAACCATGAACTTTGGTGTTGTCGCAGCGAGCTTGGGCAGCGCAACTGCGTTATTTCGTAGGTGTACATGCAGGCATAGAATGGAGTGACACAGCGACTGCCTGGGAGGTCGTCGTCATGGTTGGCGTTGTCGATATACGCTGGGGTGCAGATTGTGGTTGCCTGTTCCCCATCGCACCGCCACCGAGGTAGCGCGCTTGATTGGCTGCCCGGGGTCTCCGGACGCGACTGCGGCCTGAGGAATGGGGGCTGAGAGCGCGCTTGTGGCCAACACTAGTCTGCCACACTTGGCAGAGACAGCTGCTTTGTGCGTGTGTCATCTGGAAAGTGGCTCACATGGTCGACAAATGTCTTGTTTGATCTGCGATCTCAAGGCAGCCTGGAGGCAGACTTCGCTGAATCGTGACCAATCGTGACCAATCATGCCACCCAAAGGTGCAATCATCAGAAGCAGGAGACAAGGAGACCAATCAACCAGATACTTTTCCAATCTATGGTCCATACACAAACTATCCTACAAATTCTCTTGCGTTGTTTTCAACGATACGTCTAGTCGTCCTCGGTCAGATCACCATACTCCCACTGGCCTCTCCTCTCCGCCTTGGCAACATCCTGCTTTTGCTTCAGAGCACCAAGAACGTCCGACGCGCTCCTCTCCCAGGCCTTCAGCTTCTTGGGAACCATGGCAAGACCCTCCTCGATGACGTCAGCGTTGACGCTCTCGTTGCCAGTCTTGCTCTCCTTGGGGTCGAACAACGTGACCCACAAGAGGCCATCCTTGTCAACCTGATCAACGTTGGCTACGAGCGAGCGGCCAGCGGTCTCTTGCGCGATAAACTGGACGGCGTCATTGAGGTATTCGGGATTACCAGGCAGCTGGATGAAAGCCAGCTGTGCGTCGACAGCCTGGGGCTTGAGCTTGGTGTTGGAGAACTCAGCGCCGAGAGGGCGCAGGCGGCTCCAGGGGATAATCTCAGAGTTTCCGTAGTCAATGTAGACGACCTCAGCCTTTTTGGCATCGCGGTCGTTGCGGCGGACGCGAGCACGGTACCATGTGTCGTCCTCGGTGAACTTGGCTGACACGAATTCACCGGTCTTGGGAGGGCCGTCGAGACCCTTGTTGTTTGAAGGGTTGAGGTGGAACTTGCTGAACGCGCTCATCAGCGATGTGAGCGCCGAGGTTCCGGAGCCGACCTGCTGCAGCTTGAGCCTGCCATCGTCGGCGACGTGAGTGACAATCACATCACGGTAGTCCTTCTGTCTCGAGACTGATGGTGCATCGCCATTCGATGTCTGGGTCGCAGCTGCGGTTGTGTCCTCGAACTCCTCCTCTTGCGATGGGTCGTAGTTCTCCCACAGGTTCCTGCGTGCGTCTTTGGCCTTTTGCTCGGCGGCAAACAGCTCGTTTGCGTTGCCAGACCTCTCAGCCGAGTATGCGTGTACAGATGCAAGACCTTCCTCGACAAGGGTCTTGGCAAAGTTCTCGCGGTTGATGTAGAGAGTACCGATGAAGCCACCAACCTTGTCGCAGTCCTCGATATCGATCTCAACGTCTCGCTGCTGGCAACGCTTGCTGGCAAACTCGTGTGCCTCCTTGCCAAAGGGCTCACCCTTGTCTTGATCGTTCCTTGCTGATCGCGGTGCGCGGATACCGGAAAGAACAAGAGTGATCTTGGCGTTATCGCGGGGAATCAGCACTGTGAAGCGCGAGGCCGACTTGACAAAGTCAACAACGGCGGGGACTCTGCGCTGCCTCGAGAGAAGAGTGAGCTGGCGCTTAGCCTTCTCGAGCGACTCAGAGTAGTCCACGTATTGCTTCGTAGAGGGTGCCTTAGGGGACCACAGTCCCTTCTGCTCCTCTTGTGCGGTAGCCTCAGCAAGCAAGAGATCGTCGTAAATGGGGCTCCTGTCGGTGTCGTCCTGGCGATGGCGGATGACCGTGGCCATACCACTCTCAACAAGGAGCAGACCGATGTTCTTGCCCTGCAGGCTGACTGTCGCCATCTCGCGCTCGTCATAGCCCTCGGTTCCTGGACGCTTTCCATCAATGTGGAACTTGACGTGTTTGCCAATCAACTTCTTGCGCAGGAACTCCTTAGCTTCGGCCACCCAGGGTGACTGCTTAGGGTCTGTAGGCTTAGGCTGGCGAACACTGCTAAGGTTGATGCGCTTCTCAGCACCAGCCTTGTTCCGCAAGAAAATGGTGTCTGCGCTTTGTACCCTGCTCACAACGGCCTCTAGCTCGCCAGGAGCATTGGTCTTGGGCGCAACATGGCCCTGGTAGACACCCTGTCTCCTGTCGCGGGCGAACTTCTCGGCCTGCCTCAGCGAAGCCATTTGTGCACCGAGAAGTGTGGTGTGGTGATCGGTGCACTTGGCCAGTCCGGCCTTGAGAATATGAGGCGTGATACTGCCCTGAGTAGGGTGCTTGACGTCCGCCACGATCTGGCCATTCGGTGTTAGGCCAAGAACGCTGACTGCGGTGTTGCGCTGCAACAGCCTGGTCTCTACAAAGAGCTGCGCATCGTCACCAAAAGGCTCGGCGGTCTGTACTTCGCCGGTGGAGGGGTTCGTGCGTTGTGTCGATGGTGCCCGGATACCGGCGAGGAGGATCATAGTCTGGATGTGCTCGGTGGGCGAAAGGACGAATCGAACGATAAGACGGTCGCCGGAGAGGACCTTTTCAACGATAGCTGCTTTGGTCAGCTCGAATGTCCAGGTCAGTCTGTGATCGTCTTCTTACCATCCAGCTCCTTGCCCTTGTTCTCGTCGACAAACTGCTGGGGGTTGCTCAACTCATTTGACGAGTTGATGCGACCACCTGTCTCAGCCCAGAGGCCCTTCGAGTCCGCCCTAGCGCGAGCCTCGAGGACTTGAAGCTTCTCGAGCAGCTGTGCATCCTCATCTGAATCGCCCTTGCGGCCGGCGTCGTCGCGGAGCTTCAACCAGCCCTCGGCGACAGCTTGTTCAGGGAGCACTGTGCGGTCCGGTAGGGCAACGATACCGTACTCACGGTTGGCGCCGGTGGGAATCTTGTAGAGGACCTGGAAGCGTACGACCTTGCCGACGAGGAGACGGCGGAGGTAGTCGCGTGATTCGAAGGCGAACTGCTCGTCACCCTCGCGCTTCAGTCTTGGCGCGGTGACAAAGGCTAAGCTGAGGATGCGCTCTTGTTTTGGGTTGCCGATGTTGTGCAGGATAACGGTGTCGCCAGAGAGCACGCTCTTGACCTTTGCTTCGAAGTGAGAGACAGCCATGATGGGGGATGGAGCTTGACACTATCAATGCGGCTGTTAGCTACCGTGGTCACAAGAGCTCGATACTTGAGCGGATACGTGCGTTATTGCACGGTTGTGCCTACCTCGTCAAACTTAATAGAGAACCTAGGGGAAATGGAAAGAGAGACTGCAATTGAACCAAAATCTCAATTGCAGAAAGGGAAGATGTGATGGAGTGAAGTGACAACGTGGTGTTTAGCGGTGCGGTGTTCCCGAAATCTCGCCATCCTAGCTCCAGGGACACGATTGTGGGGTCGTCCAGTCTAGGCGAAGCTCGAACGTCACTTGCAGATCCTATGCATGCCTCGTACCGTTTCGAGACCGTTGATGGCAGCCTTGTCTTGATGTTCAGGTGCTTATGGGAAAAGCCGGGTATTGATGATGGTCGGATTTGAGTTTATGTATTACTAGCAGCCAGTGCTGCATCCATTCCTCCAGCCACATATAAATGACTCGGGTATATGCCTACAGGCCCGCTGGCCAGCCCGACTACCTGTCGAGCGGTCCCTTCTCGAACATGCACAACACCAGGGCGAACTGCCCACTCTCTCCCAAGACCAGTCCACCAAAATACCACTGCATTCTCTTCCAATACTCTTACACGGGTGCGCTACAATACACTGATCCACACTTTTGTTCAAGACCAGAAAACACGAAACAGAAAAAGCGAACGCTTGTCAACAAAATAAATCTAAAGCGATGGACAAATGAAAATCAAACCCTAAAACGCCGTCATAATGCGTAAGTCATTAGGTGTTGCTGGACGTCATATCCTAAGCAACGTAAGCAGGGGGCGCCTCGAGCTCGTCTTCGGAAGCCCAGATGCCTCCTGTTGGAGCTTTTGAGCTTCGAGCTAGGGGGGATCTATCCCGAGAAGAGCCATCACGGTCTTTCTCTTGCTGCACCTTTCTCGCAATCTCTTGTGCTATCTTCATCATCCATGCCTGTTCGAGTATGCCACCCGAGCTCTCAGCCTCGTTTGGTGGTGATGTAAGGGCAATCTTGTCGAATGACAAGGAGCGTAGGAGTGGTGATGTAGACTTCTGAGCCTGACGAATCTGGTTGTGCGAGAGTGGCGGTCGTCTCGAGGAAGTGCGAGGCTTGATGGTCTCGTCATTGTAGGCATCGCGTTGTTTCGAAGTCGATCTCGATGTTCTTGGTAGTTCGCAGAGAAGGGGCGCTGCGGGAAGTAATGCTTCGGTGGAAGCTGTATTGTCCGCAAGTCTGCTTGGTTCGCCGTAGTCTAGAACACCGTGTGGGCCATCGTGGCGTAGGCCTGGGTGGACAGGACTTCGGGGTGGTGTGGCGACTTCTCCAGCTTCCTTCTCATGCATGACGCTCGATGTCTCCGAAGCATAGGTACTCGCCATCTCGCTACGCCCATCGACTGATGCTGTCTCAGCACCAGCGCCATCCGTCTTCTTGCGAAGGTCCACGACGCGCTTCTTGCGCTTTCGCATGCCGCCGGCTCGTGATCGTCCAGCGCCTAAGGTAAGGCCTGACATGGAGTAAGTAGAGGATACAGTCGGGCGAGAGTCGTGCGTGTCGTGTGTATCGTGCGTGCCTTGGCTTCCAGAGGCGACAGAAGATGCGCCTGACCTCATGCTGCCGAAAGTGGATTGGATCCTGGACAGGCTGCCTCGTGTGAGCGCTGGTGTGGCGGTGCCTGAGGCGTCTCGGTCAGGTCCAGCCCAGGCGCGGAAGACGGCGTCTCGGATGCCAGGCGTGAAGAGCGATAGGGTACGTTGCGATTCTGAGAGTGCAGCCAGGCGGAGAATGTTCTTCTGCGAGAAGGAGGCGTGGATCTCGCCAACAGGGTCAAGCGCTATTTCCGAGATCTGCGACTCGTCGAGAGGATTGCCGAAAGCATCGACAGCATCTTGTGGAGGTGTTGCCAGAGGGTCTACGGTGGTAGCGCCGTCCTTTGTGCCATCCAATCTTTCCTCGGTCTCGATTTCTTGGAACTCTGGCGAACACAAACGTAGTGACAATCTGTGGATGATGGCAGGCAGGTCCTCCATGAATAGCACTCGCAATTGTCCCTCGATCTCCTTCTGTAGATAGTCGCGGACGAAAGGTATCGAGTCGAATGTCGAGGACACCTTGAGTGACTCTAGGGGGTCGTTCCTGAACACCAGCGTCAAGCCCTTCTGCTTGGAGAATACCAAGATGACGAATCCTGATAAGCGGAAGTTTGATAGCGTGATGGACAGCGGTATCGTCAGGCCAGAGGCTGCTGCTAAGGGTTGTGGCGATGCGAAGTCTGGTCGTGTCGATAGATGCGTCTTCAGCGGATTGACCTGGACCTTGGTCTTCAGCGTCAAAAAGGCATCGCCTGTGTACGACATTTTGAAGATGCCTCTGAACCGATCTTCTGCCAAGTCGCCAATTTCCAAGATCTCTAGTTCAGGTGGTGTCGATCCGAGGTTGAGTTCGGTGACGATGATGTCGTCAACGATGATGGGCGGCTTCGGCGACTTGTTGAGCGCCGTTGTGAGCATGTCTCGCGCGCGCGAGGTGTCCGCCAGGAGTGGCGACCAGTTGAAGTTGAACGCCATGGCTGGTGGGTGCGCTCAAGTGTAGAGGGAGGGTTGAGGCTCCTAGCGACGAGAGGTGCCGGTGCGTGGGTTGATGGGCGGCAGCTGGGGTGTCGCGTGCATGCCTTAGATCTTGGTCGCCGCGTGAACCGGTTCTGGGCACACGGCAGGTCTGGGGGTGTGTACAGGTGGGAAAATGCGTCACCTGAAAGAAGGACGATAAGCGACGTGCTGCGGTGATGCTCGTCGGCTGTGCAGGTGATAGTGGAGTGAGGTGTGAGCGTGCAGCAGGAATTTCTCGGGTATGGGGAAGGTTCGGGAGCCTTAGGGGATCTATGAGCTCAGCGCGCAGGGAACCAACTTTTGCACATCAACCGTGCACCACTCGCTAACACAGGGCTGAACTTCGGACGAACCGCGGCAGGGCTTGTGAAACACAACAAAAGGCCGCCAGTAAACAGTATTGATAGGTGGTAAAGGCCCAAGAAAGCAGAGGGGGCGTTTTGTTGTTTATCAAGAATTTCGAGGGAGCAAGCACGACCCGTCAAACCTGTCTCACACCTATCTACCGGGCAAGCATCCTTAATTTCATGTGACGCGCATCCATGTCGAAACATCCCCGAGCCACAGAAACCTTCCAGAAGACTGCCAGCTCAACCAGCAACCCCAGCATCTCAGGCACATCAGTCCAAAAGTAGCCAATGGAGGAAAAGGGGTCGGCAATCTATCGATAATGAGTCACTTGGGCCACCAGATTGCCTGTTCTTAACGCGGGGAAGTATTATAGCGCGTTGTTTGTGGTTGTACTTTGACGTGATGTCTTGTTGTGATAGTAGAAGCACATATACCCTCTGCGTTTGGAATCTAACAGCAGACGCAATGCCGCTCACAGGTGTACGGAGGCTCAATTGTCGTCCTCCAACAACTTCTCCACAGCAGCGACCTTGTCCTTGAAGCCTTGCTTCTTGTCTGTTCTGGTCCCAATCCTAATATCACTCTGGATCCTGACAACGCCGTTCTGATGAAGCAGAGCATGGCACTGTCCAATAACCCGCATGCAGTCATCCCAGGATCCCTCTGTACATAGTCAGTACCGCAAGCGATTTCGTTCCACAGTGCATACCAAGAGTTGTCCCTGCCGAATGCATCGAGTAGTTCAATCCACTCTTCTTCAGAATCCTTTGCACCTCCGCGACCTCCTTGGACACACTCACCGTCGGCGTGCCCAGCGGGATGAGGCAGAAGTCTGCCGTGCAAGACGGGGGCGTCTTGATGTCTGACATGTCGTTGCTCGCCATTGTTTGGTTGGATGATGCTGTTCAGAGCTTGAGCTGCGAGGTTGGTGGGGTAGATTACACCAAGGGTCTCCACGGCGGCTGAAGACATGACATGGCAACAAACACGATGTATTAACCGCAGAATCTGCAGGCACTTCAAATGTATTGGAGTATTTTACGCCATATTTCCTTCTACTCTGAAGTTTCCATTTGTAGCTACAAGGTGTATGGAGTCATAAGCATTGTTTTCGGCCGCAGCTCGGAGCTAGACAAATTTTCACTTACAAAGCGGAGAATGCTTATGAGCTTTTCTTTCGAGTCGATGTTGCAACAAAAAGAGCGAGATTAGGAGGAACGTTCTTATAGGGACAGTGTGGAAGGAGACGGTCTGGTTTTTGACCTTTCTATAAGAAATATACTTTTTCCCTTCGATTCATAATTCGTATAACTGGTTCGATGGTGTAGTTGGTTATCACGTCAGTCTAACATTCCGTTGGATCACTGAAGGTCTCCAGTTCAAGTCTGGGTCGAATCATTTTTTGCGTCATCTGATGCTGTGACAGTGCTTCTGGCTTCACATCTTCTTTTTGTCGTTCCGTCTTAGCATCTTGGCGATTGAAGCCAGCACGACACCATTCTGCAATCCTCTAAGTATCATGCAGTGCTACAGTGAGACGACAAGTCCTAGGTAGTCATGGCCTTTTCTTCTGTCTTGCAAAAGCTGATAATCATTATCCCGTAGCGGCGTGATCTCCTGGGAAGTACTCAGTGATATGGCTACAGCCTATACGGTTCTCCATCAACGCAAATCAGTGTATTGCATGGCATATGTTGCCCATGGGTATCTTCTTCTACTTCTAGTCTACTCTGCAGGCAATCTGAGGCGGACCAATCCTCAGTCTCAGTGCCATACAAGACTATAGGAAATGCCCGAGTGCACGCCAATGAACATTAAAGACCCGACGGTCCGGTTCCAGTACCAGATTTCCGTGAGTTAGAGGCTAGCTTGTCTGTTCAAGTTCTTCGTGGCGTTCGTGGCAGGAGCATGTTGTTGGCTGACGTGTCCCAATGCTCTCAAGTTGACATGGCTCCTCAATTCTGCCGAAATCCCTCTCCAAAGTTGCCTCTTGCCAGGTATGCTTGTCCTTGCGCAGGCTCAAACAGCCCTCAAATCATGATGCTGATTTCTTAAGTCTCCCAGCCGCTTCACAAGTACTTCTTCGCAGCTGCAGCGACCCTCTGTCTGAATACTGGACTCTTCACCACATCTCCGTTCCCGACTTGGAAGAACGGATTCATGATAGTCTTCATCCATGCCTCGTACACGTCCACAAAGAAGTTCTTCACGGCCTCCTCCGTCACAGGGCTTGTAGGGTTATACAGTCCCTGCCCACCACCCAACGCCGCTCTCCCTCCCGCCAAGCTTCCCCTCGCACCTCCGCCACTCCCCGTCAGCCCTAGACTTTCGTCGCGAGGTCGAGTGAGCAGCAGAAACCGAGTGTTTGCGCCTGTGATCCAGCAGGAAATGTAGCAGTTCTGGTACTTGTCGATGTGCTTGAGGTACATGGGCGCGCTACCGGAGGACGTCGAGGGCCCCCATTGTACTTCTTCGACGATATCGAGTGCGGAATGCAGGATGAAGGGAACTAGGGCACGTTCAGACGGTGTGAAGCGTGCGACGCCGTCGCCACCTGAGCGGGAAGTACCGAAGTCGTGGGTGAAGAGGGGGACGTCGAGGGGGGAGAGGATCGAGAAAGTGTAGGACATTGCGGGTGATGTCCGACTTATCCGACTGCGGCGAGAAGTTTACGCTGCGCGACGTGCCGTTTGGCTCGGTTCGTGTGAAGTTGCGCGATGCTTGGTTCGAACGACTGCTATACACTGCACATGATGGTCGCGATGCTCCACGCTGCGCTCCCGCGCTAGACAGGGATGCGGCGCCAAGCAAGTCCGCGGGAGTCTTTCGCATCTTCCATTGCACATTGCTCCGCATCACGAAGACGCGCATCCACAATGTTCGGACCCTTCCGTCTCACAAACCCGCTGTCCGGTGGCCTGCTCTGGTGCGTATCCTCCCCTCCCTCCGAATTGAGCCCTTTCCATCTCTGAAGCGCTGGCGGCGGGAATACAAAGACTAACCACCGCAAAGGAAAATCCCCTGGCGCCTGTCCCGCCACCAGAAGTACCGACAGCGCGAGCGCCTACGAAACGTTGACGGCATTGTTGCGACACTCGACAATGCCCTGGCAAGGACGGGACTGAGCATGAAGAGGGTTGATAGGTGGAAGATGGAGATGCCGACTGAGCAGGAGATGTTGCCAAAGGACAAATACACAGTGTTCGACAGGAAAGTGAAGAGATACAGGAAGGGAATCCACAGTGAGTTGCCCTTGTTATGTGCGGTATAGACAAGATAAGGAGAAGCCCATGTGAAGGCAGTTCCCTGTAGTTAAACCATCACGAGACCAAGCCGGGGAGACGAACAAACGCTGACAAACTGCAGAGGTACCGAAGTGGACAAGAGTCAGCCAGAGACTGAACCCTCCTGGTTTCTGAACGGAGAAAGATTGGTTTGTGTATACTACATGTTTCTCTACGGTCTGCATCGGCTATGGCGCTTTTTGGAATCAAAGACATCCCCAATTGGACATCCGCCTGCACTTGTCACTACCCCTAAACATTCGCGTCGCTGCGAGCTCTAACTGTGCATCGCTAGGTACGAAGTTCCACCTGCTCCGATGTTTGCTTGTTTCACAGCCGCAGGTTGGCTCACGTTTGCTCAATCTGCCCGTCACCGCTACTTTATGTCAACATACTGTCTCACTCTCTCACCCGCACGTGAGAATAGCAAAGCTTGTTGTCTTCGCACCTTTACCTGCAGTCCTGCGCGCTTTGCTCCTGCCTTCACCCTGAGTTGACAATCGCTTTTACCTAGCTACTGACCCCCACCAGCCTTGATCGCAACCCTAACACCCTCACTTATACTTCTATCCAACTGTTCTCTACCGAATTAACAAAATGTCGCAGCCACCACCGGTCGATCCGCGATGGGTCGCCATGCGGGCAAAGCATGAGGCCGAGGTTGCTGCCTTCTCATGCAGCGTTGCAATAGCCCGCAAAGACCTCGTCGTCGACATCGAAGCTGCGCACAAAAGCTTACTAGAAAGACACTCGGAACAGGAGAGAAAATTTTACGGGCTTACCTCGAGTATCCCAACGCCCGCTTTGTCTGCACCTCACTCAATGGCAGCGAATACGCAACCGACTATCTCCCAGACGAGTATTATTCCAGCCTATACAAGGCAGAAGCCGTTACCGACACCAGACCCTTCGAAGAAGCGACATTCGAGTGGTCAGGCAACAGCGTTATCCATGGCCCATGGTAGTCAGCGTCAAAAAGGCCAATCACTCCCGTCTGCCGCAGCACCTCAACAAGTAAAACGACAGATGAAGTTACCGCCCCAATCACTTCAAGCCCGGCGACTGCAAACCGAACAAGCATCGACTGCCTCGACCAGAGGCCAGTCCTCTAGACCAGGACAACACAAGCCCAGCGTTTCCAGCCTACGGCGCCAGCCAGCTCAAACAAAGAAGTCCGTGGTAATTGACTTGTGTTCCGATAGTGAAAACGAGGACGATGATCTGGTGACTGAGGTGACGAAAGGCGGAGACCAGAAGCGCATTGCAGTGACTACGCCCGTTCTACCGAGCATACCAACAGCCACTCTCGAGCTCTTTGGCGAGGACTCAAAGAAGAAATATGTAAGTCTGATCTTTTACTCTTACTAGCACCAGTCCTCCAATCTGACTCCATAAGCCAACGTCAGAGCCACCGCTTCTCAAGCGTGAGAACGGCGAGGTTGGGCTATCAACACCGGGTCCGCGGCGCCTTCCTTATCATGCTCAAACCAGCAACCATAAGCCGGTCCCCAATCTTCCTTCCGTGCAACCACCTCAGAGCAGCCGAGGCCGTGGTCTCGCTGCTCTCAATGCACTGTCATCGTCTGCATCTCAGCGTGTCGTTCCGTCGCAATACCGAAAGCAAGCTCCCCCACAGCCACCTCGTGGAAATACAGCCATCTCTTTCGACGAGAAAAGTAACACCATCTCTACCAGTTCTGTAGTGCAAGACGAGAGCAGCCTCGCAGTTCACCACATCACAGCTTTGGGTAACAAGGGTCTACCTGCTCTGCATCACCGCACGCAGAGTGAGCGAACGAAAAGCACAACACCAAACTCAATCAACATGTTCTCCAGAAAGGACAGTGACGACGGCATGGATATAGAAGATGTCCCCTTAGGTAAGTGCAGACGTGGAAGGCTTCGGTCTTCGATGTGTGAACTGATGTAGCAACAGCTTATTTGAACATCAAAGCAATCCTGAGCCAGAGGGGTACGACTGTCTCCAGTGATGACAGGATAGACGTGGTTTCGTCAGCGCCTCCCGTTGTGCAGCCTTCGATGTTCATGAGCGATGTGCGAAAAACGCACCTACCGACACCATCTCCATCAGTCGCGTCGGTACCAGCTACGTTACAGGCCGCTGAAGCTGCGAATCTCTTGAAAGCATTCAAAAAGCCACTACCGGCCGTCGCTGCTCCTGGAAATAACGACAAGACGCAAACCTACTCCAGTCCCACGTTGTCAGCGAACAAATCGCCAGAAAGACTCTCGATACGTGGGCAAGGGGCATCTGTGGGATCCCGTGTATCCGGCATGATGGCTCCAAGCAGGAAACGGAAGGAGGTAGACCTAGATGATTACGAGCAGTCCATATACAGTCCGTCAGAGTCCTCTCCTTTCACCGAACGCAACACGCCATCTATGTTTCCTAACCCCCCCTCGAAAAAGTCCAAGATCACTTCAGCATTACCAAGAGCTAAAGATTCTCCACAACCAGCTGGGCTATCCGTGGCGCCTATGGGCAAGAAGAAAAATGGGACTGGTATCAGGACATCCACGTCAAGCATACCTATGGCGCCGTCTCGAATGTCTTCGACCAAGCCGAAGTTATCGGAACCTTGGAAGCCTGCTCAAAAGTATCACACCAGGAAATCTCAGGCTTCTGTGACTTCTCCAGGAAAACGCAATGCTGCGGTAAAAGCACAAGAGATGATCCAGAAGATTAGCGAAGCAGATGAGGAATTTCACACAAACGACCAGATCTTCCGAGCAACGGCCAAGGAAGCGCGTATGGGTGCTGCCGTTACTGCAGATCTTGGGAAGCGCCTGAGAAGCATGAGTATCACTCCTGTACCGGTGGGCACTCGCTCCAATATCCCGATGAACTCCACACTGGCTGAGGTACATACGGCATCACCCAACGCAGCTGTCATAACCAAGACGAATCGCAGTAACCGCACCTACGAACGATTCCTGGCCAAACGAGCCACCAAAGGCCGTCCTGCGTCGCGCAGTCGCAACATCGGCCAGGTAATTGGACACGACTCCGACGAAGACTTCGCAGAGGATCTGGATATCAGTGAGTTTACCTATGTTAACGGCATCATCATACAAGCTGGCCAGGAGGAAAGGCTGACAGAAGTCCAGACCGAGGCCACTAGCGTAAAAGAAGGACAACGATGAGCGGACGTATTTGCAGCTCTTACTATTAGCCTTTGACACGTTGACGAGTTGGTATCTAAATGTATGTGTTGCATATACTCACTTGCCATCTTCATACAAACATACCATCTCTACCACTCTCTTACCTCACCCCCAGGTCCAATGAAACCCGGACTAATCCAGGCCACCGCATCCTTACTCAGTCTTCTCACCTGTTCCTCGTCGATCTCGATACCAAGTCCAGGGCCTTTCATAAGTTCAATGTACCCCTCTTTCACGGTCCAAACCTCTGGGTTCTTAGTGTAGCTGGTGAGATCCTGGGAACCCGCGTTATAATGGATCCCTAAGCTCATCTCTTGAATCGCAAAATTCGCTACTGTGGCATCGACCTGCACACATGCGGCCAGCGCAATGGGTCCTAGTGGGCAATGTGGCGCAAGCGCGACGTCGTATGTTTCCGCCATGGAGGCTATGCGCTTCATCTCGCTTATCCCGCCGACGTGGCTGATATCTGGTTGTAAGATGTCTACGCAATTCTGCTCAAGGAAAGGACGCACGTCCCAGCGGCTGTGCAGACGCTCGCCGAGCGCAATGGGACAGGTTGTAGTTTGAGCGAGCTGCTTGATGCCGCCGATGTGTTCGGAGAGAAGGGGCTCCTCGATGAATAAGGGGTGGTGCGGTTCCAGGGCTTTGGCGAGTTGTTTGGCCATGGGTTTGTGTACGCGGCCGTGGAAGTCCATGCCAGCATCCATGCCCAGGTCTTTCACTGTTTTCAGTCGTGCAACTGCCGATTCTAGAACGCTTGGTGAGTCCAGCCAGTGCAGGTCCTCTGTGGCATTCATCTTGACGGCCGTGAAGCCCTGCTCTTTGCGTGCTAATCTGTACACAATAAGTGGTGGATTTCTTTGAAAGCAGACCATGATCGACTCACGCTTGTGCCTTCACATCATCTGGCCGGTCGCCTCCAATCCAGGCATAGACTTTCAGCTTGTCTCGCACCTTACCGCCCAGTAGTTGGTAGATTGGCACGTTTAGTTTTCGTGCTTTGAGGTCCCAGAGCGCGATGTCGATCCCTGCGAGCGCACTCATGAAGACGGGGCCGCCGCGGTAGAATGAAGTGCGCCATGACATTTGCCATATGTGCTCGATTTCACTATGGAAGTGTCAGACACGAAAGTTTGGATATTCCTAGAAGTATGCCAAAGCCGCACTGGTTGATAAACCTACTCTGCCTCAAAACCGGTGTACCGTTCGCCCCATGCATCGAGACATCCTTCCACGGCTTGGGTGTGTCCTTCGAGGGAAGCTTCACCCCAGCCGAAGTTGCCGTATTCGTCGGTGATCTTCACGAACAGCCAGCGTGGGGGCACACGAAAGTATTCGATTTTGGCTATTTTTCCCATGATGTGTTCCTGAAACTGGACAGATTTCTTTATAGTTCCTAGATGGAATGTTGGATTGGGTTTGTCCTTAGAACAGTTGCTCTTTACAGGTTGTGATCAAATGCCGCGGCA
Source organism: Phoma sp. RAV-16-625 (assembly GCA_004335185.1). Lineage (NCBI taxonomy): Eukaryota > Fungi > Ascomycota > Dothideomycetes > Pleosporales > Didymellaceae > Phoma > Phoma sp. RAV-16-625. The sequence goes on along the minus strand of SAUA01000072.1, from coordinate 75,460 downwards.
ACCAAATAGTGTGAGTAGAGCTCCCCACAGAAATGACACCGAGGCAGCGAATTGAGCCCCCTCCACTGCCGTTGAGCTCGCGGCGCGGGGTCGTCGCCGATCCACTGTCGACTTCTAGCTTCGGAAAATGGAGCAATTGGCACCGAATAGTCGACTGGCGGCAGATGCAATAAAGACGCCATACGCCCAGAGCCCCTCAAACGCAAATATCTCGAGCCTCGTGTTTTATTCTGTAAAGTTGGGTTGAGTGTAAAACCGAGTTCAAAAGCCCACAACACCACGCACGAGCCATACGATGACTTCAGCCTCCACTGCCCCGCCAAACGGCGTCTTCGTACCCGTCCCAACCTTCTTCAAGGCCGCCGCTGAATCCAAAACACTCCAGGCTACCGTCGACGTCCAGACACAAGCTGAGCACAGTGTATTCCTCGCCAAGAATGGCGTCCGCGGTCTTGTTCTGCTCGGCTCCACTGGCGAGGCCATTCACATGAACCGCCAGGAGCGCATTGACCTGATCTCTGGCGTGCGTAAAGGACTGGACGATGCGGGGTTCCCAGAGTATCCTATCATGGCGGGAACGCTGATCAACAGTGTTGACGAGACGCTGGAGCAGCTCGAGGACTACAAGAAGGCAGGTGCACAGTGGGGACTTGTTCTTGCGCCTGGGTATTTTGGCGCTGCGGCCAGCCAGGAGGGCATCAGGGAATGGTACACGGTCGTTGCGGATGCATCGCCTCTTCCGATTCTCATGTAAGTGACGATGGTCGTGTAAGACGTGCCTGGGACTGACCAGACATAGCTACAACTACCCCGGCGTAACAAATGGCGTCTTGGTGACCCCAGAGACATACCGCATCCTCGCCCAGCACCCCAACATCGTAGGCTGCAAGATGTCTCACGCCGTCGTATCGTGGCACAACCAGGTCTCGCTCGACCCCAAGATCGACCACAGCAAATTCAAGGTGTATAGCGGCCTGGGACAGCAACTCGGCCCCATCGTCTTCTTCGACGCGGCTGGTGTCATTGACGGTCTGGCGGCCATCTACCCCAAGACCGTCTGCTCGCTATACAAGCTTGCTGAAGCCCGGCCGATCAGCAACGAGAACCTGGAGAAGATCAAGAAGCTGCAGTACACTGTCAGCACAACGGAGGAATACATTGGCAAGTACGGTATTGTGGGCATTAAGGAGGCTGTCAAGCGTGTCACTGGATACGGTACATTGGAGGGTGGAAGGCTGCCAATTAAGGGTAAGCTGCCTGAGGGTGAGTGGGAGAAGTGGAGTGAAACTTGGGAGAGGATACAGCAATCTGAAGACTCGCTGTCTGAGAAGGACTTCAAGTAAGTTCAGATATCAAGGAAGACCGGTTGAAGTGAGGAAATACAAAGCGTGATATCCAGCATGGATCAAATCTTCTGCTGATAGGACTATCGAAAGAACAGTTTACGTAGTGCAGGCGCGACGATTACCTTGTATGACAACACTCCAAGATTGCTGACAAACGTTGCACCTTCGCTTCTGAAGCTCCCTGACACCTTTACCCCGCGTCTCTATCACTAACCTCGACAATTGAATACAGTCCGTGACGTATCACCTTCTTGAAGCTACTCGGAGAAAGGCGCAATACTGCACGACGAATCTACAAAATCGTCTCCCGCTGTGACTTAAACACTCTGCATGCTCATAACACACAAGCTGCTCTGAAAAGACACCCCAAACCCACACCTCACCATGGCATCATTGGGCAGCACCACGCCAGAAACACGCTTCGACAGCTTTGACATCTACCGTACCTCATACAAGAAAGTCAACAACCAGGACATAGGAGTCGGCGTCTTGGTCCCGAAAAACCTCAAACCAGGAACACACCCCGTACTCGTCAAGTTTCACGGCGGCGGTCTGGTAAGATAAGCTTTTTCTACTAGCCCGAAGTGTTCTTGCTTCCATACCAACATGAGCAGGTTACAGGCGACTGTCTCTACGCGCCCTGGTTCGCCGCCTATTTCGTCCCCCTGATACACCGCACCAACGCCATTGTCGTCTCGCCCAATTACCGCCTCATTCCCGAACACAGCGGTGCCAACATACTCGAGGATCTTGCAGACTTTTGGACTTGGTTTCGCTCCGGAGGTCTCGCGTCTTATCTCGCAGGTCAAGGAGTGGCTGCAGAGCTGGATTTTGATCGTGTACTAGCGTCGGGTGACTCTGCAGGTGGCTATATGGCGCTCATGTCTGGGCTCCTGCAACCGAAAGGCAGCATCAATGCCATCCTGGCGCAGTATCCTATGACGGATAGCCTGAGGCGGGAGCCGAGTGAGCTGTTCATTGACTTGCCGTCTCCGCCAGCCAGTTTAGTGGATGAGCACGTAGCAGCGATCAAACCCGGCGTCGTTGTCTCGTCCTGCGTTCCGCCTGCGCGTATGGGTTTGTCTTACGCTCTCTCGTCGTATGGACGGTATTTGGAGTTCTTCGGGGAGGACAAGGCGATGTGGCCGTTGTATCTTGTCGACGAGAAGAGATGGTTGCCGCCCACGTGGATTCACCACGGAGACGTGGATACGGCGGTCAGTATTGAGGATACGAAGGCATTTGTACGGAAGTGTGAGAAGATCGAGGGTGTGGAGATCAGGCTGGAGATCTTAAAAGGGCAGGATCATGGGTTCGACACGCAGGCTAAGGAGGATGAGGAGCCTTGGTTGAAGGAGGGGTTAAAATGGGTCGAGGGAAAGTGGCTGCAGTGATACAGAGGACCTAGCGCTGTATTGATGGGTTCTCTACAAATGTGAACAAGTTACCAGAGCAGCCAGCAACATCGTCCATGCCATTTCAATCCTTACTGCAGAGCCTGTACCCGACTGACCGATTTGTCCCTGTCCATCATCAAATCCACTCGAACCACTCGACCCACCACTCGACCCACCAATCTGGCCACCCCCATTACCCGTATTTTGACCCCCTCCATTACCTGTGTTCCCAACATTCAGCGTCCCAGACTCCCCAAAGGGCTGGCTTGACGGGTTCGCAACACTCCCCCTCAGCTCATCCTCCGCCCGCACCTTGTTCTCAATCGTCCCACACTCCATTCTCCCGCCGTTCGCGCTCAGCGGACCTGGTTTGGGATACGTCAGCAATTGCTGCGCCCCTGGGAACTGCCTAATGCTGTTCGTCACCGCAATAGGCAGATTGAAAATAGTGTAGAAATCACTGCCATTCAGGCGGAAAGACTGGTGGATGGAGATGTTGTAGGCTCCGCGGGATGTTCCTTCTGCGTCTTTGCCGTCGCCGACGAGACACAGGGGCCACTCGAAGTTCACATGCTTGACTGTGGAGCCTGTTTCTTGCTCGAGGATGTTGGCGAGCGGTGCGGTGCCCGTTGTTCCGTTGGAGATGGTGAAATTCTTGTTGAGGGTCGTGCTGGTCAGGAAAAGAGTTATGTTGTGGAGCCGAGTGGAGGCAGACGGGTTGGAGCTTGGTGGGAAGGGCAGCGCGCCGTCGCCGGATATGTCGAGGGCGATGTGGAGGAAGTCGCCGCCCATGGGGGTGTTGGGTTGAGGCGAGTCGATGATTGCGAGGCCAGAGGTGAAGATGCGGCCGTTGATTAATGAGATGGCGCTGGAGTTTTGATCATCGCTCCCACTGTATTGCCCGATCATTTGCGCAGCAACGAGGCTGGAGAGTAGACACAACGAAGTGAGTAGAATCATGATGCAGGGTATAATTGCTCAGCGAGCATTCGCTCCTGGTGGAGCTGAATTGGAGGAAGGAAAGGAGGAAAGAGACCAAAGCGTTGCGAACCTGGAGTACGGGCGCGTATTTGACAACAAAGGAGCCATTTCAGCATCAAATCAAACTCTGCCGCTTACCCGTCATAAGATTTCTACGTGTTGGGCTCGCGCATGAAGCAGGCAGGAACACACGAACAGTATGAGGATATGGAATGAATGCCTTATTCGGCTGTCAATTGTATGCCTTATCGATTGATGGTTGCGATATTGAGACGTGTAGTGTCTGAGGCACAGCAGCCGTTACTGGTAGCGTTCCCCATATTATTGCGCGGTTAGCGCGCCTTGAGTTGCTCACGCCATCCCCCTCTGGGCTTGACCATAAATCCTATTCGTCCGACAGAGCGCGACATCTTCACACTGCGCACTTTTCTGTCACGGAAGACAGATCAATTGCGGCACCATGGTAGGAATGGTCGCAAACTTGCCTCGACTATCTCCAAGAAACTAAAGGATTGTGTAGTTGTCGGCTTATTCAGCGATGCGGTGATCGCGGAATTGCGTGTCCTACCTGGAGAGAAATAACATCATACATGCTGGAATGCATGACTAAGATATGATTACTATAGTACAGCCGTGTAAGAGACCCATGCGGCCTTGTACGAGTACGAGAACTGGTTTCTAAGTAGTCAGTCGGACATTTGGGCGGCAGTTGCAAACAAGAGACATCTCCATGCAAGGACCAGGCATCGTGCGGTGAAATTTGGAGCCCCGCAGCAGAGCCTCAATGTTCTCCACAGCTGGAGTGGACCGCAATCAGGCAGACCTGAGTCAAAGATATCGTACGGCAGACTCGAATGGATACATCGGAACGGACGAGGCCTAGTGTACCAAGATTCGATCCTGAGAGGCTGGGAGTGATGTAGCAGACGCCATTGCTAAAGACCCTGGCGCCAGACACGCTGAACGGCCATTGGTAATGTGAGCAAACGTGCTCGCGAGTTGCTGGTTAGTGGACGGAATGCCAGACCTAGAGAACAGAGGTGTGCTTCTAGCATTCCACCAGAAGATTCTATCTCTTGGAAGTTGCAGACGGCGGAGTGTATGTCGGGGCCGGACCTGGCCGGTGCACCAGGGTATTTGTTGAGCCCCGTGAGCTGCTTGGCACAGCTTCCTAAACACTGAGTTCGCAGATAAGCAGACGAAGAGGCTGTCCGCCGAGACATCTCCAGATCCGTAAAAACGCCTTGCTAAGTTCGCAGACAAGCTTCAACGTTGGGCGGAGTGTGATACGTGCAATTGGGGGGCAGGTGTGGGACGCCGTGTGGACGCCACGCTGCGAGCCACGGTAGTTTGGTCTTGGCCACGAAGGCTACCTGCGGCCTCAAAGCCCAATTGGCAAGTGAGCAGGTGTAGAGTCTAAGAAGTTGCTGGGAACCAACGTCATTTTCGGATTCTGGGCACGGGCCACGCACGGATACTCGGCACATGATCTGGTGCTTCTTGGAGAAGCCAAGACGATGGAAGAACTAGCGCGTGTTGGCGGGCGTTAGAGCGGAATTCTTGGCCACCCAGACCTCGCCTCCATTGCCAATTCACCGCAGTGGGAGCCCCGCATACGTCACTTCCCAACATGAGAAGGCCGCAAATGCCCTGGAATTGCCTCATGAATGCGTCTGATGCCTGTGGTCGCGGCTCGAGCGTGGGAGTACGGTTCCATTGGTTCCGCTGTGACCTAGTGCAGCAGTCCGCTGCATGCATCAGACGCTAAACATACTCCAACCGATACGGACGCGGTGACGTCTTGGGTCGGTTCCCACCCGCCAAGGGCTCGATAGCTGGAGGGGCTTGGCTGTCGCCATGGTCGCCATACCATGTCCCACCTGTGTCTCCAGGCTTGGGGTTTAAAGGGCTTCGATTCCCCAGATCTAGATTGCTTGTCAACTCCAAACTTCTTCTTGACATTCGAATGAACTAACATCATTCGCCATGGGAGGGAAGCAACCATCACTCGAAGGCCACAAGTCTGGCCAGTCCAATGAGCCTCTATCTGCGCCCGCTCACGCACTCACATTCCAGGCGGTGATTGAGGAAACAAAATGCAACCCCGACGACGGCCTCACCACATCGGAAGCAAAGTCCCGTCTTGAAAAGTTCGGCAGCAACGATCTTGGTGACGATGGCGGAGTCCAACCGGCAAAGATCCTCCTCCGACAGGTCGCCAACTCTATGACCTTGGTAAGTCTCCATGGCTGAACTCGTACTTCTCAAACCTAATCATCTTCCAGGTGCTCATTGCAGCTATGGCCGTCAGTTTTGCGATTGAATCGTGGATTGAAGGTGGTGTCGTAACTGCCATCATTCTACTCAACGTTGTCATTGGTTTTATCCAAGAGTTCAACGCTGAAAAGACCATGGACTCCTTACGATCTCTCAGCTCTCCCACTGCCACCGCTGTCCGAGACGGAAAGACTGTCACGGTACCTACCATCGAAGTCGTGGTTGGTGACCTGATTGAACTCAAGACTGGCGACACCATCCCCGCTGATATCCGGTAAGTCTTGGAAGGATCTCTATGTAGAGTCTTACTAACAATTCCGCAGTATCATTGAAGCACTCAATTTCGAAACCGACGAGGCTCTCCTGACTGGCGAATCGCTCCCAGTGAACAAGGAGGCTGAAGAAACTTTCAGCGAAGACACCGGCCCTGGCGACCGCCTGAACGTCGCGTTCAGCTCTGCTACCGTCACCAAAGGCCGCGCCCGCGGTGTCGTCTTTGCCACTGGAATGTACACTGAGATTGGTTCCATCGCCATGTCTCTTCGTCAGAAGGGTTCTCGCGTGCGTCCAGTCAAGCGCAAGGAAGACGGCAGCCGACCTAAGCCTCACCGATATGCCCAGGCTTGGGGTTTGACTGTCGGTGATGTCGTAGGAGCTTTCCTCGGTGTCAATGTCGGTACTCCTCTCCAGAAGAAACTTGCACGTCTTGCTATTCTTCTTTTCGGTACTGCCGTCGTCTGCGCTATCATCGTCCTCGGTGCCAACTCATTCTCCAACAACCGCGAAGTCATCATCTACGCTGTTGCAACTGGTCTTTCTATGATTCCCGCCTCGCTTACAGTCGTCCTAACCATCACTATGGCTGCTGGCACGAAGCGCATGGTTCAGCGTCACGTTATTGTCCGCAACCTGAAGTCTCTTGAGGCTCTTGGTGGTGTCACTGACATTTGCTCTGACAAGACTGGTACCCTCACCCAGGGAAAGATGGTCGCGAAGAGGGCTTGGATTCCTGCAAAGGGTACATACTCCGTCGGTGTCACTGACGAGCCACACAACCCCACCGTCGGCGCGTTGAGCTTTACCCCTAAGGAGCCCCGCCACATCGATCCTGACCAGGACGAGAAGACACAGCCATACGAGGAGCTCGTCGAGAACAACCCACATCTGATCGAATACCTCAAGATCGCTTCTCTCGCCAACTTGGCCAATGTCCATCAGACTGACGGCCAGTGGAATGCACGTGGTGATCCGACTGAGATTGCCATTCAGGTATTTGCATCTCGCTTCGACTGGAACCGCCTGCAATTTACTCAGGGTGACTCCCCCAAGTGGAAGCAACTTGCTGAGTTTCCATTCGACTCCGATGTCAAGAAGATGTCCGTCATCTTCGAAGAAGTCTCTAGCTCGAAAAAGATGGTTTTCACCAAGGGTGCCGTCGAGCGTGTCATCTACTCTTGCGATACTGTCTACAACGCTGAGAGCGACGACGTTGTGACTCTGGACGACGACTACCGTGAAGAAATTCTGGCCAACATGGAAGCACTTGCTTCCTACGGTCTCCGTGTTTTGGCACTTGCTAGCAAAGACTATGACGGCCCACTCCCCACCAAGGGTGAAGATCTCGACAGGAAGAGTGTGGAGGAGAAGCTCATCTTCCGCGGACTTGTTGGTCTCTATGATCCTCCCCGCCCCGAGACCGCCGGATCTGTTCGTCAGTGCCAGAAAGCTGGTATTGAAGTTCACATGCTTACTGGTGATCACCCGGGAACTGCCCGCGCTATCGCTGCTGAGGTTGGAATCTTGCCCTCAAACATGTCCACCCTCGCCAAGGATGTCACTGACGCCATGGTCATGACTGCCACTCAGTTCGACAAGCTTTCTGACGATGAAGTCGACGCCCTTCCACTGCTCCCTCTTGTCATTGCTCGTTGCGCTCCCAACACCAAGGTCCGCATGATCGACGCTCTGCACCGAAGGAAGGCTTTCGCTGCCATGACTGGCGACGGTGTTAACGACTCTCCCTCTCTCAAGCGCTCTGATGTTGGTATCGGTATGGGTACCGGATCTGACGTTGCCAAGGACGCCTCCGACATTGTTCTGACTGACGACAATTTCGCTTCTATCCTCAACGCTATCGAGGAGGGTCGCCGCATGTTCGACAACATTCAGAAGTTCATCCTGCACTTGCTCTCCCAGAACATCGCTCAGGCCTGCGTTCTGCTTATTGGTCTTGCGTTCAAGGATGAGACTGGTCTCTCAGTATTCCCTGTCTCTCCCGTTGAAGTCATGTGGATCATCATGGTCACCTCCTCGCTTCCGGATATGGGTCTTGGTTTTGAGATCGCCGCTCCTGACATCCTCGACCGTCCACCTCAGAGTGTAAGTCTTGTTCTCACCACAATCTTTGAATAAATTTGCTAATAAATCCCAGCTCAAGCGAGGTGTCTTCACCATCGAAGTCATGATCGACATGTTTTTCTATGGTCTCTGGATTGCTGCCCTTTGTCTCGCCTCCTTCTCGATCGTTATGTTCGGTTTCGGCGATGGCAATCTTGGAACCGGCTGTAACGAGGGTTACAACGACACTTGCGACACCGTCTTCCGCGCTCGTGCTACCACATTTGCCTGCCTTACCTGGTTCTCGCTCTTCCTTGCGTGGCAGATGATCGACATGCGCCGCTCATTCTTCATGATGCAGCCCGGCTCTAAGAAGTACTTCACTCAATGGTTCCACGACGTCTGGCGCAACAAGTTCCTCTTCTTTTCCATCATGGGCGGTTTTGTCACCATCTTCCCTGTCCTGTACATCCCCGTCATCAACACGGTCGTTTTCAGGCACACTGGAATCAGCTGGGAGTGGGGAGTAGTCTTCATCGCTACCTTCCTCTTCTTCCTTGGTATCGAGGCATGGAAGTTCGCCAAGAGACTCTACTTCAAGAAGAAGGATCCCAACAACGGCAGGAGAGGCTCCGTCGATCTTGAGGCTCGTGTCTTTGAGCGATACCTCAGTACCGCTATCAGCACAGACGACGACAATGAGAAGAGATAGATTGGGAGATGTAGTTCTCAGTGTATGAGCATGAGCGTATGAGTGGATTTTTTCGTTCAACGGTCCCAGTTGGGAGCTTACTTTATGGATGATGGGTCATCCCGGAGAAAAGGTGTTTCTTTCCTGCATAGCTTGCGATACCTCTACGCCTGTTACGGCTGCCTCCTTCATAAGGAGATGAATGTTTTTCTCTATCTGCTAGATATCAATTTGCAATATTACTAAGACTAATAGCTCACAAACCTTTTCATCGATATCATCTACAAGGCCAATGTCTGCTCAACACAACGAGCACATCTACCACGTCATATGTTTTTACTATGGAAACCCTGCTCTACTATGCAAAACCACAGAACCGAGACCACAGAAACCTTGGTGATATCTGTCGCCATACGGCTCGCGAAAGAGTTGCTCCGTGGACAGAATCCAGGAAAATATTATCACCTGCCTTGTCTGGCATTCAGACATTCTGCAGTCCTTCACCAAAAGCCGAAGACGACACGGGCTTGCATTGACGCTAACCGGATATACACTTGACAGCCCCGCTCCTCTCCGCTCCTCTGCTGCCGAGGCTGGGTATACCAAGCCCGTCAGACCCGAGACTCTCGGCGCCAACCCACCAATCCCGCGCTAAGTGGCTCCGTCGCCCCAAGTCTTTATCGGCGAACGCGTCAGCCGAGACACCTCGGTGCTTTTAGACGCATCTTTAGAGTCTTAGGTGCAGTCTCGTGCAGCTTTGGTATGTGCTTGGAATGGCGTGATAGCGACCAATGTCTGCTTGCGTTCGGGGTCTTGGCGCATCAGCGCGTCCGGAGGGGAGTGGTGCCAGAGCCAAGTGTGCTGGCGAGGTAGTGGAAAGCGTGGCGGTGGAGGCTGAGCGCTCGGGATCTGGTGGAGGGACTTGAGTGCGGGGTGAGGCGTCTTGGATAAGAGGATCCGTTGTCCTCGTCCTTGTGAGTGGTACACGGCCGCGGAATCTCCGTTTTCATCGACTTCAAGAGTTGAAACGCATCTTCGACGCGGGGTGAGACTGTCTCCTGGTCCCAGATCATTACTTGGACGTTCAAGCATCATTCGGCTTTGCTGTGCCGAGTTTGCCGATCACACCTTCGAACCTACCACGCCCGGGTTCGCCCCAACCGAGTCTACACGGCGTACAGAAGGAGCAGGGGCGAAAGAACAGGGATGCCTGCAGTCATCAGAGAAGCGGGTTTGGGGGGATTCATGACGCTGGAACCGCGACGATGGAATCAGCATGATAACAAATCACTTTTATCGCCTACAACGTTGGCCTTCTTGATTCCAGTGCTGATTGTGTTCTTTGCCGCGCCATTGTGAGTCGAAGCTTACTTTCTGAATGTAACGTGAGACACTAACATTGTACTCAGCCTTTGTGTCTTCTGCATCCGTAGAAGACAAGCAGACCGACCGGTTAGGCGGTATCGCAAGGTCAAACTTCCAGCCCTACAACGTTCAGAGGCGAGAGAGAGATTAGACTTGGTGACGGAAGTCTTAACTGTTATTCAAAACAACAAGAAGGCACCATGCGTAGACAAACTTGAGGAAAAGCCTCACTCAGATAGCCCATCTATCTTTGAGAAAGAATGGTAGGCGCCTCACCTCCAAGTGGTGGATCAAGACTGACCAGGAATAGTGCAATTTGTCTTTCGACACTTCACGCACCATCACCACCCGAGCCTGCGAAGCTTAGCAACGACAACGGAGTGGTCGACGAAGCCACAATAGCAACCCCGAGATTGGTGGCTGAACAAGAAGAGATATTGAGGCTGAAGGAATGTGGCCATGAGTTCCATGCTGAATGTCTCGTGTCATGGGTCGTGCTTCACAAGAACAGCTGCCCAATCTGTCGAACCGTATACTACCACGATGAGCCGGAGAAGCCAACAGATATCGAGGCACAGACACCAGCAAGCGTCAGCGAAGAGCCCGCAACAGCCGAGCCAGCTTCTGATACCCAACCGCCTGTGTCAAACTGGCATTATTTCTGGACTGGCCGTGATTCAAGACAACAACAAACACAACCTGGTATCCGATCAAGTTGGCAACAATTTCGTGGGTTTAGATCTTGAATGATATTCATCGTTCACAAGCTTAAATGACTACGTGTCCAAGTTTCTAGTCCTTTGTGATGTCAGTCTTAGCTTCGACCTGCTGAGAGATTCCTTAGACTAACGATCTCATCAAACACATCTGTATGAGCATGAAAGTCCTGGCGAGTTGCTTGTCTGAATGTTCCAGAAGAGAGAATAGGCTCTCTCGGAAGGAACATAAAAACAGACCTGTAGGGTCTCCCGCCCAGAGCCATGGAGCCAGACACCTAACCCGTGTCATGGGCGTTGGTCGAGAGAAGCAACTTCAAGAACAGATGAACTGAGAATTGCACGCATGGTGGGAGGTTGGTGTAGATACCAGGCTGGCGTTTGAAAACTGACGATTTGGAGCTACCGATGATTGCTGGGAAAGGATTGAGTCGATATGGTAATATGGCGTTATCGAATACAGAATCTTCGCTATGAATGCGACCCACGTGTGAATGCAATTTCGCGTTACAATACGATTAATTGTAGCCTTAGACTTATGGAGAAGTCCAATCCAAACTCGGAGGTACAGACTGAATGGGATTTCCCATAAGATCGGACCCCTAGTGTTCGGCCACCCCTAGCGTTCGGCCACCTCACCCAAGTAAGCTTCACTATTTTGAGTCGTGATTCTTCAACAACAACGATTACAATTGCCACTCTGTACACATAGACTGAAGCGTAAGAGATGCTGCTGCTGCTGCCGCCTTTTTAGCTTCGTCTTCTCCTTGCCGTGATGCCTGCTTAGCTTGTAATGCTGCTGCCTGGTCTATAGCAGCCTTAATTGCCTCAACGTTGCTATAGCGCTTATTTGGATTGACTTGAACTCGCTTTCTTAAGTAAGTAATAGTAGCACTATCTAATTGATACTTAAGGCGTTGATTTTCAGATTCTAGCCGAGCTGCGCGCGTGTTAGCTCTGGCAATAGCCTTGCCTGCCTTGCCAAGCATCAGGCGTGTGCTCCGTGAATGAGATTCTGATAGAATAAGCTGCTAAGCCTTATACAAGGCCTGTGAGCTCTGAGGCATGGCAAACACGTTATCTGAGGCTTGAGTAGATGGTGGAGGAGTGATAGGCCGGCCTGATACTTGAGATGAGAGCAGTACAAGGTCTGGGTTGTATGGGCAGAGGCCAGCAGCCTTCCACCCGGCTCGTATGACTCTCTTAGATAGTCCCTCATCTCTCGCCTTATTGTATAATGTAACAAAGCGCTCCTTCTTGATAGGTGCTGCGTCATTAAGTGCTAAGAGGGCTCGGATCCCGCTACGGTAACAAGATTTAAGTACTGAGAATGGAGCTAGATCTAGCGGCTGGAGGACGTGTGACGCGTGAGGCGGGAGGTATAGGAGATAGACCTTGCTCTGCTTACAAAGCCACATGAAGTCTATTGGGATATAAGAGCCGTGGCCATCCAGTATAAGTAGCCGCCAGCGGCCGGGTTAAGGTGTAGTTTAAGGCAGAAAAATCCGCTTCAGCCACTTAGATCCAATAGCATTCAACGTCCATCCATTCTCTAACGTTATATAGAGCCAATCAAGTACCCCTTGTGCTAGGAACCACGTGGATTGTAGATGCTTGCCTTTAAAGATAACTAGGCATTGAAGCTTCTTGCCAACAGCTAAGATGGACTTAATAATAGACACCTACTCACAATCCTCTGGGGATTTAACGTAAGCCTTCTTCTTTAATAAGCTAGCAATCACACGGGAGTTGCTACATACCCTAAGGCCTACCCTAGTCTTATCTATGTTCTATATGTCCTTATATTGTATACCTAGCTCAATCCGCGTACGCTCAAACAACTCTAGAAACGCGCGTATAGTCTTATAGTTAGCTGCTGTAGTCCTTGCGCTCTCAATCTTTTGGCCAACTATAGAGGCAACGCGTGGGTTACGCGTGATGAAATGGGTTACCCATTTATGCCTAAGTGGCTTGTAGTTGCCGTTTATGTGGAGGATAAGGGTAGCCATTTATCGTACGCGTGGATGGGAGGGTGGCTGTGCGCGTAAGTCCTCTTTAAGTATCCAATTTACTAGAAATTGCTCTTGTTCTGGAGTTAATTGCTGCTGTTGATGATGAGCTATCGCGTTGGGTTGGCGACCGCTGAGGCGCTCTTGGATCGTCGATTGGGGGACGCCATAGGCCTTGGCAGCCTGCCGTTGGCTTGTAAAAACACCAGAATTGAGATCAGCGATAGCAGATTGTATAGCCACTTCACGGGGATCCATTTTGATAGCGTGGCGTTGAGAGTATAGAGCGTCAAAAACAGAGTAACGCGTTGTGTTGGGTGGCCGAACACTAGGGGTGGCCGAACACTAGGGGTCCGATCTTACGTCCTCGACACTCGAGGCATTAGCGTCCAGTGTTCAGCGAATCTTGACACCGAAGTCCACCATCGTCAGGATGCCACATCAATACCTAACTTCTGGATTTCCAGATATGGTCTGTTATAAAAAGGCGCTTGAATCCCTTATACTGGTCCAGCCAGTGTGAGATGCTGTACTTGACGTGATGTCGCGTCGATATGAAGCGTCAGCGTGAATGACTAGGTTGTTATGTGTGTGGTATTGGTACATGTAGCCTAAGTTCCAGGCAACGCATGACCATTTTCGTCAACGACGAAGATCTTGTGGTAGTTGATGCTTTGTGCAAGTGCTAGCTGGTCGTGGTCAGAAAACCACGCTTATCCGGGGACCGTGCACGGTGTGGCTTTTCCGGCTTTCCCCAGCTGTCTCTGCGACTCCACCCCGAACCTCGCTTGCGGATTGATCATCTCCTGCAATGGATGGTATGAGCCCACCACAAGCACCTTCTGATGCTGGCATCAGCCCCTCATCGTGGGTGACTGCCAACCGCAACCATGATCTCATGGAGGGGGCTGCGACCTCGGCAACGACGCCCTCAAATGCTGGGTCAAGTGACCCGCGATCACCGCCAGCCAAACGGCGTAGAGAGGAAAGAGAAAGGTCCAGGGTTAGCAGAGCGTGCGATAGATGCAAGAAGTGAGTTGGACAGTTGCACAGAACTCGCACATGTGATCCCACCTCACTGCAGTAGCAAACTCACACCCGTGATGTACGCCAGGTTGCTGACATACGAGTCAGAAAGAAGACGCGATGCACGGGTCGATGCCCATGTACCCTCTGTCTACGCGCTGGGCTGTCTTGTGAATACACCGCGCAGTACACTCGTGGAAGACTACCCTCAGTCATGGTTGACGAGGCTGCCATGACGGCAGCTTCCAAAGCAGGCAACACGATGTTAAACACCGTGCCTGTTGAGGACAATCCACTTCGCGACTTACCTTCCTTTCAGTATGCAGGGAATGGTCTCAACACGCCCTCAGCGCATGATCGCCCAATCCTGGAGAGGGTGAATCGAGTGAATCGTAACAGCGAAGACGCCAACCGTGACCCTCCATCAAGGACTTCTCCGGAACCAGCCCAGGCGCAAACAGACTCGCAAGGACACTACGTTGGCTCTTCGTCCGGCGTCTCGTTCTTGATCCGGATACAGAAACGCCTGCACCAAAACACGCCCACGCCCCAGGATTCATCCATATTCGCGTGGGGCGATTCGCCGTTGCCAGAATTCGATCCCACCTTCTTCGTGCTGCCTCCCAAACCCGACGCACAGCGGCTGGTGGAGAGGTACTTTGACTACGCAGCCCCGACACACCGCTTCATCCATCGGCCGACTATCGAGAAGTGGGTCCATGAGTTCTACGAGACGCAGGGGGACATGCACGCAAAGGAGGACGCAGCCGCGAAGACGGCGTTGCTGCTTATAGTGTTTGCCCAGGCGCAGGCATACATGCCCCCTGGAAGTACGACACGGGAGAACAGTGCACGCTACTTCTTCGCAGCCGAGCATCAGCTCTCCAAAGAGCGCGGTGCTGTCCGGTTAGCAAGTGTCCAGGCACGACTTCTGCAATGCTTCTACCTACTCACACAATCACGCATCAACCACTGCTGGTCTCTCTTTGGGACAACTGCGCATCTAGCGCTAGCCATTGGACTCAACCGTGGGAGAAGATACGATCCATCCGCTACAGTCGACTACGTGGAGCTAGAAAGCCGGAGACGAACGTTCTGGGTCGCGTACTCGCTTGACAAGTATCTCTCGGCGGCTCTAGGACGACCGCGAACGTACAAGGATGAAGACATCGACCAGGAGCTACCCACTGTTGTGAACGACTCGGATCTGCACCCGCAATACATATCGCCATCCACTTCGAAGTCGCCTTCGCACATGATGGCACCCGTAGAGCACATCAAGTTCGTTCTGTGACCTGCTTCTATAATAGTATACTAATTGATCAACAGACTCACACGTATAGTCTCCCTTGTTCTGAGAGACCTCTATCCCATCCGGCCTCCATCTCTCGCCCTCCGAATCGAACTGTCCGCAAAGTACACCAAAGAACTCGACATCTGGCGGGCGGCACTGGGCCCCTTTCTCGACGCCGCCGGCATCGAATCATCTTTATTAATCCCAATCTACCAACGCCAACGCGGGGTGCTGAACCTCGCTTACTACCACGCCATGCTGCTGATCCACCGACCTTTTCTTTTGTCCAACTTTGCGAACCTGACGGGGTTCAGAAGCCATCCCAGTTACCGGGCGCCAGCGGATACGAGCGCGAACATAGCGTCGTGCCTGGACGCGGCGATGAATATCGTGCGGGTCGTGGACGATGTCTTCACAAGCTCGAATCTGTTCCGCGCGTTCTGGTTCACGCAATACTACGCCTTCTGCGCTGTGGTCGTGCTGTACATATACCGGATCCGGCAACATCTCCTGACCCCGGGGCAATGCGAGGCGTACTTTGACGCGGGGCAGAAGTGCCAGAGACAGCTGGAGAGTATCAGCGAGACCGACTGTCTGGCGCGACGTTATTGTGTGGTGCTCGAGGAGCTGAGGCTGGAGGCCATGAGGCAAACCAATCAGCAGAATCGTTCTGGCGGGACCCCAGGGACGGCACAGCTGCCTCTACCCGGCACTTCCGTTACGCAGCAGGGTCAGGCCAACTCGACAGCGCTACCACTTCCAGAGACGACGCCACAGAACGGTGCGAGTCCAGACTTGAGTGCATCATTCTACAACAACAATGTGCCGCAGACACCGGACAGTACAGTCTTCAACTCGAACTACTTGCCGTCGAACAGTGTCATGGCAGACTTGACTAGCTGGGGCCAATTCGATAGCCTAGTTACCGCAGGGATAGGTATTTTCGATGGTGGCTTTCAAGACGACAATTTCGGGTTCGGGTTCAATTTGTGAGATGCGTCAGGCTCGAAAATCTTATCAGTGCCAGGGCTGTCTGGTCTCCACCTTGGACTGCTCTGAGTCGTGAAGGCTCGTTCTAGATTCTGGATCAGTGTGCAGCTGCCAGCAGTATGCAATCAGCGGTCGTGGTACGTTGGATCAGACACAGAATCCAGATTTCACAAACAAACTTGCATCTTGCCAATCACATTCCGTTCACTAGCGTTCGTAGACTCTGTGATGCCGCGCACTTGTCCTAACCGCTGTATCCGTATCCGTATCCGTGATCGAGCTGCCAGATCGCTGTAGAAGTGCCTCGAATTGCCTCCCACCCACTCCACCTGACCTATTTCGTCTAGTAAACTAGAGGTCCTAATCTAGGCGGCTCCTCGAAAAGTTCGACACGCGAGCAGCTCAAGACACATCAGCACCAGGTCATCCAACGATGTGTGGAAGGACGAGAAGGGACTCAGCAGCCGCCACGAAGAGCAAGGACCAAGTGGAGCGTTGCGCCACCCTCAAGCTGGTAGTCTGCTGCGGTCTTGTCGTCGGCCCTGATGTGAATGTCAGCTTCGTGCTCCTCTGTGCGCATCGTGTGTAAATGTACATCTGCTTGCCACCGTAGATCAAACGTTGCTGTGCTGGCGGGATACCCTCCTTCTCTTCGACACGCTCCTTTATCCGTGAAACCTGCTTCTCGTCAGCATATCTGGAGTTTCCTTATCTGGTCTGTGTTTGCGACTGGCAGGGGTGCGGAGTCGTTGTAGCATGGTCGGTGACGCGAGGCGGTGGCAAGGCGGCGTACCTTGTACTCAGGTTCGATGTCAAGCTCGATCTCCTTGCCGGTAAGCGTTCGTACTCTGCCGTTACGTCAGCGTTCGTCGCCGGCATTGTGAAGCCATCACAAGTTGTCTGAAGGAAGCGCCTACTTGATCTGCATACTGGCTACTGGTCAGCTGACTCAGGGTATTGTGTGTGGCGTTGAGTGGAGATGAAGCTGTGGTGAGGCAGAGGTGTCTCTCCAAAGGTAGAGCTGCAGTCGAGAGTTGAGCTTGTGTGGAGGGGGTGGAGTTTGTGGTGAGAGAAGTTCGGTCAGGCAGGGACGGTGGTGTTTGCCATGCGGCGTCTGACAGCTCGCACTCGCCGATCGGCCTGCGGGGCAACCGCCAGCCACACTTGCCCCGCATCGTGGCGCAGGCACATGAAGCAGTGATGCCTCTGCGACTGTGAACCTCTGTACACTGTAGTGGGAGAGGCAAGTAGGCTGTGACATCTGCATATGCTCGAGTCTCGGTGGGGATCCTCGGCTGCCGAGTGACTCGATGTGAATTGCTTTTTCCCGCTACTCTGTTCTTGCACTACCACCTCGACCGCAACACGGGCTGCTGGGTCCGTCTCACCTCATACACACATCACACCGTCTGGACAGCCTCGCTCGCACGAGAATCCTTTCTCGCGGCATGGTAAAAAGGATCAGTTGTTCCACCGCGTCGCAGGAAGCGCCACAGCTAATGCCAACCCAATCACTTCCCGGCGCAGACCCCTCTACGCGCCAGAAGCCGAGATGCCGGGGCGAAGATTGAAAAGGAGCATAGCACGACGTCGAAGGATTTCATGTACACGTTGGGCTTGAGAAGGCGAGAATATCGTGTGCGAGTAAATGCGAAGCAAGACAGGATGGGCTGGCATGTCGGTGGGTTTGCCGCTTTAACAAGCGATAGCCCCATCAAGCCAGCCACTATCTGCTTGCTCTGTTCATTGGAATTTGAGTTTGTTCCGAAAACCGTGATATACACAAGTAGCGGGGCCACGGCGGCCCCCACTGCAAGCCTGACTCCATGCGTCGGTCCCGTCAACCAGGTGACCGCGCGCCTGACCCGAAAGCCGTCCCTAGATATGTACAGAACGATGTCTGGAAGAAGATATGTAAGATCAGAAGGACAAACGCGAAACAGTGTATCCCATCCGTCAAGAACTAAACCAATCAAGCATGGGAACCGGGGTATACGGTGAACATTTTGCAGCCAACAGAAGAACCCACGAGGAAGACGAAACGAAGAAAAACCGGCACCGTGAATAGAAGCACCGCCAATGAAGAGCAATGTGAAAGCGCCGATGAACTGCACTCCGGCCTAGATGCAGGGAATAATGTACAGTAGTGCTGGTATGCCAGATACCGTTGCGGACGGAAATGCCTCGTGGTCTGAGATCGTCTGGCGACATGAAGGAGCAATGAATGCTAAACGCGGTGCGTAGGCGTGGCCCAAGGTAGAAACAACAACATCCCGAGACGCAGTCGAAAGTCTAATGCCATTGTTGGAGGGATCTTAATGCCAGATTGGGTACGAGAACGCGTACCGTGTAAACAGCCAGATAGGTGTTGTAACCGCTTGCATGGCCATTGCAGCCCGAGGCAAGGACAGCACCATAAGCAGAAGGGCCGAATGATATGCAGAAACTAGGATCAAGTGCAGAAAGAGATTGAGATGCAGGTGCGTTGAAGACATGCGACTGCATGCTAACCAAGGTTGTCTTCGCTACAAGCAGCGCGTTCTTGAAGTCCATTGCAAAGAGAAGATTGCGTAGCGGCTGACGTAGGATTCCTCCATGCATGCAGTGGCAGGGCCAGCCGGATGGAGGTGGGGACGCGAAGTGTCATGCATGTCAACCACTCTGCTATTTACGAACACGCGTCGTCAAGATCGTACGATGTCGCAGTAGAGCAAGACCGAAGAGCTGACGGAAAATCTGAGTGCAGGGACGCCTGAGAGATGCAGCCATCGGATCGGGAGCCCCTGCTAGAAGCGGGTAGAGCCCGCGAGTAAGGGCGGGAAGGCGATTAGACCGGCAAGCCGTACGCTCAATTCTGTCCATTGGCAGGGGTGCGCATTTTGGTAAACGATATTGCGCTGTAATCTCAAGAGATGAGACGTTGTTCCTTGGTGGGGTGCGGGCCGTGCGCTCGAGTTCAAGATGAGGAGAGTTTAGGTGTTTGTGGAGCTCATTTCGCTTGACATGCTTGCAAGTTCGAGACTGCAAACATGAGATTGAATGTGGCGTCTCTCCTTCCAGATGACGTGCAAGAAATACCGTTCCTACCGCAATCTGCATGATCTTGATTTTCTCGTTGCTCAAAAAAGCGGGCTTGCCGATACAACTAATGATCGGCTTCCTGTTTGGGAGATGTGTGATATCCACGATTCCATTGCTGATGCGACCCGTGTTTGGGGGTTTCAGGTTGGCCTGATCCGGCATGTGGTGCTGGCGATTGCTGGACGTAGCTTCGTGATTCACTCCGCTGTGGCGGAGTTCCACATGCGGTATCTGAATTGTGGGGGTGCCTCCCTTCTGACGCTCTTGGAGCATCTTGGATGTCACTTTGCCGTGTTTCGTGCGCCAAACCAGACACCGTACTACGACGACTCATAGAAGCCTCTGCACCTCGTGCAGATGCATCTGAACGGGCTCGTGCATGTCCTCGTCGTCCGGGCGTTGATGTCGATGACGTCGATACATGCGAGAAGGATGGCGATGTATAGGATTGGGGTGCCGATGTAGGGGGCGGTGGCGCTGCGTGAGGGCCTTGGGCCTTCCGTTTTTTGTTTGGGGAGCTGATGTACTCACGGTCAGACGCATGAGACGTCGCACGTTGACGAGATTGGTATGAGGTAGAGGGCGAAGATTTGTATTTACCTGAGGGCGTCGCCGGCGGATGTCCGCTTGAACTTTTGTCTTGTTGCGATGCTGGAGGCACCCAGTGATGGAAATAGATCGATGGCGAGGATTGGTCTTGTCCGCCCTGGTTTTGCAACTGCTGCACACTGGATTGTGCTGATGGTGGCTGCTGAATATGCATCTCGTTTGTAGTAAGCTTCGGCAGCTGCGACTGATGAAGAGGACGAGAACCGGACGAAGGAGGGCCAGCGTGACCGGGGAGTTGAGTCGTTCTCTCGCCGGCGTAGGCTGTGGAAGCATGCTGCGACTGTGTTGGAAGAGGCTGACCAGGCAGCACTGCGGTTGGTGGAAGGATGGTTTGTGACACTGGAGGTTGTCCAGCGTATACTGTCTGCGGTTGTTGACCCAGTAATCGTGTGTCTCGTCGAACATCGGGAGAGAGCTGTGCTTGTGATTGGGCTTGTGCTTGAGCCTGAGCCTGCTGGTGTGCAACTTGCACTTGTGCAGTGTATTGCTGGATCCACTCGGCGCTGATGTTGGCAAGATTTCCTCCTCCAATGCCAGCGAAGATTATAGGAACGAGATGCGGTGGGATGCCGCCCTGCATAGACTCCCGAAGCATTGAATGTTCGATCTTCCGCTGCTCCAACTTCAAATTCTCCTGACGTGTCTTCTCCTCCTCTTGTCTCCTCTTCTCCTCTTCAGCCTTTGCTGCCAGCCAGTTCTTCATGCCATCTTCAGAACCCTGCCATTGAGTTGGTGCTGGCGGTAACGCCCCCAGCGAAGAAGGTCCCATGGAAGACTGTATTGAAGGAGGGCCACGGCCTGGATCTGGCAAAGTCATTGCCGATGGCGGAGGCAACCCGCGATGGGATGTGCTCATGGCGTAGTTGGGGCCAGCCGGATGGGGAGGCGATGGCCCGCCGTTGAGCTTTGGTGAATGTCGAGTAGTGGTGGAGGAGGCTGAGAATGGTGGGGGATAGTCATGGGTTTTGACGTCGAAATCCCACTTTGCTGGCTTAGATAGTGTGAGCATCATGAAGAGTGGAGCCTGGACGGGAAAGGCTTTGAAAGACCACTCGACATTGAAATGAGCGGTTGGGAGGCGTCAAATTTCGAAGTTCCCGAAAGAGATGGAACAACGTACATACTTATTCAAGAAGCGTATTTACGGGAGCAACGTCCACTTATGGCCCACAGCTCAGCGGCCGTTGACCTAAGGTCTAGGCTTAACGCGTACAGGCAGAAAAACGGACTGTGATTCGTGCCCAAAGTAGGGCGACGAAGAGCAGTGGAAGGGTGACAGGGAGGGCTGCAGTAACGACGATCGCGGCCAAGTAGAGCTCGCGTGGGCTGGCGTGGCGATCAGGTCCAGGTCGGTAAGGTTGATGAAGAAGGCAAAATCGAGTGCGCAGCGGTGGAGAAGCGTATGAACGAATGTACGAGAAGGGAACGAGGCCGGCTGGAGTTGGACCAACCAGCGAGGGTAGTGATCACAATGCTTGACAGCAGCAAGACGAAACGGCAGGCCGCAGGTCAAGGACAGCCGATGTGTGGCGTTAAGCGGGCGGTAGTGGAAGGATGGTTGCAAGGATATGCATGAGCAACGAAGCTGCTGACAACAAGTCAGAGGCGAGCAACGTCCGCGGTCTGTGTACTTGTGTTCCCGCCATCTGACGTGCCTGGAGATAGCTTCCGGCTCCTGCAAACTCTGGTTGTGGTTCGTACTGTGTGGCGCTAAGATTCGCCGCAAGCTACTCAACCGCCATGTGAGCCAAGCGAAGACAGCTTGCAGCTACAGGCATAGTTTGATGAAGCCTGGGGCTCGAACCTGGGCGGACACGTCTTAACGGTCCGCACTCTGTCACATCACTCCAATCGTGCGCACTTGAAGGTAGACAAAGACAGAGGGAGAGCACCGAAAGCTCAGGATGCAACGTGGGAAAGCTGGTCAAGCTTCTCCGGTGTCGAATCGATAAGCGTGCGGGTGCTCTCCCGACACGCGATATGCACAGATTCGAACGCAGGCAAGTAACATGTGCTTCAATTTGGGTTCGACCCGTCGCAGTTGGTCAAAATGCGTCAGATGCCACGACTCACGAGCAGGCTGCCTGTGGTAAGACTTGCCCGTTTTGTCCGTTTTACGACCCAGAATGCTGGTGCCGGAAAGTCCAGTCGGATATCGTGGCTGGAGACAAGGCTCATCAGAGATTGAGGAGCGGGATTGATCGGCTGCGGTCTGGAAGTCTCAACCGTGCGCACGCGCCTAGCAGGGCCAAACGTCCGGGAGGAAGCGAGCGCGACTCTTTTGGGGAGATTGTCACTCGGTGGCACGGGCGCTGTTGAATGTTGACGTCGCATGAGGCTGCCCAAAGGGAAATGAAGGGGCAGGGCCATTGTTAGGACTCAGCCGTGTGAGGGCCGAATGCGGTTGGACGAAATGAAGTATGCGCGTTGTGTGTATCAACACGAAACTATGGAATTGGTGGAATTGGTGGAAAATGCACCATAGCGTTGTGGCTCGCGCATTTGCAGGACCTGGCGCAATGCCCGATCAGGTAGTCCAGTGGACATGCCGTCATCGGCCGGCCAACGGCTGGACATGGCTTCATAAAAAGCACGGCGAACCAAGCAAGAAATGGTGCCGAAAACCTGTCATCGACCGCTTGGGACGAGGGTCTCCGGAACGACGTAGCGTGGCAGGTAACAAGGCAGGTAGCATGTCCAATCGATAAGAGCACCACTACCACCACCGCCGATCATCGAACCGAGTCCATGGCCTGCGACGTGTTACATCGGGCCAGCTATGATACTGGCGGAGGACGAGACGAACAACAGCACTCGACGATCTTTACTTTGCGCACTCTCCCTCGTGGTGGTCGTTGCGCAGAAGGCGTGCGCCAGGGCCGATAGTTTGAGCTCTCCGCTGCAGGCATGCTACACCGGCTTGCCGACCTTCTCTGTTAGGCTCCGTCAGCGAGATGCGTTGCGCAATCACCGAGCGCCTGGCATCAGATATTGACTAAGCGGTAAATTTCCGTCAGCGCTTGAGCCTTGCCCGATCTGACCGTGCGGCGGACCAACCTGAAACCCCCCCAGGCGCCTGGACGAAGACGAAGGATCTTGCAGAGAGATATCCGTCACGCACTCCAAGACTCCAGCCAACCAGCGAATACGGGCAATAGCAACGGCAATGCTTAGTCTTGACAGACTTCTGATCCGGTAAGTGCACAAGAGTGGTGGTTCCTCAAGAGGACGTCCATGTTCCTCACATCTGCAATTCATTACAACGAGCACTCATGATTGGGTGAAAACGCGCCCAGGGCGTCCTGTCTCGTATCTGATCTGCGGCTGAATGTATGTGATGACTGCAGCCGCGACACAGTTCGACCTCGAGCGAACACAGGCGAGACGTTGGAGAGCACTGTGGCTAAGAGGCGTCCCGCTTTGAAAGAGCAGCAGTGAGGCACTCAAGCAGTAAGCCCAGTTGACCGCCTGAGTGCCTCACTACCGCTTGGTTGCCAAGAAGTCTGTAGGATAGAACTGATGCGGCTTGCAGTAGCCATGTACGGACTTGGAAGCAGACGCGGCCATGCACGTTGGATCGGCTGTGCTCTAGTGTCATCAAGGACGTTGCAAGATCGGGGCATTAAGTGAAATAATCCATGAGGTCGAGCATAGTCTTCTGCGGATGAGGGAAAGGAGGAGCCGGAGCCGGTACCCATGTGCACCTACAACGGTAATGCTGCCGTTCGCACATTCAAGGTACTATTGCACGTACGCACAGAGCACGCAAGCTCGACTACCGTCGACGATCTGGCGTCGTTGTATCGTGGAGTCCTACCAGCAGCGGTTAGCGCACCGATGCAGGGCAAACGGAGCGTATGCCAAACTAGTCCCACACAGTAAATGTGCCTGCTTCATCTTGCAACACGTCTCATCTTCCTGCTCCACAACGTTGCGTAGCACCTCGCGAATTCTTTACGGATGTCCTCCCTCCCATCTCTTTATTGAGGCATCGCCTTGTTGATCATTCGCTTCACCCTGGAAAGTCAGACCATAGATCAGCAACGACCTACTCTGGTCGGTTGTATGACCCACGTCGACACAACAGCTTCGCTCATGAGGCCATCGGAGTAGCCGAGTGTTACTCAATTCACCGCAGAAGCGTCTGGTTTTGGACCCGCAACAAATGATGCTGACGAGGCGCGGTGTGCTGAGAGAGGCAAATTGTTGGTGAGGCAAGAAGAAGCGAGTTTGCCACCGCCGGCGTCATCAGAAATCTGTGATTACCCGTTTCGGCACCAAACCCTCTCCAACGCAGCTTCAGCCCACTTTAGGAAAGAAGCCGGCTGCAGTCCAATCGCATCTACTTGATTAGTCGTGGAAGTTGCCGCAAATGCTCGCGTTATCGACCAGCAAATCCAAGTCTTCAAGTGACATACTTTGTCGCCTAAGATACTTGCTCGGGCAAGAACTAGGTCACCACTAGCATAACCAAATCAAACCCAGACTGACATCTAAGCAGTAGCGGCCACGGTGGGTGAACACATGCAGACACCTGACCAATTTGCGCACGTGGCATGTACATACATTCACCAACGATCCTCTGCAAAATGCTCAATCCTTGAAATGCTACATCCAAACCCAGGGCATACCAGCGCAAGACGCACAGCTAACGTTATAATAGTCAAGTCCCGATCAGATCCTGTCGACTCCTTCCTCACACTGTATTTCAAATACCACATGGCTTCCACACTCACATACACCAGCTACCTAAAATCCCAATAATACGTTGCAAGCCACACAAAACGCCATAAGAACCCACTACCCTCCAAGCCTCAATTCCATCCCTGCATACCACGCATCCTCCTTCTACGCGACTGCAACATGGTAAAATCGCACGTGGCGTCAACCATGCATCTCTCTCTCTCACTCTCTCACTCAGTTTCCTTCCTGTCTTTCTTTTCTTCCCTTTCTCCATCAGCCAGCAATCCAACCGCCGATCCAACCGCCGATCCCCTCACGCTTCCAGCCCAAGCCCAAGCCCCTTCACAAAAACGTGCAACCGAGACGGACCAAGGGCCCAAATCGCTGGAGCACCCGCCGCCTCCGTCCGGCGGGCGTTTAACCGCAAGTGCGGTCGGGTTTGTCGATCATCACGACGCCCAAAAGGCGCCGCCAGTATGTTCCGTTGGTTGCCCAGCCCACTCCGACCATTTCCACAAACGGGGCGCCTAAGGTGTTAGGTGCCCTCCCGTGCGGCATTACGCCTTGGTTGTAAGTCTCTTGCACTTCGCAATTTGTACTAGACTGAGCTAGACTGGCATCCTCGGGCCTGTAATGCGCCTCCAGGTAAATCTAGATTTCATGGTTTAATTGCGATTATCGATTATGACTACAGACTGGACTATATATGCCGTCTTCATCCACCATGATTGTACCGTAAGTGTATAGAATGCATCGGAAAAACAAAGGTATCTTGTGAAGCTGCCGTGAGACCTGATCCACCCAGTGTGCGCCTGAAAATAGGAGATGCCGTGCATAGCTACCGGAAGGCTGCAAGCCGGTGCAAGAGTAAGAAAAGTTTGACAGCCGCAGGGATCATGTTGCGCTGCTAACGCAGAATAAGGGTTCGAGGTGTCGTAGGCTGTTGGACCATAGCCCGAAAAGTAACGTTGTGCGGATCTCCAAGCATGAGAACGTGACCGCCACGTTGGCCGCACGCGACGCTGTCAAGCCACTGATCTCACAAGATCGACGTTCGCCCGTTGACTGCGGCTCGAATGAGTAAGGATGCGCGGGGCGGTGGGCTGAGACCCCACTGAATTCCCGATCCCGCTTCCATCGATTCGGTCGAGTCCAAAGCATCGGAGCGCTATCCTTCCTCAAGCACTCGCTCGCTTCTTTCGCAGCTTGTACTCGGTTCTTGCCACGCGCATGAGAAGGTCCTCGTCTTTGATTGGTATCCAGGAAGTCAGCACCTTCATGGCATTTTCAAAGTCTGAATCCAGCAGTATCTCCCTCGTTGCGTTGATCAGCGCTGCAGACGTAGCATGCAACACATCCAGATCACCGCTGAACTTTGATGTCGACGAGTTGGAATAAGAAGCGTCTCCTAGAAGCATGAAGACGTCCCAGACACGCAGCTGGGCCTGGAATGGCAGAGAATAGTTGAACAAGGTTAGGTACCATCGAGTACCCCAGGCGGTCGAGGTGATGCCCATCTCATCCTGTGTAGACTAATCAGCTAGCGTTCATTAAGAGTATGGGCGAGACTTTGCTTACCAGCTTCTGGGCTACATCTCCGCCACGTAGCCAGTTCTTTTCGAAGTCGTCCAAGGCATCCATCAAGCCAGAGAAACCGGACTCGTAGAGTCTTTCTAGGCCTCGAAGCATCCACAGACGAACTAGCATCACGAACGCCCTGTCTTCTTCGTAGTAGCACAGCAATGTCGCGGCGAGAGGCGCCATGCCCTGCACATAGCCTGTTTCCGGCAGATACAGAGACATGGCGTGCAGTACGCGGAACAGCAACCGTTGACTGCTACGTGTTAGCTTGAGTCGTGCTCAATTCACGAGCGGCCACTCACCCTCCACGGTACCGTCTTCGAAACATGATGTGTCTGTTGATGGTTCGAGGCACATCCACATCAATCTGCACGTCCTCTGCTGAGCTCTCTGTCTGGAGCTCGTAAAACGATTCGATCAAGTCCTCCTCTGACGGGCTGTCCGGCTTCTTCTTGGCGCTTTCGGCGAGAAAAGAGTGCCACGCGGTGGCTCTCCAGCGGTCTGGGATGCCTTTCCAAGTGCGAGTGACAAGCTTTGGGTCTTTCGTATCAAACTCAAAGAGCATGCCACCACCTTGTGCTGCACCAGTCTTGACTACCTTGGCCATCCTCCGCCATTTGTCATCTCTCTGAATCTCCTTCGCCTTCATTGAGCGGGCCATTCTACCGCCTTCTCGCTGCTCGGCGACCTGTGCAAGCCCTGGCGGCAATTTAAGCATGTCACTAGCCTCTTCTAGAATTCGGCGTTCTCTGTTATGAGGTAATCTGTTCGTTGCGTGGCGCAGTGGGTGATGTGATGTTCGCGTGCCTGAAGTCTGATTGGAAAAGATGGATCTGGCCTGCTTCGTTGACTTCTGCGAGACACGACGCTTGGGTGGGGAGCCTCGAGTGTCGGCTGACCTCGAAGTGTGGGCTCGGGAAATGCTGCGTCCGATGCCCCTTCGTCGTGGCTCCTCTGATACAAGCTGTAGAGCCGTCGAGACTCGTTGGATTCTCGGCTCGTCAGGTCCATCGAGCCCCTCTCCGTTGGCGCCCTCACGAGAGCCGGGCTTCTTTGCAACAATGAAACCGTATCTGTCAACTTCAGCGCCTTCCAGATCAGCCCAGTCCTCCAGTCCACCAGCTCTCTCTGTTGGTTCTTTGGGGATGTGGTCGTCTCTGGCCGCACTCATAAAGGAGCTGGAGTCGTCTCGTTTGCGATGTACGGTCAAGGTCGACTCGTTTGCAGGCGTTTCGGCACCGATGCTGTTGTCGACTGAAGAGTCTGGTAAGCTGCTTGAGTCGGTGTCCCAGTTGACGTCGCTCTCGTTCCCGTGTTTGTACATGGAGCGCACTTTCCGCGACAACATCATCTCGTCTGCAGAAAGCACCCGGTGACCAGCTCTCCCACGCGCAGAGAAGCGTGACGGCGAGCGTGGCGTTGGCGACAAGTGGGTCGCATTTGGTATCGCAGCAGGTGGTGATAGTGAAAGTGCTTGTTGTTCCTTTGACGGCTCTTGCCCGTCTGTCTGAGGCGGCGTGCTGGGTCTGGGCGTCGGCACAGATGCACCTTCCACAACCAGATTGACCTGTTTACTCCGCCTGTTCGCCTTCTTGCCTCCCAACATGATGCTGCCCCGCTTCGAGAAGGACACCTGGGTTGGTGAGGTGAAGTCGTCGAAGCTGCCGGTGGGTATCACCAGATCGATGCCGTGGAAGGGCGATTCACCTGTACTGTTGGCGTTCAGTGAAGGGCGCGGCGATTGGCTGCGCGACCCCACTACGTGCTCGTCCTGGATGACGATTGCAGGTAGGCTGGGGGTTCTGCGCAGGCTGGCAGGCGACGATAGTTCGTTGCTTCTCGCTGTGCAGGTGGACGACGCCAAGGCCGAGTCTCTGCGGTCATCGTCGCTGGCGAGCAGCGTCCTCTTCAGGGCCGATGCTCTGGGCCCTGGCGAGGTTCGTGGGCGGCGCACGTTGCTGAGCCATGCGCGCGTTGTGGGGCTCTTCAATGCGGGTTTCGGTGCCGATGAGGGTGGGCATGGCGAGGACGAGGGTGTGTGATGCGCGCTGGGGGCCGATGTCGTCGCGAGCAGGACGCTGCCAGAGAGCTCTGCAGCATCATCCTTCATCACGAACAAGAGGCGCAGCTAGCTCTCATCAGGTAATCAGGTAGTTCCCGGAGATGATGGCGGCCCCGGCGAAATGAAGGGGCGCAACGACGCGGCTATCTGAGACTGCGGCGCGCTCGCAACGGGCAAGTGAGCAAGGTTCGTGCGTGTGGGCAGTGAGGCAACTCCAGTTGCTGGCAGCAGAGCGATTGAAGAGGAGAAGAGCATTGAGGCACTACTGGACGTCTGAATAGGTTCGCTGGGGGATAAAGGGGGCGCGCTGGGGAAGCCGCAACGCGACTGCGGGTAATCTCCGCATGCAGTAGTGCAACTGCAACAACGTCTGCTCACTTGTCCCAACGGCGACTGCACTCTCACTTGTTCACATCACACCAAGTTTATTGTCGCAGTCTCACCTCTCGCCTCTCGCCTCTCACCTCTCACCTCTCGCCTCTCACCTCTCACCTCTCACCTCTTACCTCTCACCTCACTCTGCCCTTCAGCTCAGGCAAACCGCATGTTCGGACGAGTTGACGCGTCATATGCCAATTCCAGCGAGACAAACGTCCGCACAACCACCGACTAAACCCTGGTTCCACCTTCCTTTACTGTTCGTGTCCCCGCTGACGACCACCTCACGAAGTGGTCCCGAGTATTGAGCGTCATGTCGCGGCTGGTCGCTTTGCCTGTGACGATGACACCCCCGTACGACATGTGACCTTTGACAGGCAAGAGCAGTGTGCTGGTGAGGAAGAGCAGGAGCCCCCACACTTGACCATGGCAACACCAATACATGTGGTTGCCACGCCGATAGCCATGCTTATATCCCTTATTCGCTGAACCGTTGGACACAATGGAGGAGGGTGGTTCAGCTACAGCTCAGCTACACATCCCCTTGCACTGTTTGTGTAACTGTTTCCTCAACAACCGCTGAAAGCAAAGCTCTGCTACCATAAGACCAGGACATCTTATGTTCACGCCTGCGTGACCAATCACATGGCAGTCCGTCTGTACGACGGCTGCGCTTCTTTGGCCACGTCTTGAAGTGCATACCCAATGCCATGAGTGGACTTGGTCAATCTTTCATTTGAATGACTAAGCCTTATAAAACTCGCCAAAGAAGTCTCGCATGTCCGTCACCATCTCCTCATGCATCTCCATACACGCAAAGTGACCGCCATGCTCTCGCTCTGCAATTGTGTCAGTCATGCTACTGGAAGAAAAAGTCTGCGACACTCACCTCTGAAGAACTTCAGGTTTGTCGCTGTCGTCTCAGCGCCAGCTCTCGGCACCGGGAACGCATCGTACGGGAACGTGCTGACACCCAACGGCACTCTAATCAGGTTCTCCTCCTTCGCATTGAACTCCGTGTACACCTCGTGGCGCACGTTGTTGTAGTAGCACAGCATGCTGGTCATGATGCTTGGCGGCGTGAAGAAATACAACGACAGCGTCGTACACACATCCCTGACATAGTCCTCTTTCTCCAGCGTTGCAGTCCCAATCGTCGGGTCAGCCAGCTCGTCGTACTTCTCGCCAATGAACATCATGATGCCCACGGGGTTGTCGTTGAACGCTACACCTATCGTCTGCGGCCGCGTGCGCATCTCAATCGCATACCCCATATGGCCCTCGTATAGGTGCTCGCCCATCCACCACTTCGCACGGTCCATGGCAGCCTGCTCTTTCTCGTTCATCTTGTACCCCTTTGGTGGCGCGCCGGGACACATGTTCGTGTGCACCGCTTTGCACGCATTGTAGCGTCCAGATCCAAGCTCGCGGACAACCCAGTGGCCCCAGTCACCGGCTTGTGCGGCGTAAGAGCTGTACCCAAGACGCTTCATGAGCACGTCGAAGATTCGCGCTGTGTCTTGCAGTGTCCAGCCTCGCGGGGGCCCTTGTGACCAGCAGAAGCCCGGGAGCGAAGGTACCACAAGGTCGAAGACGGGTGCTGCATCGTCCTTGGGATCGAGGAGTGGGTGCATGACATTCTGAAACCTGGACCTGTCAGCCATACCCTCTTTCTTCGACGCCTACTCTCATACTCGAAGAATGTTCCCGGCCAACCATGCACCAGCAACAAGGGTATCGCATCCTTCTGTCTCTTCCTCGCCTTCTCATGAATGAAATGCACCTTCAACCCCTCAACCTCAGTCGTGAAATGCCGCCACTCAGAAATCCTTTTCTGCGCCTCAGGCCACGAGAACTTATCCTGCCAAAAGTCCTTCAACTTATTAATCCACTCCAACGACGGTCCTGCGCACGTTAGCCCTTGTTCTGGTCACAGCAATAACGCAGTGCGAACTCGCCATAGTCATCTCCTGCATCGGGCACGACGGGGATCTCTGGTAAACGGGTATCCCTGAGCTTCCTGAACAGACGGTCGACTTCTTCCTGGGGGATATTCGGGTCAAAGGGGGTGATTTCTGCCATATCTGCTCTTGAAGTCTGTGTTCTGTGCCTTGTCAATTCCTTGAAACTGCGACGTCTAACCGACCATATACCTGCGTATAGCCTATTGAATGCTGCTTGACTTAACAGCCCCGCATCCGCGCTTCATGTACAAGTCGCGCTCCGACGCGCTTCATTGCGTCACACGTCATGCTGATCTAATCTCGCTCAGGGTCCACGTACCTACGGCACCTGCTCCGCACCACCCAGCTGTTCCTGTTGGAAATCTTCAGCGTCATCTCAACCTTCTCGGAGTTGCCTCTGCGGGTTAGTAGATGATTGGAATTGCGGGGCGGGTGGTGGGATGGCGATTTAGGGAATGCTTGGGTGTGATATAGGCTATATGGTAGTTGAAGCACCTTGGGTCGACAGAGACAGTCTCGCGTTCAATTACACCACATTGTCGTTTGCGTGTGTGACCTCACAGAATATTAGGTCGCTGAAGTACCACTTTATACAGCCAATACATCACGTCCGCCAAGTTTCGAGCCATGTCGGCATATTTGTGTGGAGGCGTTGGTGAACTTTTATAGTTTATGCAACCTTCATTGAGCTAGACGATCTAGAAAAAAGAAGTTTCAGTGAGTCTGAATGTCTTACTATGCGAATACAGTATCAAGTGAAGTGCGTTGCAGACGAAGCCAGATTCCAGTTGCAAGGACATGTCCAATCAACGACATCCAAGTAAGCACTATCAGGCAAAAACTGTGTTCCAACAACCCCAAGTAGAGTGTACCCAAATATCTCGTGTCTGGGACCGACGTAGACAAAACCACTGGCTTCCAGGATCTCTCACCATCCTACTAGGCCAGGCTGAAGGAGGCACCCGTCCAGCCAAAAGCCCTGGTGAGCCTACGACCATACCCCCTCGCCCATTTGAAAGGGAATTTGTTCCCAGGATGGGGCTCGTGGAACTGAATGGATCGCTCAGCGGCCAAGGTTGCAGGAGTGAAGTGCCACGCAGAGCCCTGTAGCTTCTCGGCTCCAAAGCCAACGGAAACCATTGCGTGCAGGAAGTTGGGCCACGTCACTTCTCCAGGCTGGTCTTGTGACTCGGGTGAATGGAACAGGGTCTTGAAGACTTTCATTGATCTCTTGTCGACTGTGTAGATTGGGGCTGGGTCTGGAGACTGCGTACGGGCCAGGCTGGCGCTCGGTTCTTGCTCGAGTGCGACTGGTCTGCGGGTCTTCTGCTTATGCTGGGTTGAGAAGGACATTCTCTGAAACGACCCCGTAATCTGTTTGGATTCATCGTGAACGTGGGCGGAGAAGGGCTCAACGGGGCCATTCGAAATGGGCAACTTGATGGTTGGCTTTCTAGGTTTCGAGGGCTCCACCCAGACTGGCGTCCTATACAAGACGCGCTCGCCGACAATGTCTTCAATAAGGGCTCCAGGCGTAGTGCCAGCAACTCGAAGCCAGTGGGCATTTGCTGCGTCCCAAAAGGCGTCCAGTGCAGCTTCTGATCTTCTCATCCTAAAGACCTTCTTCGGGGAGTGGCGTTCGTGCACTGGGTAGTCAAATTTGCCGTCTCGCGGGCTACCCAGTCTGCACAGCTCGCGCGTCTCAAAGCTCTGGTGGGCAAGATCAATCCGCGTCCAATGCCTGAGCAACGCATCGTATCTATTCGAGAAGGCCATGCGATGCTTGTCGATCTCACCCTCTACCTTGCGTGCCCATGGTTGGAAGCTGTGTAGCTGATTGAGGCACTCTGTAATGATAGAGAGCTGAGAGATCAAAGACGCCATAAAAGGTGACACAAGCGCCTTCGTATCTTTGCCGGCCTGCATGAAGCGCTCAAGCTCATCCAGGATGCTGTGAAGCGTAAAGAAGTCCCTGTACCCTTTGTCCTCCAGCAAATCGATCAGGTGCAGCAGGTGTTGGAGGGGCTTGTCATAATGATCGTAGGTATCCTGACGAGGGAAGATGGCAATGACCCGCTTGTTAGCAGCATATGGGTTGGCCCGGTAGACGTGGCCACGTAGCGGCGGAGATGTGCGGAAATAGGTCTTAACCATTGTGATGAGATCAAGACTGGCGGCCTCCAGGAAAAAACGAGCTTCCGTAAGCGCCTTGAAGAAGTCTGCTGGTAGATCTTTTTCTACACGGATGTCATCGGCATACTTGTTTGAAAGCTCCCTTAGTCCATCAAACTTTTCGAGATGTGATTCCAGAGGAACACTGAGCAATAGGCATCCATAATGAGATGCCTCAGTGCCTTGTTGTAGAGGGGAAAGTCTTGAGCGTGATCGTGGGCATTACCTGCTAGATCCAGTACGAGCTCAGCTCTGTGGCTACGTTGCTGTTCCACAGCGTCGGCGAAGTAAGCTGGGTCTTCTCGGAGACTCCAAGCATGATCAACGGCTTGACGTTTTTGAGCATATGTCATGGCTTCAAGTCGAGTAAGATCCAACTTGGTTGGTAGACGATACGGTGCTTCTCGCGCGACGATATGCAGCTGAGAAAAGCTTTGAGTATTGTCTGATAGGCTAGGCGGTTCTGGTAGAACCGCGAGTATGAGATTATTCTCGGAGACAACGCCATCGATTATTTGAGCGACACACTGAGAAAGAAACTCGAGTATCCCCTTCTGAATGATAAGGATCTGGATTCCATGATCGACATGGACAGTACGTCCAGAACGCAACGACTCCGATTGCTCGTCTGCACTAGCCCACTCCACTAGCTGACCGTAATCTGAGCGAGACTTTCTGCCAAGGAAGGCCATAGTAAAGCAGTCTTTGCGGAGATCCAAAAACTCTTTTCGCATACGGTAAAGCGGTGCCATCTCCAAGTCAAAGTACGCAAAGTTGTCGGGGTGGTGGCGACCCCGCGAATGCAGGAAGATGAGCAATGCTTTCGGTTGTAGAAGGTCTTCGAGATTGATGTAAGGCCAGGTGCGTATTTTAGATGCTTCATCAGCCGACATGCTGCTACCAGGCAAACAAGATGCCAGGTCTGCTCGGTGACTCTTTGCCATATTCGGCCAGGCTTGGAGCAGAATGTCCTGCCTTTGAGCTCGCGAATACTTACGCCATCGAGTGCGAATGAGAGCTTCGTGGTATTGCAGGACTGTATTCAAGTACTCGAACAGCCCCATGACTTCTTGAACAAGCGATTGTGAAATAAGTCGACATTCTTCGATGGGCGGAGGTTGTTCATTCTTCGCTGATATTGCGCCAGCCGCCGCTTGAAACAGGCGGTCGACGCTCGTCTCTTGTGGATTGAAATAGTGAATGTGCTCATCGTACACGACACGCATCGTCTGTCTCTCATGGTTGGCCTCGTTAATCAAGCGGTCCAGATTCGAAGCGCGTGTCTCTTGTGGGACAGTGTTGGAGCTAGAAATGTTTCGACTGTCTTGAGCGAAAGCTCGGCGCCTCGATTTAGAAGTAGAGATGTTGCGACCCCCAAACAGATCTTGAAAAAGTTGTTGCTGATCTTGGTCCGACAGCGATGCAACAAAAGCTCTCCGCTCTGACGCAGGATGGAGAAAGAATCGCGTGAGCAGCCGCATTGCGACGGGCGCCAACAGCGTTACGCCAACCTTGTGGAAATTAGCAAATTACCAGCGATTAAGATAGGAAGCTCACTCGGTAGCTGTGCTGGCGTCGGTGGAGTGATGGCGGAGTTATAAGTTGGTGGAGGAGTTTGCAGTGCGCCTTTGGGCCACCGAAGTGAAGGCAGAACGAAAACAAAACGCGTCAACAACAAACGGTGAAGGCAGCAAAGTTTGCTTTGCACCTTGTGAACCACATGCTGTCACGTGCCATACCTTACGAGCTGCTGCTGGACCATATGAAAATTGGGAA
Organism: Phoma sp. RAV-16-625; assembly: GCA_004335185.1. Taxonomy (NCBI): domain Eukaryota; kingdom Fungi; phylum Ascomycota; class Dothideomycetes; order Pleosporales; family Didymellaceae; genus Phoma; species Phoma sp. RAV-16-625. The sequence goes on along the minus strand of SAUA01000072.1, from coordinate 40,725 downwards.
AAAGTAGATTCAATGAGTTGCACTGACTGTGACTCAATGATACAACCACGCACGGAAATAGATGAACTTGTTGGAGCCCTGTGTATCTGCTGTAACGGAAAGCGAACGCATACCGGTCAGTTCAAGTTTCCCTGGGAAACGGCTCGCCAAGCTAGTAGTGATCGCGAGAGTTGTTTTCTGGACAGCTGTAGTAGTGATGTATATGCTCGAATCGATTGCATGGAGCAAACATACACGTGTGTGTCTGAGAGAGCAAGGCTGAAGAAAGAAAAAAAGTTCAAGTTGGGAAGAGCCTTCCCGGCGGACTGCGGCCCACGACGACGACAAACATGAGATGAGGCTAACTTGTTGAGGTGAATGGAAGGTGAGCGTGAGTTTGCCATCACGTAGAGTCTGTCATTGCCCACACAAGTGGGTGCACTCGACTTGAAGCGCTGACACAGTTATCGAACTCTTCCACTTGCAGTTCCAGTACCCAAGCTCTTACTCATTGCTGTCTGCTTGTAGCCGCGCCAACTCGCAGAGGATTGTGAATGCCAGGCGATGAGATAATTTCGAAACGGCGACGGGTAGATACATACCTAGGTGGCAACGACGAAAATCAGGCTGCAGAAGGAGCAAATATCAACAATCAGACCCGGTCCCGCCAGAAATCACCGCTTACTCAACGAGATCTGGATCGAGGTACCCCATGGCTTTGCAACGGGCAAACTTAAACAGCACTGTCCGCATTCTGTGACCTAGAGTAGCCCTATGACAAGGGGGGGAACAGGTACCCCGGATGAGGCAGTGGCCTGTCCGGGGAATGCGGAGAGAAGGAACCTTGGAAGCGCACGGAAGCCGCTAAGATGGCACCGACAGATACGACACTTTGTATGACCGAGAAAACTGTAACAGGAACTGGCTGTCGTCAATTTGTGACAACCAACACCCACCGCTTCCGATTCGATGTTACGAAGAGATGACACAAGAATACAGTTTTCTCTTGGCTCGGCATCGTGCAACAGAAACGGCCGAGGCGGTGTCCAGAAGGAGTATCCCACGGAATCCTCATGTCCACAAGCGATTCGCGGTGCTTCCCGTAGCCAGGATGACGGCCGTATGATTTGCGCAAAGAGCGTGAGGCTGCAGAAGATGCGCAGCGCTGTCTCCTGTCTCGATTCTCGGCCAGCATATCGACGTGCGGTGAGGCGTGATGGCGCCGAGCTGTGACCACACTCTGTGCTTTGGGCGAGCACGACAGGTGTGCCAGAATTTGCGCTGGACGACTGTGACAAGTCGTATTCTTAAGCCTGTCTTACAGGAGGCGGACCGTTAGAGGGTGATTGTAGACTGCCACTGGCACGAGCGTCCTTCCCGTGTCCTTCTGAGCCTTCTCGAAGCTTCGCAGGAGCAATTCAGCCGTTTCGCGCTATGGCCCTCGCACACAGACTTTGCACGGGACTCTTCGTCACTCCCCTTTACAAGGGATTGGCCAGGTGCTTGTTCATCTTTTTCAGGATGATCAGGGTGTGTTGTAATGTTGATCAGGGCGGACGGCGTCCGTCTGGTGTTGGCAGCTCAGTTCCAGGCGCCTCGAATGTAAAGTTAGCTCCAGCCAGCCGGGTCCGGGGAATGCATTCCGTGGCCCACATTTCCCCATGCTGATGCCGCAAGCCTCGCGTGGGATGATGGCAGATGGGATGATGGGAAGAACACGATCGAGGAGCGGTCAGAGAATGACTTGTCCTTTCTTCCGCCACATCACGGCTCGATATTGCTTCCTAACATGGATGTCTGAGAAGACGTGTCTCACGTCAGGCAGCAGCAGCTATCGACCTGCTTCCTCCCGTCTGCGATAGGGGATAACCTCACAGCAGTATCTTGATAGGGACACGCGTGGGAGAGCACCGCATACGGCACCGGCCATGCTTTGCCCTTTCCGTGGCATTTTTGCATATATCTCAGCTAGATCGATGATGACAGACGCAACCCCAGACGCCATTGGAGTTTACTAGAAGGTTGAGTTGGGGGCGTGGGGTGGAACCTGCTTCTATGTGCAACAACGGATCCAAGCAAGGAGCGCAACCGTCCGCTTCCCCGTTTCCTGGCGCAACCGATTGACTGATATGCTTTTGTTTTCGCTCAAAGCGTCTTCTCCTTCCGATCTCATCCATGCGAGTCAGGATTCGGCGGTGAATGGCGAGTTGCTATAAGAAAAGACCGTCTGCCCTTGCGGCGCCATCATCTTCATCCCACCCCTTACCCACTGCTCAGTCTATCAGCCCCTGCGCTATACATACGTTGTGCCCATCCATTGTGTGTTGTTGACGCAATCTACCCAAGCATTTCACTGTACGGCTCACTACCTGGTAACCCTCGCTTCCGCCTCGAACCACCATTCGCAGCAGCACGTATCACGGTGCCCAACCAACACACGTTTCTGCACTTGCACGCACGCATTGGAGCAGTCTAGAAAACAAAGTAAGCCTCACCTGCAGCCCTCTCTAAACCTGTCGCCAATCCGGGCGCTTCGCCATTCGCCTGGCACCAGCCCTAGCATCTGGTTCGCAGAGCCATCACAATCGGCTGCACACACCACCAGCCCTGTCGCAATCCCGCGCATTCAATATTTAATCTGACTCAACCCTCGCAGCTCCCCCATCTGGCCCGCAGCACCAATACTGTACACATCAGCCTCGGAACATAAACAGCCTGTTTCGCCAATACTGCCAGCGAAGACACTTGTCCCCGACCCCGAGACAACTCACAACACTTCTGCGCCTTCCGCCGAGGATACGACCCCTGAGGCTTGCCATTTCATCTTGCATTATTGCGACAGGCTGACGCCAGCTTCACTCCGGTCTATTTAGTCGCATTGCCCGACCGAAACCGAGTTGCTCGACATACGTCTCCACAGGTTTCAGCAATCAATTCCCGATTTAGACACTCGTCTCATCTGGATTCAGACTACTATATATCAACGCCACACCTGTTGCTCAGTCTTGACAGCAAAATCAACCTCAACCTAGTCGATTCCAATTAAATCCACCTCATCCCAACCAACTCCTTCAACCCACCCACCACCACCAAAATGCCCTCCGCAACCTTCAACCCGCGCCAGCGCCTCTCAATCCTCACAAACGCCACCCTCGGCCGCGACGTCAGCGCCGCCTTCAAAGCCTCCTCCGAGTCTCTGACCCAGGACCGCTCAAACCAATACGGCGAGACGGCCGCCCCGCCACCAAGTCCTATCGACTTCTCGTTCCCCAGCACGCCAAAGGAGGATCGGAGGGGGAGCGAGAGCAACTAAACGACGATGACGAGCTGTGTCGTGGCGTAGCGTCCCCTTGTCTTTTCTTTTTCTCTTTCGTACATGGATTGCGTTTTGTTTGCATTTAGCGAGTGAGCGAGCGCGCGCTCGTACCTTGTTTTCGGGCACCGCGCGGTATTGGAGTTGTGCTGTATATACCTTTCTTCTTCTTCATCATCATCATCAACTTCTTTTTCCTCTTCTTTCTCGTTGTCGAGAGAGCGCGTTGATCGCTGCTACGGTGACGACGTTTTCGGTATTACTCTTGCGCTTACGCTTACTTACTCTTCTCACCACCGGGCTTGGACTTCGCCTTTGCTATCACCACAACGCGAGGGGTCGTGGACTTTGTTTCCTAGCTTCTGTGGAATTGGGGTTGGCTGCGGGATAGGATCTTGGGTTTTGGATACCGGGTAGAAACACCACTCACGCGAGTTACATAGGCGTTGTATTCACATTTGAATTTACGTTTACATTTACGTCGCTTCATTGCATCTCTCACACTCACCCCCCACTTTCCACAACCTAAACCCCCCCCCAACTCCTTTTCTCAATCGTATTACGCACCACAACCATCTCTGCCGACTCCCGCCCCACCTTCCTTTTCTTTTTTCTTTTCTTTTTTCCCTTTTCAACCCCACCATTCACTACACCACACCACCACACACACCCAACCCACAACACCAACAGCAACCCACTCAGCGCACGGTCCGCACCGCACCGCCCGCCGCGGCACCGGCACAGGTACGGCACAGGTACAGCGTCTGACAGCTCGTTCTGGCGCGCGTGTGAAACGCGGGGGTACGTGGCGTGGCTCTGAGACGTGGGACCTGGGTGTGGGTGGTGGATTTTCTTGGGCCTGAGGAGGGGGTGAAAGGATGAGATGGTTTTGGGGTATGGGTATGGGTTGGGGTGGAGGGTTGGAGGGTCTTTGTTGTGTTGCGTGGGTGTTGATGGTGGTGTTGATGGGAAACAGGCAGGGGAAGGGTTGGTGGGAGGTTGGTGGGTATTGTTTCCTCTATACTTTGAGATGGGAGGAAGGGGGTTCGTGTTAGGTAGATGTGTCTGTGGGTGTAGATAGACTGGTGTGCTTGGGATTCCATAACTGTTTTCAGGCGACGAAGAGAGTACTGAGTATATTCGACTTCAGACTTCTTACTTCCTACTTCTTACTTACTGCCCGTCTATTTGCTCTTCTTACTCCCCCTGCCACCCCTCGCGCTCTTCTTCCCCTTGGCAGCCGCGGCGCCCCTTCTGCCTCCCGAAATCATGACCCTGACCTTTGCAACCGGCAGCACGCTGACTACTTCGGGCTCCTTCCATCCTCTGATCAGCTCGATCTCGCGCGGCCAGATGCGCTCCACATCCTGGCTGTGCTTGTCCGTCGCCTTTGCATCCTTGCCTGCGTTGTCCCAGATCGAGAGCACTTCTTTGACGGCTTTACCGCGCTTGGTAGACCCGGGCTGGATCTTGGCCTTGTATTTGTAGCTTGCGAGTGCAGCCCAGGGCGCTGCAACGGGAATTGCGCTCAGGATCGTGTCGCCTGGCAAGGGACGACCTGTGAATGCGTCGAGGTTGAGGAGACTGCTCTTCAGGCTCTCGTCGTCCTCGCCTTCATCGTCGTTCTCAAGTGCTGCTCGGCGCGCTTCTTCGGCTGCCTTGCCTTTGTCTTGAGCACGCTGATGTTGCTCTCGTCGACGTTGCTTGTTGGCGAGCGCTTCTTCCTCCTTTTTGCGGGCGTCGTTTGCGGCGGTCTCAGCAGCCACCTGACCGGATTTGGAGCCGAGAAGGCGCATGGCCAGCGCGCGGTCTTCTTCATCTTGGGCCGCGTATTTGGTGGCGAGCTTCTTGGCCTTTCCTCGTTTGCCGCGGGGCAGCGGCGCTGAGCTGTTCTTCGTGGCTTGCGACGTTACGGTCCCAGGGGCGCGTGTGGCAGGCTTCGACTCGTCGCCGGCCGAGTGGCCCTCATCGTCGTTCTCTTCAGCAGCAGCCGAACCTGGCGTTGCATCTGGTAGTTGGCCCTTTCTCATCATGCGACGCTCTCGTGCTGACAAATGACGGATACCAGACTTATCTCCTGTCTTCTCCTTCTCCTGGGGTTGCGCGCCCTCGTTCTCCGAAGTAGCAGCAGGAGGCTCACTCAGCGGGGAAGGTACTTCGTCCTCTTCGTCTTCCGAATCAGCTCTCTGATCTGCAGTCTTCGATTGGAGTGGGTTAGAAGGCGCATCTGCCTCTGCTTCAGAGTCGGCGTCGCTTTCATCTGAATCGTCCATTTTCGCGTCAGGGAAGTCCTCTTCGGAGTCAGACGCCATCTTCGCGTCGGGGAAAGCGTCGTCGTCATCGTCACTGTCCGCAGTTTCACCAGATTGGGCGGCCTTCTTCTCCTGTGCCAATTCCGCCTCGGCCTCTGCTGTCGTAGGGACCAGACCACCTTGCACTCGGTGCTTGTGGTGGCGAGCCTTGCTATCCTCGCTAATCTCGAACATCACACCAAGGCCAACGATGAGCTGCGCAGGTGGCAGGAACTCTTTCTTGCCTTTGATGTTGAAGATACCAGGGGGCAAGAACTCTCCAGTCTGGCCAGTCTTGGTGACGCCATCAGCGAGGACCCACCATGCCGACATGACGGCCTTCGAGTCCCATGCCTCTGACGTGCAGACAGACAGGTTTCCTGCTTGTGAAAGCGTAGATGGAGGAATGGGCGCATCCGGAGTGTTCGGGTTGTTCTTGATGACCATAGGTATAGACCCCTTCAAGTCGGAGTGAACATAGACGTCGCCCTTCCGCAGGTACCTTCGGTAGATGATCTCGTTCTGTTGAGCGTCTTTCCCGCCAAGTACCATGTAGCCATCTGAGGAGATGAAGTAGATGTACTTCTCGAACCACTGCTGCTTACGCACAGGTCGCAGCACTTCCTTCTCTTGCTTTAAGCCCTTCTTGAGGTCCTCAGCAACCTTCTTCTCGTGACTCTTGAGCGCTCGCTCAGATGCTTGTAATGTACGCTCCTCCTTGCTAGCGGCAGTCTTCTTCGAATCGAAGTACTCCGTTGAGTTTGCCCACGCAGAGAGGCCGAGGTCGATGTCTATGGCAAGCTTTGGTTGAGCGGCTACCTTTACGGGCGCGGCCTTCTTCTTGTTGCTGTCGTCTTCGTCATCGCTATCTTCGCTGACCGAGCTAGTATCGTTGCCCTCGTCTTCCTCATCTTGACCCTCTGTCCAGGTGTTCTCGTCGAGGAGCAGCGTGATGGTGTTTTCCTGCAACTTCAGCGGCAGTTTGATGAGCTGCGCGACAGAATTGCCCGAAGTCTGCTCTCGCTCGATCAAACGTCCAATGTCTACCCAGTCCATACCCTGCGTGATCAGACCATTGATAGCATCTGTTGCTTCTGTAACGCGGTGAACGTTTGCGAGGATAGCTTCTGCTTTTCGGAAGTCGAGCTCCTGCGCCTTCTGCAGCCCGCCAATGCGCTCTTCGTGCTCTTTGCGCGCCTTTTCGAGCTTCTTCTTCGCGTGTTGCTCGCGCTCCTGAAGCTTGGACTCGAGCTTTTGGCCCTCGATGGACGAGAAGAACTCGTCGACTGCCTTACCGAAGGCATCGAATTCGAGGAAGGTGATGTCGGTATTCTCAAACTGTGCCGGACGGAAAGGGTGGAAGTCGTCGTACAGGAGCCTGCCTTTTTCCGAACCCTCTTCCTCTGTGCTCGGTGCTGTAGGGTTGGGCTTGGCCAGAATATACCCCTTGACCTGGTCTGGTTCTGTAATCTCCTTTGTTATCCTAAGCGCATCTTGCAGGACCTTCAGCAGCCCGTCCAACAAGCCTTCATCTGCAAGCACTTGCTCTGGTTTCAAGGTCGAGTCGTAACTGGCAACGTGCAGGGCATGGTCGACAAGTAGCGGGGGCAGCTCGGTAATGGAGGTAGCTAGCGCTTTTCTCAGCGCGTCTTTCCCTGCCTTCTTGGCCTTCTTTGCGTTTGCAGCAGGTTGCTCTTGTTGGCGGTCGACGGCCTTTTGGAGACCTTGGCGAATGCGTTCTTTCGTGAGCTCTGGCACACCACTGTAGTTCTGTCGCAGTGACAGATTGTACTGCAGTCCCACTCTGAGCTTCTCGTGTTCCTCGCCTTCTTCTACGTTACGCAGCAGGGCCAGTATGTTCAGGTCGCCATCGGTCAGGACGATGTTTCCACCAGCGTAGAACTCCAGGTAGAGTCGGTACAGTCCATCGGAGAACTGGAACTCGAGAATACGGTCGGTACCCACTTGCGCAACGGAGGTGACTCTTCTGGTCTTCAGGTATTTGCGCAGCTTGGCGACAAAGGCCGAGGGCGCTGCGGCTGTGGTGCGGGCATATTCGGTAAGATGGCAGCGGAAGCCAGAGTCGATCAGCAGCTGTTCGCGGTGGTCGGGCTTGTGGAACTTGATCAAGAAGATGCGCTGTTGGGTGGTCAGATCTGGACATGGTTGTTTTCATAGAAAGCTTGTTGCTTACTGATGAGAGATCGTAAACGTTTGTAACTCGCAGCGAAGTCAGCGCTTTTGAGAGTTCGTGCGCGATGACCTATGCAAGTGAGTCTTGAGTTCTTTTCTCAGAAGCGTGCAGCGTACCTTGACGTCTAAGCTGGAGAATCGCTGCTTCATGGTTGTGTCGTGTGCAAAGTCTGGCGGGGTGGTGGGACGATGACGATGATGCAGTCCGCGCTAGGGTACATCATCAATTGTACCTGGGAAGCTTCTAGGCTTGTACATCACAAACAACAGATGAGCCTGTTTTGCTCACGATGTGCACTCTCACTATACAACGACCGTCAGTGATGATGTGAGGGTTCACATTTTTTGATTCAAATGCACCATCGTACCGGTCTACCATACTTCAGCCATTGAGTATGCCAACTGCTATGCTCATTTTGCCCTTGAGAACGCCTGCAACGCCATGCCCTGTCCAGAAATCCAATCATAGCCCCTGTCGTATCCTCTCGGCCAGCTGCCTCTTTCCAAAGTCCCACATGTTCATGAGTCCCTGCTCGGAGAGGTCGATGTTCTTCATCGAGGTCATGTCCTGCGCAGGCGGCTTGCTGACACGCGAGGCAACGATGACGGGGTCGGTCTCGAGGATGATACCATCGTCTACGAGCTCATCGACGGCGAGCGACTGGGTGGGTCAGCAGTGTGCGAGCAATCATGGGGGGCTGTAGGTGCATACCACAAGGTCGTAGTTTTCAATGACGGTGCGCTTGTCGACCGAGTTCCTGCACTACATTAGATTGGGCTTGGCTCTTCTCACGACAAGACGTACTTGAGCAGGATGTTGAGCGAGTCTCGCAGCGCAAGGACAACGCTGTGTCGAGGTCAGCATTTCGCTCTGCACGTGTACATTCCACGCCCTACCTGTACAGCAGAATCTCGTTCTCTTCGGCGCTCCCCACGACGTAGAGCATGACGTCTGACTCCATCTTGAAGACGACGACCTTTTGGTCATACAGGATGATGTCGGTGGTCTGCTTGGCGGTCTTCTCTGTGCGGTGTCAGACCAGGTCTCTCTGCCTTCCCACGTGCAGTCCTACCCAGCAGGCCCTTCTCAAACGCCTTTTGGTCCTTCACCGTCTTGTAGGCGATCTGGCCGGGGTAGTCGCCCTGGTTGTTCTGGGGCGGGTGGGGATTCGAGTAGTACTTTGTGAGGATGCGCGAGCCATCGTCAATGGCGAGGATCAGGATGGCCTGGATGCTGAAGAGCGAGAGCGGGCGCGACATGGCAGCGGCGGTGTGTATGTATGTCGAGAATGCGCGGTGGGTGGGCGAGCTCCAATTGTACGGGGGGGTGGGGTGTTGCAAGCTGTCTCCTTGCGCGCTCGCGCTCAGCAGCAGCGGAGAAGCCGGCCAATCACGGGGGTCGTCGAGCGTCAAGCGCTGCCTCCAAAAAGTTGAACGCGCAGTGCACCGTCTCACCGCGACCGCGACCGCGACCACGACCACCAGCAGCGATGCCAACCCTGACGCGCATGTCCCTCGCCGCCGTCGTCTGTCCCTCGGCGCCATTCCTTGCCCCTCGACTGCTGCGCGCCACCGTCCCCGTCACCGTCACCGCCCTCCAGTCCCAGCAGCGACAGCAGCGAGGCCTTGCGAGCACCCCACGATGCTACGCCACCGCCGCAAAGGGGAAGAAGAGCGGGCGCAGCTACTTCCTGGAGATGCGCAAGCGAGAGCAGCAGCAGGCCCGTCGTAAAGAGAGGGGCGAGAAAGACCCCGCCGAGGTCTCGCCCGAGCTCATCCAGCTGGCCTTGCAGCTGCAGCAGGCCTGCGAGGCGCGACAGGTGCAGCAGCTCATGGACCTGTACCCGGCCGCCCTCGCTGCCGGCATCGTCGACAGCAGATACACGCACATCATCTGCCAAGCTCTCCATGCCACCGTCCGCCGCTCCGCCGCCAAGAAAGACAGCTCCAAGCCGTCCGACGTGCTGCCCTTTGTCGAGCAGGTCATCGCAGACCTTCAACGAGGTGCCCTGCCGCCCCATCCATACGCCTACGTCCATCTCCTGGGCATCTTCAAGGACGCCAAGCGCTTCCACGAGGGCCGCGCGCTGTGGCAGTGGCTGGTCGAGCAGGACGACGCCCATGTCTCACAGGCTGCCTACGGTGCTGCCATAGAGCTGATGGCCTATGGTAGCTTGATGCCCCTGCCCGAGCTGGAGCTGCTGTACCAAGAGGGCCTGAAGCGCTTCCCTGGCACCTACGCCGAGTATCATCTCTCGCCCGATGCCATCATTCCAGACCGCACGCAGCCCGTCCACATCGTTGGCCTGCCTACCACGCTGCTGCAAGGCATCATCACAGCCCGCCTCAAGTCGCGAGACTGGAAGAAGGCCTACCTGGGTCTTGACACCATCCTCCGTCTCTACCCCGGCCAAACGCCGCACCGCATCTTCGAGCTCTTCATCACCGAGAGGCCCGTCTCCGAGGCCTACACTGCCTACCTCCTTGCCTGCCGCTCCGGCGTACAGATCAGCGGCGGTCAAGTCACCAACCTGCTGAACAGACTGCGAGTGCTCATGCCACAGGCTCATTCTCAAGCAGATCGCTTTACCATCCTACGCGCCATGGCCAACGCTCTCTACGCCTATCAGCAATGCGGTGGTGGCCTCTCCAGCGTCCACGTTGGGCAGTTTATCAAAGCTTTCGAGTTTGTCCTCCCCGACAAGGCCCCAGGGCAAGACTACACCGACGAAGAAGCCGGGCTTCGAGACGCCATCGCCGTTGCTGCTCATGAATCGTTGGCCGGCTTGATCCAGTCAGGCCTGTCACCTGACCTCCACCCGTTCGTGTCTCTGGTGTCGTTGGCTGGCAAGCTGCGAGCTCCTGATCTACTCAAGTTGACACTCGAGGACGCAAAAACAGCTGGCATCACCTTTGGGCCTATCGAGCGCAGAGTCTTGCTCACAGCTGCCGGACTGATCAAAGACCGCAACCTGATCCAGGCCTTGTGGTCGCTCGCAGTCAACGGTGCCGAGAAAGAAGGCGTCCTGATAAGCTACAACGACTGGGTTACTCTGGCAAAAGCTTGCAGACGTGCCGGACTTCTCCCTTACTTTGATAAACAACTACAGGAACAAGCACACGCCGTGACGGCACAGATCGAACAACGTGTCCGCCTTGCCGCGACCAACCCGGAGCCTGAAGAGGCCAAATCGTCCATCGAACTCATGACCCTCGAACAGCTCAACGCAGAAATTAAGGCTCTCCAAGCGCAAATGGAGAACGTACGAGCTGTTCTCATGTCTGGACAACCTCTCAACCCACAAAACTCCCCCTTCTACATGCACATCGACCCCAAGCAGCCATCGCTGGGCACTGAGGAGGTTCTACGCGCCGTATACGACGAGTTCACAACCGACCCTCACCAGCCACCAGCTCCGGCTCCAACCGACGATTCGCCAGCGAAGTCGACCACAGCCGCTCTCAGCAAGACCGGCATCCCCCTGGACGAACTGCGCTTCCGCAACTGGATCAACATCCACGAAATGATGAGCGCCGCCAGCACCTACGAAGCTTCCCGACAATCCACCGTCGACAAGGCCATCGCCCAGCGCAAATCCCCCAAAGACATCCCCGAGACACTGCACCTCCGCAACCCCACCGCACCCGCGCAAAGCCAGCTCGACCTCACCAACCGCATCAAAGAACTCCGCACCCCGGAGCAAACCTTCCGCAAAATCAGCAGCCAAGTCAAAGAAGAAAAATACACGCCCATGGTGCACGACCCGGAAACCGACGTGTGGCGCAAACCGACGATTGAAAAGCACGTAGCTAAGGATTTCACACTTCGTAAACACGCGTCCGCTGCTACTTCCAGCCCGGTCTTTGACTCTAAGCCCGCTGATCTGGGGGCTGGGGCTGGGGCTAGTAGGTGGGCTAAGCAGAAGTACACAAAGACGTAGAGGAGCGTGGGAAATGTCACATTTAGTGTCTAGGCGTCGTATAGCTGTATTGTCTCGTCTTCTTGTAACATATAGTGTTGTAGCACCCTTGTATAAACACTCAGATACCCTATTAAGTAGCTCATGTTCATCGAAATAGAACGAACCCAAAACAAAACAACTTCTCTCTGCGAATCATGGACCGGCAAGATCGGCAGGTTCTCGGTATCACAGAACACACTGCAGCACGAAAGAAGAAAAGTATAAGCGCCACTGAGAGGGTATGCTTTATTGGTGAGGTGAGGTGTGGTGTCTACTGCGAGTGTACCTGGTCTAGGTGGACGACGAGGTCATCTACCCATACAATGTCCGTCGCGCCTGTTCTCCGTCACCACTACATGCTATGTCGTAACAATCGTAAAAAGAAATGGAAGGGATATCAGTCTATGCTTGCGGAGAAAATATTTGGCTCGGCAGATGACGATCACGACTCAGACTCCTTGCTGCGAATCGGCAGTTCCTGCTGGTTCTCTCCATGTGCCTCGATTGCCGTCGCGGGATCAGACTCCTTATCCTTGGTAGGGACAGTGTCCTCCTTGACGTCGGACGCGGCGTTGGTGCCGTTCTCCTGGGTCGCCGGTGCATCCTCCGTCTTGGGGGTGTTGAAGCGCACCTTGCGGTCGGCAGTTTGTGAGATCCTTCTAAGCTCATTCACAAACGACTCGCCCCACCATGCACTGGTATACTTCCTGACATACTTCGACAGCTTCTGGTAGTTGAGGTTGCGCTGCTCATCGCCCATGGTGACGGCGTCGTGGATAGAGTCGGCCAACTCCTCTGTGTTCCACGGGTTGACGATCAAGCTGCCGTTCAGGCTCTGCGCGGCACCGGTGAACTCGGAGAGGATCATGACACCATGGCGCTTCTCCTGTGTGGCAATGTACTCGTAGGACACTAGGTTCATGCCGTCTCTTGTCGAGGAGACGAGGCAGACGTCGGAGACGGAGTAGAGAGCGATCAGCTCGTCGAAGGAAACCGACTTGTGCATGAAGTGGATGGGCATAAATTCGATGGTGCCGAACTTGCCGTTGATGCGTCCAACGAGCTCGTTGACGACAGCGCGGAGGTTCTGGTACTCTTCGACATCTTGTCGGGAGGGAACGGCGACTTGGACGAGAACAACCTTGCCAATCCACTCAGGGTGCTCGGTCAGGAAGACCTCGAGAGCGTGCAGCTTCTGCGGCACACCCTTGATATAATCCAGGCGATCGACACCAACAATGAGCTTTACGCCCTGGAACTTCTTCTCGAGCGCTGCGATGCGCTCCTGGACCTTGGGCTTTTGCAGGCCCTCGTCGAACTTCTCGGGGTCAATACCGATCGGGAAGGCGCCAACCGTAACGACCTTGCCCTGGAATTCGACACCATTGGGCGTTGTTGCCAGACCCCTACTTAAGTCAGTGTCTGGGTTGGGTTTCGCGGAACAATGAACTTACAAGATGCGTGAGCAACTGCTGAGGAAGTGGCGAGCGTAGTCGTATGTGTGGAAGCCGATCAAGTCGCAGTGCAGTACACCAAGCAGGATCTCGTTGCGGACAGGAAGGATACGGTAGATCTCGGAGGAGGGGAAGGGGGTGTGGAGGAAGAAGCCAATCTTGACGTTCTTCTTGGTGGTGCCAATCTCTTCGCGCAGCATGGCGGGCATGAGCATGAGGTGGTAGTCGTGAACCCAGACCATGTCGTTGTCCTGGACGTCCTTTGCAACGGCCTTTGCGAACAGACGGTTGGCCTCGGTGTAGCCTTCCCAGGCAGACTCGTCGAAGGTGATCTCACCGGGGTGGTAGTGGAAAAGAGGCCACATGATAGCATCTGCGGACTTCTGTTAGTTTTGGCGTGTCATGGGAGCGTTTGGTTCGTGGTGCACTCACTCGAGAAACCGTTGTAGTGACGGTCTGCAAGCTCATCGTCGAGCATGATGGGCACGGCATTGTACTCGCTCTTAAGCTGGTCCTTGAGGCCTGTGACCTCATTCTCAGGCACCTCCAGGCCAGGCCAGCCGTACCACTGGAAAGTGGTGGTTTTCGACAGGCCACTCAAGCCGCTGACCAGTCCTCCCGAGGACATGGACATCTCGTACTTGCCCTCATCTGCGCGCTTGATGGTAATGGGCAGACGGTTGGAGACAAGGAGCAGGCGGCCCTCGTTCTGCTTCTCTCTCACCAGCTTAGTGGGCGTGTCTGAAGACATGTTCGCGGTTGCTGGGTGGGTCGCGTTCCGATTAAGGTGGGGTATATAGGTAGGTGTAGGTGGTCGCGGGGGTTCACAGCGCCTTCACACGGTGAGCGTCGCACGTTGCCAGGTAGTCGACGACTGTAGAGCGCGGAGAGGCAGGTATCTCAGGTGAAGGAAGCCACGCGGAGGAGAATGTTTTCCAAGCTGCGCGTGGGTGACGAAAGAATGATTTTGGTCGTCAAAGGGACCCGCTCGACGCAGGAAGTGGGTTCTGGCAGAATCGACGATTCGGCAAGGAACAACCAGGGCACAACACCGAGCAAACTGCAGGCAGAGAAGCAATGCGGTTAGGGCAGTCTAATATGGGAAGAGGTCAAGCCAGGTGGCACGCAGCGAGAGCCAACGAAGATTTTGCGGCGTGGTGAAGAAACGGCAAGCCAGAGGTGAGGCGCAAACTTGTAACGGCCTGTGACGTCGGTTGAGCTCCCCGCGGTGGGCTCAGACCAAGCAGACTTCACATGTGGGCGGTGAGCTGGGCCAGGCGAACGTGTACAGTCCACTCTTTTCATTTGCCCATGGCAAAGCACTCGTTTGGGCATCAGATGCAAATGCGCAATTCTCCCGGCCCCGTCCGAGCTGGTAACACGGCAGCAATTGGGCCCGTTTGACAAACCCCCGCGGCGCTAGAGTGAAGCTGCTGGGCGTGCCTGCCCCCTACGCCCAACACGGGCTAGGCTCGAACCGTCATCGCAGCGCGTCCACGTCGGCGCCAGTCGCGTCGTGGGCAAACAACGCTCGATTGTTACATGAGAGTCAAACATGTCTGATTCTGAACAGCCCACAGAGGCTGTCATCGCCAAGAAACTCCAGGATGTGGTCATCTCGCTCCACAAGGCTGGTAACACAGATGACCTGACCGTCAAGCGCGTGCGCACACGTGCAGAGGAACAGCTTGGCCTTCCAGCCGGCTTCCTCAAAGCCGCTGATTGGAAGGAAAAGAGCCAAGATGTTATCATGGAGGCAGTCGTGAGTGCATGTACAGGGTCTGATTGTGGTTATGCCTGACACCCATGCAGGACAAGTACTGCGGCGATGAACCAGAGCCAGAGCCAGTAAAGGCTGCACCGAAAGCCTCGAAACCAAAGGCGCCTGCGAAGAAACCTGCGGCTGCAGGCGACAGCAAACAAGGCGCCAAAAGAAAAGCACCAGCACCCAAAAAGCAGCCCCAGAAGCGGAGGAAGACCGCATCTTCAGAGGACGAGCTGTCAGACGAGCTCTCTGATGCAGACAGCGAACCTGCGAAGAAGCCAGCTCGAAGAGCAAAGAACGTCGTAGAGGAGGACTCAGACGAAGAAGAGGCTGCACCAAGAAAACCCGTCAAAAAGACAAAACCTGTCGTTGAGGACGAAGACGACAGCGACGCCGAACCCGCGAAAACACCACCACCTACTGCGAAAAAGGACGATGTCTCAGAGAGTGAGCTATCGAGTCTGCTTGACGAGTCACCAGCAAAGAACAAGCGGTCGAAGAAGGCACCTGCTGGGAAGAAGAAGGAGCCAGCGAAACCAAAACCCAAAGCCGCAAGCAAAGCCGCCGACGACCCAGACCAGGCCGAGATCAAGCGGCTGCAAAGCTGGCTTGTGAAATGCGGAATCCGCAAGGTATGGTCCAAGGAGCTGGCCAAATTCGACACACCAAAGGAGAAGATCAGACATCTCAAGGAAATGCTGTCCGACGCCGGCATGGACGGCCGCTTCTCGGACGAAAAAGCCGCCAAAATTAAGGAAAAGCGCGAGTTTGCTAAAGACCTCGAGGCTATCCAACAAGGCGAAGCCTCATGGGGCAACACAGAGGACACGGGTGGCCGGCCGAAGCGCAGAGCCGCAGCTGCCCGAGCCGCGCCCGTCCAGAAGATCGAGTTCAGCGATGACTCGGAGGAAAGCGAAGGGAATAACGACGATGGAGGGGATTCTAGCGAAGACGATATGGACGACGACGATGATGACGATGACGACGGCAAGGGGGCGTCCGAAGACGATGCGGGCGATGACAGCGCTGCAGACGACTGCGAGTAGAAAACACCCACTCCACCGATCTAGCGACGAGACTTTGTCTTCGCTTTGTTCAATACAATACCCCAATGTGCTTTAAAGACTTTCTAGCCATGCACGCTGAGACCTCGCGATTCCGCTGCTGCGTCTTGCTCTCACATGACTGAACAGTGAGGATGCCGCACTACATTCCTCTTTCTACAGATGCCAGTCTAGCTGAAAGGGAGGAGAAGTGATTACTACTCTAGGACGATGTGGTGCCAGATAAGGAGGTAGAATATCCTGTACATATGTGGAAATGGAGATGAAGTTTGAGTAGGGGATGGAAACCCGAAAAGGACACCTCCACAGAAAGCCAGACCCAAAAGCAGCACGGTCGTCAAACATCAAAGGCGTGAATCGTGCATTCCCCAAGATCATCTCTCGATACATAGCTCAAAACCTAGAACGTCCCAACAACTTTCTTAACAATTCTCCTCGGCCCCTCACCACTGACCTGCACACTGCCCTCAGCCTCCGCAGCTCTCAGCACCTCCAAGAACTCCTGGTTCTCGACCTGTTCGCTCGCGCCCTCCCTGATGTGCTTGACCAGCTCGCTCATCCGGACGCTCTGGCCTGCGCCCGCCAGCTCGTCCAGGCCGGCGAGCACAGCGCGCTTGAGATCCTCTTTCCGCCTGCGGTCGCCGGTCGATGTGCCTTCGGTCAGGAGCGACATGTCGATAAGACCTGTTCGTGCGTCTGTAGCTGCTTGTTTGAGGGCAGACTTGATCAGGCGGACTGCCTCGTTGACATCGTCTGCTGTGACTTCTTCGGACAAGCGCATCTTGGCGTGTGCTTCGGCCAGGCGAATCATGGACTCCAATTGTCTTGTTGTAGCGGTGATGCGGCGTTCCTGGCTACGGATATCGGCGCCGAGCGCGCGCATGGCGACGTACGCATCTACGAGCGCCTTCTGTGCGGGCTCGGTGATTTTAGGGTGAATGTTGGAACGTGCGTAGGAGATATACCCTGTGAGGAATTCGACGGGAAGGACCTCGGCCTTGGATGCGTTCTCGGGAGCGTCTTCAAGGTACATTCCGACCAAATGGCGGGCAAGGCGGCGATCGGCTTGTTCGTCGATGCGGTCGAGCACGAGGTAGACGAGATCGAAACGTGAGAGAAGAGTAGGTGGGAGGTCGATATTCTGTGGGACAGGGAGGTTGATGTTGTATTTCGAGCCGATGGGGTTGGCAGATGCGAGGATGGAGCTGCGGGCGTTGAGAGTGGTGATGATACCTGCTTTGGCAATGGAGACGGTCTGTTGTTCCATTACTTCGTGAAGGACCGATCGTGTGGATTCGGACATCTTGTCGAACTCGTCGATACAGCACACACCTCCATCGGACAGGACAAGAGCACCAGATTCGAGGACCAGTTGACGTGTCTCAGGATCGCGGGTAACGTATGCGGTCAGACCGACAGCGGAGGAACCCTTTCCAGAGGTGTACACACCACGTGGTGCAATTCTGTGCACGTACTGCAGGATCTGGGATTTCGAGGTCGACGGATCACCGCAAAGTAGAACGTTGATGTCTCCTCGATATCTCGGGCTGCCGCCCTTCTCAAACTGCTTGTTGGTACCGCCGAAGAGCTGGAGTAGGATGCCCTTCTTGACGTCTTCCATCTCGTAGATACTGGGAGCCAGCGAACGAGACAAGAGTTCATAGACGTCTGGACGCGCAGCGGTTGCTTTAATCCTTGCCTCCTCTTCCTCAGACACCTTGCGAGTCTCCTCAATGTCACCAGCGGCGTGTTCAGCAAGCTCTTCCTCGATGGTGGACGCATCAATGCCCATTCTCTTCTTGTCCACCTTCTGAATATGCAGTGCATCGACGTAGGTCTTGAAGATATTCTTGACCGACCGCTGACGAGGGTTTATGCGCACCTGGTTGCACTTGAAGATACCTGTAATCTCAACTCGGTCACCGGCTTTGCACACATCAACCAGCTCGTCGTATGCACAGAGCGAAACTGAGTGAGGTGTCTGACCATCTGGGACATTGTCAGGCGTTTCCTGTAGCTTGATGACCTGCTTGTTGGCGAATCCGGATCTGTTGTGAATGATTTGCATAGAGTTGGGCGACTCGCAAACGGCACGGGGGCACTTCGTGGGCTCAGTGATCTTGCCACGGTCAATGTCGACCCTGACTGTATGATTGCAAACAGCACATCGGAAGAACGCTGGATGTGTTAGCATGTACATGTATCTCTCGCTGGCTCCGACTTACCATCTTTCATATCTGGGATGATGGGCGTGGTCCTGATGACCAGTCCTTTCACGCTTACTAGTTTATCCATATCACCAGGATTCAGCTCACGCAAGTTGATCGTGTTGTCCAGCCCAAAAGGTCGGACGTTGTAGGTCTTCTGGTCTACCTCGCTGACCAGGTTGGGAATGTCTGCAAACGGTGCCGGCGAAGGGGCTCCGGGTGTGGGCGCATCAGAGCTCAACATGGGCGGTAAAGAGCTAGAGTCACGAGCCCTGGGCTGTGCACCACGCTGTTGCTGTGAAAGCTGAACCCTCATCTCTGCCATGCGCTTCTCTGCGAGCTCCAGCATTACGTCCTTGATCGCCACGTCCATGATGGGAATGATCTCGTTGGGATATGCTTGCAGTTGGTGCCAAAGCTTCCTCGTTGGTGGGTACGATTTGAGGTTACGGGCGTCCAGATTCAGAGGAGTGATACCGAGCTCAAGCATCATCTTCATCATATCGACGTACTCGCGAGCCATAGCTGGGTGCTCAGCGGGTAGGCTCATGCCTTCTTCCAATTCGCCTTCCTGAATGAGACGGTACTTTCGTTGGAAGTTCATCAGGAAATCCTTCATGGCGTGCCTGGCATCTACAAGAGACACGTTGGTTCCCCAGATGATACGTGAAGTGTTACCGCCCAGAGCATCTGCATCTGAAGTGTCTGGGTTCATGTTGGAGAAGGTAGCTGCATCCGAGGCATCACCAACAGGCATGCCATGCTCGTCAACAAACATTCTGCGGCGCTGGCCGCCAGCTGAGCTCGCGCCAAAGACATCGGAGTGAATGTCGCTCCTTCGATTACGAGCTGCTGATTCGGAACCACGGACGAAAAGGGCACTGCTGCTGCTTCGCAAGTCGGTGTTTTGTGCATTACGGGCACGGCCAGGGCTGGAGCTAGAGGCGTAATGGATGGGCGACGAGTCTTGGATCTGTCAGCAACTGGCACAAAGTCGTAAAGAGAACTGATGTACCTCCGATATTCATGGCACTGGCTTTTGGCGTAGCACCGCCATCGCTCTCGCCTGCGCCGTTCGCATCCTCTGCAGAACCGTTGACGGGCGACGAGCGGAAGAACAGGGGAGACTGCGATTGCGTTGAGCCAGTCTGGAGTCTGGAGCCACTTGGACTAGCAAGGACTCCGCGCGATGAAGCCTGCGAAGCCTCGGTCTGAAGCTGGTCGTCTGCGCCCATGGGTGCAGGGCTGGAGGGAATCTGAGAATTTCGTGCTGTCCGCCTGGGTGTAGCAGAAGCAGAGGAGCGCTGCGTGCGCCTCTTCGTAGGAGAAGACATGTCTGCGTTGTTGTGCCCAGAAGAGGGCGATTGCGACGTTTGTACAGCGAAGAGGGGTGAGAGGGTAGTCTACACTGACGCGTTGTCCACGCGAAGGGGGACGTGGAGCGCGTAAAGTGGTTTGTATCTAGCTGGAAGGGGAATAGTGTCTGCCTTTATCGATAGCCCCGCGATGAATTTCGTCGGCCATGGCAACAAGCATACGGGCTCAAGGCAGCAACTGATATATAACTCTCGTCGAAACATTCACAAACTCTACAAAGCCGGACACCGCATAGGTCCCAGTAAATATGGCACCGCCCTCAAAGCTCGCCGTTGCGATCGGCTCTGTCACACGATTGGTCAAGGAGGAAGCTAGCTACCACAAGGAACTCGTGCAGCAAGAAGAACGCATCAAGAAGCTTGAGGCTAGTGAAGGCGACGAGAACAAAGAGTACACACTGAGGCAGGAGGTAGGTCTGTCCGTTCTAAAAAGTCAAAGCTTTGATTAACACCAAGACAGAAGCAAGCACTCCAGGAGACCCGGAACGTCCTGCCTGCCATTCGAACAAGGATCGAGCAGGCGGTCGAGAAGCTCGAAGAGCAGCTCGTAAGTACTTTGCGACAATGATTTGAGCGAGTGCTGATTGGAAGTAGGAGAGCCGAAAGGAAGCCGATGGTGACGCATCGTCGGAGGAGATCAAGAAAGCAGAAGACGCAATTGCAGCAGGAAAGAAGGTTGTTGCTGAGGGGGCATGAAGCGTGTTGCAGACCCTCCAAGCATGATTGAACGAGAAATGACTTGAACGGCTTTCCCGACCCGAACACCGCGCTATGCAATGGATATAGTAGTAAAGCGACTGCGTAACCTTGGATCATGACTCGTCCATCTTGTCAGACGAAGCTTCGCCTTCGTCCTCACCTTCTTCACCCTCTTCCAAGTCTTCTCCTTCGTCGATGCCATCTGATTCTTCAGCCTGTGCATCCCCTGACGGTACACCAGAGTCTACCATAGGCGTGTCTTCGTGTCCAGGCGACCTCGCTGACGAGGGCGCCACGCTGGCATCTCTGGACAGAGCCTTGAGCCTCTCCTGCGGGGGCACCTTGAGCGATTGCGTGCCTTCTCCACTCTGGCCAGCGTGGATCGGTGTCATGCCGCCATCTGGTCTGGGAGTGCCAACATGGCTAACATCTCCCCTAGAGGTGCTGCCCTCGGCTTCCCCGTCCTCGTCACCGTCTTTCATCATGCCCTCCTTGCGCTCGGCCTCCTCTTTCTCGTCCTTGATCATACGCAGCATTTCCCTCGCTTCCTCCTCGATACGACCAAACTGTATGCGCCTTTCCTCCCATGTGTTCTTTGCCGACTGCACCTCATGCTCAAGCTCTGCAATCTCCTCATCCAGCTTTGCGTGCGCCAGGGCCTGCTCGTCCCGCGGTTTCAGCATCTTGCTGCTGGTGATCTTTTCTGTCAAATCGTCGTACGTCTTACGCACAGCTAATGTTTCTTTCGCATCGACCAGGTTCACGCGCAGTTCTTCGATGGTATCTCTGACGTGCTGCTGTTTTGCTGTTATACCATCTTTCTCCACCGCATATCGTTCGCGCTCAGTGTGGTTGCTGTTTGTGGTGAACTCGAATCGCAAGATGGCGTAGTCCAGCATGGATAGCTCGTTCATGATGTTCTGGCGCCAGGTTTCGATCTTGTGTGCTTTTTGTTCGCGCTCGACTACTTTAGCCGCAGCCTCTTCCTCGACCGCCGAGGCATCCGGAGGTGGTGAGGGTAGCTGCTTCGGTCGCGCATAGTCGAAAAAGCTCTCTTTGAGCAGGCGACCGGCGACTTGCTGATATGGTCGAGCCTCGACGGCTAGGAGTCGAGATACATTGTGTAGCGCATCTGCTGGTATCAGAAGAGAGCCCTGGGGCGGACACAATGGACTCACCTTCATCTGCTTGCGGCAGTAGTGACCAATCTGTGACTGCCATATTCGTTCAGTATCGCGCTGGTGCGGAGGACGTTGGTGTTTTTGGACTTGGCGCTGGTGGTTTGCTCGCTCGAGCGCATCAATGAAGCTCGAACTCGGAGAACGCGCGAAAGGCATGGGTCATGCGCTAGACAGGGGTACCCGCTACTCACCCGCGGATCCAACGTCACCCTGCCCGTTCACTCTTTGACACGGGTCTGCATCTTGTCTTTGATACACGACTCGCATTTTGTGACTGGAGACGATCAGAGGTTCTCGTCATGTCCAGCAACCCTTAAGCATCTTCGGGCTCTCCTGCCCTTTGTCGGAACATCTACGTGTCGCTGCGCTTTCATTTCGACGCTCTTCAAGGTCGCCCATACAACGGCCCTTGGTACCTCGCAGACAGTCTTGCAAAAACACACATCGGATCTTTGACTGAATCGTCCTCGCTACCTAATTTCGAGCTTCTCGGCTACAAAAATCACTTTCGTCAGCCTCTCTCCCATCGAAATATCCCACACCAACCGCCGAAACGCCGATTACACTTCCACGATGCCGGTCCCAAGTCTCTACGAGCTTGCAAGGCAGCGCCTTATCAAAAACATTGACATGCTCACCGACATCGGAGACATACCCTTTTCTTTCCTCGAACCCGTTCTTCGTCACATTCAAAATCCGACACAGTTGCAGGAGCTTGAGGAAGCCTGTCCGCAGATACAGGGCGAAACAAAGGAAATTTGGAAGAGATACATCAGGAGAGACGTTCCTGACTGGGACAAGAAGCCACATACCCCGCGTGACGACAAGAACTGGAGCAAGGTGTACAGGAAGCTCATGAAAGACGCAGAGAAGGAGAAGCTCGATCAGGAGAACCAGCTGAAGGAGCAAATGAAGGCTCTCCAAGCTGGCAGAGATGTCAACAAGACTGTTATCATGAACACCAACAAAGCGTATGGTGCTCGTAGTAGCAACTTTTGGGCCAGCGCTGGTGGCAGTCGAGGCTTTGGGCAGCCTGCTCCACCGACAAAGACTGGAAAGGTTGCTATGGACAAGCTGAAGAGAGGCATGTTCGACCGTAATCAAGCACGAACCAAGGCGACGCAAACACCGCAGCACCAGCTGGCTATGAGAAGGAACATGGTGGCGCAAATACCAGAACGACTGGTCAGGATGGCACAACTCGAGGCGCCAAAGACTATGGTTCTATCCAAACAGGCCTCTGCGTCTGCTGCTGAGAGACGAGTTCCAAAACCTACCACAAGTCAACAGCAAATCAAACAACGGCCAGCACAAGCAGCACAACAGAGTGTGGCGCCGCCTCGAACATCGCTTCCAGCTGGCCAACAATTTAATGCTCCTAAGCTAAAACCCACTGCTAACGGTGTTGGAGCTACTGCGGCTGCCCCGAAGAGGAAGAGAGAAGGGTCGAGCATGTTCCAGCCGACCAAACGAAGGATGTAGAGGCCTGAATACTCAATGCATCTCCTGTCCACAGCGTTGTAGTGCTGCGCGGTTGCGGTATGGGGCTTTGATGTTGCAATCATGTAGCAATTTTTGTTTTTATCTTCGTACGACGGCGTTCAGGGATGTCATAGACTGGAAATGGGCGTCTGAATGGGGTTCTCAACAGGTCACACGCATCAGCTGGCGTTGAAAGGTCGTTTTTCGAAGAGCTTGGCGGTCTTTACGCATCGCTTCAATAGAAACTAAGTACACGTACATCGTGGAGAGCTTGTTCTCGTATCCAATCTTGTCCCATGTCTACCTACAAGTTGCTCTGGCCACGCTCCCTACATGCTCTCATCGATCCATCATCATGGTCCAGAAATGCCCATTATGGTTCAGCAACCAAAAAATTTGCATGCCGATTGCATATAAACAAAGACTTCACACATCTATGGGATAAGGCATCGCTTCTGCTGCAATCACTCTGATCAGTTGTGGCGGTGACACAACTCACTTACTTAGTCGCAAGGCTGCAGAACTTCATGACGTGACCATCAACGCAAGAGTCGGCAGTATTAATGGTAACACGGGCCACACAAATGCCATGGCAGAAAATGAGAGAACAGACAGTCATAGCGAAATGGATTCGAAAAAGGAAGTGGATGGATACAAATAACGATTAACCGTCGGGAGCTGCGAAAGTGGGTCCATCACGCCCTGCGAAGCGCGTGAAAGGCAGCGACTTCCGTTATCGGTGCCTGCACCCTTCAACCACGAATCGTCCTTCAACTTTATCATTTGGATATGGCAGCCAACGCACGACCAAACGTTCTGCTCTTTGGTGCTGGTGGTGTTGGGACGGTCTATCTCTGGCTCCTGTCTAAATCATCGACTACCACCGCTGTTTGCCGATCCAACTACGACGTTGCAAAGAAGGATGGCTTCATCATCAACTCATCGATTTTCGGTCAGGGTATACACTTCAGGCCAAACGTTGTACGAAGCTGTGAAGATGCAGCGTCTCCAAATGCAGCACCATACGATTACATTGTAGTCTGCAGCAAGGCCATTCCGGGCACCGTGCCCAGATGGATCGCTCCCGTTGTAACTCCTGGACACACCACTATCGTGCTTCTCCAGAATGGAGTTGGCATTGAGGAGGAGTACCGCTTAGCCTTCCCTAGTAACCCCGTCGTCTCTACGGTGCTCTACTTCCCTGCGACCCAACGACCTGCCGGCGTGATCACACATGGCGAAGTAGAAAGACTCGAAATCGGCGCATATCCCTCCTCCGCATCTGCCGAACACGCAAAAGCCTTTACACAGCTTGTTCAATCCGCAGGCGCCACTGCGATCTTTCGTGAAGATATCCAGTTGATACGATGGACCAAGCTTCTTATCAATGCTTCGTGGAACCCAATCTGTGCTCTATCATTCAGCAAAGACACCGACGTGCTTCAATGCTACGACGGAGCCCCTGATATCGTTGAAGCTGTGATGCTCGAGGTTCGCGACATTGCAGTAGCACACGGATACAATGTCACTGAGGAAAAGGTCAAGTTCGAACTTAACAGAGCGAAGGCACGGATACCTATACAGGCTGGCATCGAGCCGAGCATGCTGCAAGACGTGCAAGCCGGCCGGCGGATAGAAGTTGAAGCTATAATCGGAAACCCAGTGAGGATGGGCAGGGCCAAAGGTGTCAAGTGCGACAGACTAGAGTTGCTGTACATTTTGGCAAAGACACTGGACTTGCAAATAGGTAAAAAGCTGGATGCATGAGCTCAAGATGCAGGCCGTCCTCGAATTTGATATTGGTTCGTTTTGCCTCGTTTCTCCGGCTTCCAGCTAAGCATTCGTCTTTTTTTGACATTGTCTATCGCCTTACTGTTCGCATTTTTGAAGTTGCTTTGCGAAAGTCACTTTCACTTCGGCCCCACGTCGCTGTTGTCCACATCACGCTCAAACCTTCACTTCACTTTACTTCGCTTCTCTTCACTATCGTTTTATGTCGTCATCTCGTCTGTACTGACAACGCCAAGCTGGTCACTGCACCCACACCTAACCCTCGCTCCTGCTTGATTGACCTCTCACCACTGGACATCTCGCCGACAACAGACGAGGACAACTTTCAACTCGCGCTCTTCTACACCCGCATAAAGCTGTACAGCTGTTCCAACGACAAGCAGATCATCCAACAAGCACTCGAAGTCGCATTGTTAGCTACCAGCTCACTGCTCTGCTCCTCATCACAACATCGAAGTTGCCCAACAGCCCACCCACCCCGGCAACGATTCCAAACAGCTGTATCTACCAGCTACAATGGCCACCGACAGCTCCTTGTCCCTGCTCTTTAGCATGGTCTCTCCCTTCCTCAAGTGCATCGTGCTAATCTGCATGTTTCCCCTGATCGGTTCCGGTCCACTCCAGGCAGTCATGAAAACAGCTTTCCGCACCCTGTCCGGCTCTCCCGGCGAGTTTGAGTACTTTTTAGAGTTTGACAACGGCTATTACTTCGGTGACAGCTCCTCGGACGACTGGGAGGCCTACCGATGCTTGGGTATCATAGCCATTATGTCTCTGTCTGCGGCTGCATTGTACCTCATCTCCAGCGCTTGTAAGTACCAACAGAAGCTCCAATGTACACCAACTGACGATCTCAAGTCACCAGAAGGTTCTTCAAACACGTCTCACACAAGTCAAAACCCTATGATGCTGCACAGTCGCTGCCGGTTACTGCGCATCACGGAACGCACGACCCCAGCTCTTCACCTCCCCTGTCTGTACCTCGACCTGAGGCTCAAACGCCTCCAATCTTGCTGGCCAAACCCTTCCCTCACAAGAACTTCGATCCCTTCTACGGTCGCGAACGTCCTCTCCGACGACTGGGTCCTATCTTTCCACTACCCGCCACCGATAGAAGCACCTTTCTTGAGAAAGATACAGAACAAAACGGCGGGAATGAGTATGTCGAAATGTACGGTTCTTTGCGTTGGCAGCGCATTTCACAGTTCGAGACAGAAGATACAAGTATGGTCGACGCTGTGGCAGCCGATACCATACAGCTTGTATCACAAGCCGAAGAAGACATCAGCATGACTGATTTGTCTACAATATCTACCCCTAGGTCATCTGAGGTATCTCAAGATCTTCTGACTGCAGTTACGGAGCCCGCAAACATTGGTGAAGCCAGCAAACAGCATCATTCAGCCTTCGTACATAATGATGGCCCTCGCGAACAGGCTCCTCAGACTACTCAGGGGACCACCATTCCACCTGGACTGGGCTCTGGAGCTGACCAGGGTTCTTTGGCTGTAGTATCTGAGCCTCTTGGGAGTGATGAAGCCGGCAACCTGCCTTGCAGACCCATCGTATATAACGACGCGCCTCACCAACCTACTCCTCACGCTGCTCAAAATGCCCACCCCTTCAGTTCGCAGCATTCGGAGGTGCCCAGGGACACATGGGCGGCACCTGCCTCTAGCCCTGAGCAGCAGCAGCTAGAAGGCACTTTCAGGTCGATCGATAGCAACGCGGAAGCGCTCTCTGAAGCTTTCAACTGCTTTCGCAAGGCAGTTCTGGCTTGGGACTCCGATACCTATCAGGGACCTGCTGATGCTATCAAGGCATGGCTCGGAATGGCTGAGGAGAAGCTCGCGGTTTTCACTCCGCTCGATGTGCATGCCCAAGTTCTGCAACATTGGAGTTGGATCCGAACTCTGAGTTCCTTCTACAACGAGCTTCAACCTCATGGCTATCTGTTCGAGGAACATGGCGATGATGCCCTGTTATTCCTTCTCAAGAATGTTCACCTCTTCGGCCATCATCTAGGCCTGCAATTCCAATCTCCCAACTTCACACGACCTGGGACCCCTCCGGCTGCGTCTCAACATCGGCTGGGAGGCTATGACAGCACTAATGGAGGTCAGCAGGCTGATTTATCAGAAGTACCTTTTCCGCCGATACAAATGCAACGCCTTCCAGCAGTTTCACAGCAAGACCCATCGGAGTCCAGGGGCGGGACTGGAAACCTCCAGGCTGGCACGTCAGTAGCGGCTCAGCCGATGGATTTTTGTTTTGCGGCCTCCACGCTTAACTTCGGAATCACGAAGGAAGAGTTCACTCCCGCACGTCGAAAGCAGACCACTGCGAGGCGACCTCGTCTGTCGCGTCCTACAGTAACAAGGACCTCCCCGAAGGGAGCTGTGTCGAAGCCTTGCTCAAGCCAAAGTTCCAGACACGAGCCGACTTTCGAAGAGAATTTGGAGGGTACGTCAGGATAACATCGTGTTATGGCTCCAGCTGACAGAGTGAAAAGATGAGATAATTACAGAGCTCAATGCTCCATGAGCGCGCTCTCCACCTGAGCAGCGAGCTTCGAGAGGGTCGGTTAATTGCGATCATATGGAGAGTATACACGCCCTACTATACGTCGGTTTCCGACGATGCTATTTCAACAATGGGGCGGTACCCAAGGCTGAGCATGCACCTCAAGTCCCCGAATCCCGACGCGAAGCCGAATCTGGACATGTGCAACAGCAGCACAGGAATACTTCAACTTTGGCCACGATCTAGACCTTGTGTTGCATTAAGTATCTCGCAGTGCCTGGTTGTTTGTTCCACAGCATTGCAACAATGATCTCGACACATTCACTCGCTCTCCAACTACTCGTCACGCTCCAAACCATCTCCGCGAGCCCTTTACCTCATTACCACAAACATGCAAGACGCACCACAAAAAGCCAAGATATCGGCAGTGGTTTGGTGATAGCGATATGCTTCGTCATCCTCGCTGGAGTCTTTTATTACCTTGGAATGCATCATGAGCGCACAAGACTGTGGTTCAGTCGGCGCAAATCTCCCACAACATCCAAGCCCATTCAAAACGACAGCGCAACTCCGGAGGACCGTGGAATGAAAACAAGAATAAGCTGTCCGCTTGCAGTATCATCCTCAGCGCCCATCAAGCCCTACGACAGCCCAGTCGAGGCGCCAACACAAAGCCTCCAATACTTCGAACTGCCCATCAAAGAGGTCCACGAGATGGGCCAGCCGAGTCCGAAGAAACCTCCACCACGAGCAAGCTGGCTGTCGCTCGATCGAAAGCCATGGTGGCTGCGGTATCCCGATGCTGAGGAGCAGAGACGCAGTGCGAGGACGAGCAGGAGCAAGAGCATGCGCAGTTGGTTCAAGAGCGATAAGGGCGCGAACAACGCGCAGGAGGAAGTACCGAGCCTACCATTTGTTCAGATGGAGGTTGTGCGCGGGGGCGCTGGCAGCGTGAAAGAAGACAAGGAGCGGAGCAGCGATGGAAGTACACTCATGGATTGGAGTGGCTTGGACTATGTGCGCAAGATATACGTTGGGCGCAAAAGCAGAGTTGGACTGTGATGCCGTAGGGGCTACCTAATGATTTAACTAACTATACATCTGCATGAGACTTCGTGTACTTGTCTCTTTTTATCTGACATCTGCTGACCTTAAGCTTGTAACACAACACTAACACCGAACACCCGAACCCATTTACTGAACAGCCTAACATCAAACAGTGATACCATCAGAATTAGTCATGTCGAAAGACTCGGAAGGACGTCTCAGCTTGAGCGGCTGCGGCATCTCAATCACCGCCGGCGAGTACAAGGGGTCAAGATCCTCACTGCAGCAAAGATTAGCTATGCACAGCCCCACAGCCACGGCTCAACTCACATATGCAACATATCATCCGCGCCGCCCTGCTCAGGCTCCTTCTTCCTGCTACTGCCCATGTCGAAAGCAAAGTAATCCGGGTTCTCCTTGAATGGATTCATCACGTCCGGCGAGCTCATGTCGATGACAGCCGGCGTCGGTGGGATTGTCGTTAGCACCGTGTGCGGATGGTCGCCGTAATTGGACATCTTCGTTGGACACGCGGCGCTGATGCTTGCGCGGAAGCCACGGGAGTTTGGGTCCGGGGGTGGCAGGCTGCCGCTGTTGACGCTGCTGCGTGCTGATTTCGAGGGTGGGGGGCCCGAGGGGGCGCTTACGCTGAAGGCGCGCTTGATCATGCTGAAGGCTGAGGCGGTGGACGAATTGCGGCTGCGTATGCTTGCTGCGCTGCCGTGGTCTTGGCTACTGGCTGATGAGACGCTGAGGTTGCGGTTTCTGTGTGGTGCGGCGGGCTGAGAGGTGGTGGTCATGAGGCTGAAGATGCCGCGCAGTGCAGAGATGGCGGCGTCGACAGAATTTTGGATGCTGTTCCACGAGTATTCGAGGCTGATGAAGTCATCAAGGTGATCTTCGAGGCTGTTCATCTCATTGAGACATACGCAGACTGCGTCAGCCATGATGGTGGCGCCGGTAATCCATGCGTTTGCGACCGCGTCCTGACAATGGACTGGTTGGGCTTGGATGAGGTTGATGGCCGAATTAGTGGTCTTGTCGATGGCGTGGTCGGCCATGTCGCGCTGCTGGCAGATGTCTACACGAAGAAGGGACCGTCGACTAGCGAGCGTATCGTCTCCTACATGCATGTTGTTCTTAGCGTTGTCGTATATGGCCTTGAATGCGTCCTGGTGGACGTAAGCTATGCCAGCATTGAGGTTGTCGAGAGTGGACAGGACACCATCCGCACTGTCGCCAAGGGTCTGGTTGAGAAGAGCTACGTGGTCAGTGCCTTCGATGAGAGCATGCGCCTGTAGTGATTTGAAGAAACTGAAATCGCCTGTTCGTCGAGCGGCATGAAGATTGTGCCGTACTAAGGCGATCCGCTGCGTCCAGTGCAACTTTTGCACCCCATCAGAGATCATGTTGATTTGCTAGGAAACTGTGGTATTCGTTTTGGTCTTGTGCTTTTGATATGGAGGTGTAGTGGATCAAGACCGGTGGTTAAGAATACTGGCAACAGCCGCATGATGAAATTCAAATACTTTGCTTGATCAGCCTCCCAGTATCGTATGCGGAAATGGTAATACGTATGAGACATGCTCAAGCCCATAACAGAATATATCAATGACGATAGCTTTCAACACACTACCTCTCGAATTGTAAGGAGGGAGCGACGATGATGGCCAAGTAAGGACCACGCAAAGCGACGGTAGTTCCAGAGATACTACCATGGAGGGGCAAAGACGGACAGCGTAGCATGTCTACCTCATTGTTCAAGTGAACCACGTTGAATCATGCAGCTGTCGACTTTACCTCGAAGAGGATAAGCTTCGGCATTGGAGCTGCATGCACTAAGACATCCCCGGATCCATATCTGACGGGTCCTTTTTGGGTTCTATAGGCGAGCATGTCTTGTTGTGTTTGTCGTACGAAACGTTCTGGACGTGCATAGGGCTGAGACATGGATTTCTAGGCAATTACGACATGCAGATCTGACGCGTCGTGAGCGCGATGAATAGCTGCGTAGCCTTCTGAGGTAGTCAATCGTCTAGATCAATGGGGGCGATGCAGTCATGTTGACTTTCTTTTCTGACACTAGCTGACGGTGGTGATTTAGATTGCTGGATGCTTGCAGTGTTGCTTCTTGAAGACAAGATGGCAACTCTGAGCCTGTGATGTTGAGGTGATGGCGATGCATACGTTCCAGAACCATGCTGCAGGCTACGGTTAGGTTACATGGCGTGTGCACAGCTCAAGACTGGGCCTTGAGAAATGTAACTCTTGGAGCCGCCGGTAAAGGTCAGTCCGAGCTGCCTTTTTGGTCGTATGGCTCACAGACGCGAAATTGTGTAGGATCGCGGCGCATCGCAGATGACTCCCTTGGCGTATGTGTTTGGGGGCATCATCATGGTGTCGGTGGAGCCACAGGCACGCAGGAGTCACAGCGTCTGGGCTATCGGGATCTGTACTGAGTCAAAGCGGTCCCCATGCATATCTGCGGTATCAGCTGTTAGTCAGAAGGAACATTCACGCTTCGAGTCAGCTCGGACGCAAGCGAGGCCTGTGTGGGGAGTTTGGGGAGTCAGTGGAGAGGCTCTGCACGGGTGGTCAAGTGAGATTCGATGCCAAGGAACATTATTTCCATTGCCCGGGGAAGGAACGAGCCGCCGCTATTCCCAACCTCGCAGCGCCCGCCACAGATGGAACCGAAAACGA
Organism: Phoma sp. RAV-16-625; assembly: GCA_004335185.1. Taxonomy (NCBI): domain Eukaryota; kingdom Fungi; phylum Ascomycota; class Dothideomycetes; order Pleosporales; family Didymellaceae; genus Phoma; species Phoma sp. RAV-16-625. Next base: position 9,695 of record SAUA01000072.1, on the reverse strand, counting down.
ACTGGTAGAGTGCAGATTTTTTCTTCAACAGCAGCCTTTTGGCTTCAGGCACTTCCCTGAGCGGTACAAGTCTATGCGAACGGGCGCGACGACCCGCACATTACCGACAATGCCCTTGCTCAAATTTTACGCTCGCCGCGATCACCAGACGATCACGGACCACCGTCGGCTACCGGCGCGGCGAGGTTGAGGTCTTTGCCTATCAAAGTGGACCATCACGAAAATTTCGATGGTCGATGCGACGACCAGAGCGCGTGGAGTTGGCCGACGGCTGACATTCGGGATGTTGACGCGGTGCACCGTGGCTCCACAAATCCATATGAGCGCGATTGAAATACGTCTGTTCCCCGGTTGCTGTGTGCTGTGTGCTCGACCCATAGTTCAGTGACTCCACGACGCTGTCTACCAGACTTCACGTCCCAGATCAGGGCTCATTCTCCCTTCATCGTCAAGATGGCCGCCACCCAAGGACCCGATGACATTGTCCCCAAGCTGGACAACCACTCCAGCAAGTCGGTTGCCCACTCGGCAAGTGACCTCGAGAAGCAGGATGCCCCTCACAGTGATGAGCTGCAGAGGAAGCTCTCGAGTCGTCATTTGCAATTCGTTGCCATTGGTGCGTCCACCAGCACGTCCGTCTCTTCACCAACTCACTTGCTAACTTTTAATAGGTGGCACCGTTGGTACCGGTGTCTTCATCGCCAGTGGAAGCTCGATCACTACAGCTGGTCCTGCAGGCGCGTTGCTTGCCTATGTCTTTGTCGGTACCCTCGTCTACGCGGTCATGATGTCTCTCGCCGAAATGGCCACCTATCTTCCTATCGCTGGTGCCTTCACACAATACGCCTCTCGTTTCGTCGACCCCAGTCTCGGATTCGCCATGGGTTGGATTTACTGGTTCTCGTGGTCCATCACCTACGCGCTCGAGCTGTCTGCAGCAGGACTTATCATCCAGTGGTGGAACCAGGACTTGAACATCGCCATCTTCATCACAATCTTTTGGGTTCCCATTACTGCGGTCAACTTCCTCCCCGTCGACATTTTTGGAGAGTTTGAATTTTGGTTCGCTTCCATCAAGGTCGTTGCCTTGCTCGGCTTCTGGATCTTTGCGATTATCATGAACGCTGGCGGTGTTGGACCTCAGGGCTATATTGGCTTCAAGTACTGGGATTCCCCTGGTGCTTTCGCTCCTTACATTGCCGATGCACCAGCTGTCGCCAAGTTTGTTGGTTTCTGGGCCGTCCTCATCAAGGCTGGTTTTGCTTTCCAGGGCACAGAGCTCTGCGCCATTGGTGCTGGAGAGTCTGCCAACCCCCGTGTCACCATGCCCAAGGCCATCCGAAACACGTTCTGGAGCATCTTCACCTTATTCATCTTCACAATCTTCTTCGTTGGCATCCTGGTCCCATACGACAACGAGTCCATTGCCATTGGTAACACAAACGCTGGCTCCTCTCCCTTGGTTATCGCTATTCAGCTCGCTGGAGTCTCTGCACTTCCAGACATTTTCAACGCTATCCTTTTGACAGTCGTTCTTTCTGCAGCTAGCTCTAACGTTTACTCCGGCAGTCGTATCCTTGTTGGTCTCGCCGAGAACGGCTGCGGACCAGCTCTCCTCAAGAAGACTACCAAGAAGGGTGTGCCATACTGGGCCACTGCTGCTACTGGTGTGATGGGTCTTCTTGGCTACATGAACTGTTCTGCTAGCGGCACTGAGGCCTTCAACTGGCTTCTGAACATTGTTTCCGTTGCTGGCTTCATTGCATGGTCATGCGTTTGCATCTGCCACATCGCGTTCATGAGGGCTCTCAAGGCCCAGAACATCGACCGCGACACTCTGCCCTTCAAGTCTTGGGGTGGAGCTCCTATGGCCTGGTACGGTCTGACTTTCACTGTCATCATCGTTCTGACCCAAGGATTTACCGCATTCGTTCCTTGGAACGTCGAAAACTTCTTCATTGCATACATCAGTCTGATCCTTTTTGCTATCCTGTACATTGGCCACAAGATCGTCTACAGGAGTCCGCTTGTAAAGCCTGCTGAGGCGGACTTGGTTACTGGCCAATTCGTTGACGAGGTATCTGAGACCTGGGAGGAGAGCTCTAGGTCGACATGGCAGAAGCTGGTGAACAAGTTCTCCAAGTCATGAGCATTTTTCGCAAGGCATCGGTTGCGCGTCTCCAAAAGTCATTTAGATCGCATAGCATTGCATTGCATGGCGTTTGCTTTAATGTACCGATATCTCAGAGCATGATACCATTGTTAATGTTTACTTGTTACTCTTCCATCTTCCCGTTTGCAATGCTTGTGTATGTGCGTGACTATCGTCTCATTCATCCGCGATAATGTTCTCCAGCTTCTTGCAGGAAGCCGTGGACATTTTCTACCAAGATCAGCGGTGAAGTGCTGCCGGTATCTGTTAACCACAGCCGCCTAAAAAATGCCAAATTGAGTCATGTACCGATAATATCATCAAACGTATAGCCTCCAGTGGAAAATGGCCCTTGCTCAGCTGCGCTGTTGGCCGCGAGGCAAAGGCACAACCAAAATAGATCCAGTTGCCGCTTCCATTGGCTCTAGGGTGACAATGACGATGCTCGTTGTCGTGGTGTAGGGATTATTGCAGGCTGTCAGGCACAAGGACCGCAACTGCCCACGAGGAGTGACGTGATCGGCGCAAGCGGGTCGGCATTTTCGCCCAGAAGGGGAACGCGCGGTTAGCGGATTAACGGCAGTGCAGCATGCGCTTTTCTCCTTGCAACAACGACGACAACCCCAGCTGCACTTCATTAACCGTTGAATCGGAGATACAGTGATGGCGAGGCTGTGGCATCCTTCAGGCCCGAGCTACTTCACTGTCGACTATCTGTAGCATTGATGACGCTTTTTTTTCTCTCAACACTTGCTTCGGTTACAAGCCACTCAAACATGGAATAGGTAACTATACTGTCAACCTTGTACTATAGCACTCACTAAGCGAGCTAGACTTGTAGAATCAGTCGATCTTGGCAGTAGTATTATACCTGATTTGCTTGCCCCTTGCTCTTTTCCTTGCCCAAAGGGCACCCCTATTCTATCCCGTCCTGTCACGGCTATCCACATGGCACAACGGCAGTTGGCGCATCTTTGCCACCTCGAGCCGTCACGACGCGAGGTTCCCTGCCGAACTCGGTGTCTGCGAACAAGGAATGACCAAACGTGCAGTTATTGTCGACGATTCTAGCCTCCTAGATGCGCAACTGCACGCGGCTGTGCAGCTGGATCAGCTTCCCATTCGTCACGCTAATGCTTAATTCTCCCCGCATATCAACATGCATGTATTGTGCGGTTACAAGTCACCTACAGTACGCTTCACCTGAGTCGACCCCTTGCGGAGATGAGGATTGACGCAAGCATACATTTGCGTATGCTAGACACTGCTGTTGAGCTTAGCAGCGTCATAACCGCCGTGTTTAACACGTGTCGCGAAGTTCTTCTGATGCTTTACCGATTGCGTACTCACTGTCTTCGAAAGCAGAGGAAACGGTACGAAGACCCCATGTCGGATGAGTGATATTGAGCAGTCGCCTCCCCTACGACGATCCCCAATAGCCTGTAGAAGGAGTCGCCTCTACGCACCACATCACATCTCCAGGAAGTGGGTCCTGCGAAATCGATTTGCAGGAACACGCACCAAATGCCAATGCTTCGGGAGCTCCACCTCTGCCGTTTCAGCCATGAGCGGCTCTAACGGTTTATCCGTCCTTGTACAGAACCAGTCAGGGAAAGGGGCGCTTGGGCAATTCGAACTGACAACAGAGCATCAACGTCACTCCATCTCAGGCACGGCCCCGGGATCCAGATCGGCAACTTACATTGGCTCTGGCTACAAGCTTGAGCCACTTTATGGACATGCTGGGGTATAGCACGCTCAGGAGCGATGACGGTTTTCCTCCTGCGCATAGTCTTCGATGACGAGGAGGTGTTTTTTTCTTCCCTACAGGTTTGCCGTCGTTGAAGCTCGATCAAGAAGCAGGGCAGCTGAAGATGTATAAGTAGAGCCATTGAATGTCGACATTTGACCATCATCAAACATCATCTTCACTCAATTCACTACATCCTCAATCTACCAATCACCTTTCCCCCCAATTCACAACCACCCAACCCAAGCTCCAAGATGCAATACTTCACCATTCTCGCCCTCGCCGCCGCTGCCTTCGCCGCGCCCCTCGAGGAGCGCCAAGTCGGCCTCTGCTCCTCCGGCTCCCCCCTCTGCTGCGCAACCGACATCCTCAACCTCGCAGTCCTCGACTGCCAAACCCGTACGTCTCCCAACCAGTCATCACGACACGCTCGTGAAGCCTCTTGACCAACACTTTACTAACCACCCATAGCCCCCACCACACCCACAGGCATCAACAACTTCATCGACATCTGCGCCGAGGGGGGCCAGCAGGCCAAGTGCTGCCTGCTGCCCATCCTCGAGCAGGCGCTGATCTGCACTGATGTCCAGCCCCAGGCTGCGGCTCCGGCTGTTTCTGCTGCTTGAGCAGTTGTGTGGCGATTTGAGATAGAACGCGGGAGTATCTGTAGGGTATGCGTGTGAACTATAGTGGAATGTAATGTACATGAATATATGCAATATACCTCGTTTTGAATGTTTTCGGTCGTGGTTGATCACTGTTGTGAATTTGTGTCGTGCACGCGTCGCTGGGAATCTTGTGAATTGGCTGTATTTGACTTCGTGCATCCGTGAGGAGGGAGTCACTTCTTTTCTGGACCAGATGCCAATCAGACGGTTGTCGAACAACCAAATTCACCTCGAAACTATATCATGTCCATGTAATTGAAACCGTCAAAGGGAAAGGTTCCACTTGCACACGATAAACAAAAACCATTCAATCTACCAACACAACCCCCTAACGCCCAGCCCATGCCCAACCAACAGCAGAACTCCAAGTTCCCATCCCAAGACGATCATGTCTCAACCCCCCTCTCGCACACTCTCCACTCAAGATTACTCTAGTTACGCCCCTCCACATGCAATCAATATCACCCTCGCAGCATCGTACCGCCACAGACTCGGCCGTAGCCTGCGCCTTGTGCTGTGCTGTGGGAGTAGAGTGCAAGCGGCTGTAGATGTGGGATTTTTGTCGAGAGGGGGGGATAATGGATGGTTATGCTTGAAACTATTTCGGCGGGGTTAAAGAGGCGGAGGTGGGAGAGTATGGGGGATAAGGGAGGGTTTGCTATTTGGTTCGTCCATGTTGTATTTTCTCATATTCGTTGGCAGTGCCTGTCTCAACACTATTTACGTCTATTATGCATTCGAGTCACCAAGGTATTCAATATAGTTTCTACACCAAACCCAACAGCCGCTATACACATCGCGACGGACACCGATGACGATGACGGTGATGCCGATGTTAGCTCTTCACTGCTCCCGAGCCAACCCACAGCTGCCACACCTCCTGCTTAATTAACAGTAGCTCCTGTTCCTGTTCTGTCTCTGGTCGAGACTGCCATATCTGGTGCCCCGAGTGCAGCTCCTGCTCCTACAGCCGATTACCAGCTTCAGCCGGTGCCAGCATCTCCAATAGCATCCTGCCATCTTCGGCGACTGAGCTTGCAGACAGTCTGCCGAGTAGCCCACCAACAGCTTCAAGTCCAAACGACCCTGGGAACGATGGCGGTGGAGGCAGGATAAGTGCTGGCGCATCGGCAAGAACCGGAGTCGGTGTGGCTCTCATCGTCTGTCTCGTAGCGTTTGGCACGTGGTTCTTCCTGCGACGGCGCAGGATGTGGAGAACCAAGACACAATCCACATCGAGCCCTAGCACCGACGAAGAGCATGCCCAGAAAACTCGGAAATCGGAGGTCCATATGTATCCCACAGGCGGAGCAGTTGAAGCTTCAGGCGAAGAGAAGCCGAGACGGTGGAGCGAGCTGGGGAGTCCAACGTATGTCGTTGAGGTGGGTGGTGGGCAGGTCGTTCGTGCTTTGTTTCCAGGGCTACGGTGCCTGTGGCGGCGACTGGGGTGGGAGTGGATGATCGGTTGTTCTTGGATCAGCCCATTGAGGAGGTTGTCAAGCTGGTTGATGTGCATGAGAGGACGATAGACAAGAAGGAGGAAAGGTTGTTCTCCGACCCTACTATCGACGACGGTATCGATAAACTCGATGCTGGTTTCAGGGGGTCTGAGAAGGAGGGTTGAGAACCGTGTCGCTGAGTCTTGTGCACCGTCTTCATGCTGTGGTGCAGGGGTCTGCAGCATTCATGGCATTCTATGATACCATTACACACTATTTGCTGTCCCTATTCATATATCCCCGTTATGGTCTGTGTCTCGTAATTTTGTATAGCTGGATCATGCCGAGGTTCTTGCTTGCTCGTAATAGCGCTGCTGGTGTGTTTGGCGATCGTACGTTGGCGTTAAATGTGCATCTTCGAGCGGCGACAAAGCAAGTGGAGACACACAATTGTAGGACACGTTCTGCGAGGGTGCATCGAGCATTGTACCTCCCATGGGGGAGACGCTTGTTCGTTGAGGTTGGGAGGGTGACACCTCCAGGTAAGAATTGCTGTGCCGCACGGTGTCCTCGGCTGGTTGAGGGTGGCCAGCATCCAGCGCAATACTCCAGTCGTTCCACTGCTTCAAGTTCTGGCCGTAAGTGTTGTCGTCACCATAGGAAGCCCTTGGAGTCTTCTTGTTCGCGTTCAGCTCCTGGCCCTCGTAGTGACCTGGTAATTCTGGGATCTCGCTGCCGTCGAGCTCGTGGATGGAGTGTGCATCAGCCTCGATAGGTGCAACTTGGACGTGCCGTCTCTTTTCCTGGGGCCAAAACCCGCCAGCGTCCATCTCGACTGGCTCTTCAGGACTCAGTTTGGTGTGCTTTGCAGCTTGTTGCTTGCGCCGTCTGTACGCAAAGAATGCAAGAAGAGCGGCCATGATGATGCCAACTGAACAGGCCACTCCAATTGCGATGCCGCGTTTCATGCCCGGTAGCGCCGAGTCCTCTGGCGGTGCTGTCGCGACCACCTCTGGCAGCGAGGTTCCCGTGGGTGTCGAGTCTGGGTAGGGAGCCATTATGGATTCACAGTGCTGCTGTCTGCAGGCAAGATTGTGTGTTGCAGAAAGAGAAAGATGAGCCACGGAAGAATAACCAAACCGGCCCAGCTCTTTCGCGAGACACTGCAAAGCACAAGCATGCCTTCTTAGTGCGGCGCAGTCGCGCAATGTACGGTATGCAGGGTGACGATCTCTGAAGCAGCGAGGCTTATTTTGCCGCCAGGAGTTTATTAACAGCCCGTGACAGGCCCTCCCGTCCACTCATCTCGCCGCTACTGTTGCAAAACCCGAACTCGGGTCTACCGTGTGCGACCGCCTTGCCATTATCCTGGACATATTCCTTGGTGCCTGGGGCTCGTGAGGCGGAGGAGTGGAGGCTGGAAGTGGCTGGACCTGCGGCACGCGGTGGGGGCCGAGCCGATTTGGCACCAGCTGCTCCAAGCTCCCGCGACTGCCATGTGTTCGCGCCATCACCGTGGAAAAGAGCAAAACAGCTCAGCTCGGTTCTTCCGTTGCTGCCTCTCTATCCACGTCGAAATGCGATCTCAAACACGCAGCGCTTCGCCTCTCTGTTCATTCTCACCACCTGGACCTTGAGCTCATTCCGCCCGTCCGGTTGATATGCCCAAGAATGTCTTGTGAAACGACATCGATAATGGCTTCGGTCAGCGCGGCTTCATGAGAACGCCGATCAGATTACTTCTGGTACCTGCGTAGGAGGCGGCTTTGGCGTAGTTGAGCTACGGCACGTGCTGTGCCCTACTACCGTCGCATTGCAGCAAACCAGATGACGTCGCTGACAGAAGCTTGGGTCTGTAAGACGCCTCAGCTCATCCTGAGAAGTAGGATGATTGTACGGAGTTGAGAGAAGCCGCAGAGATCGAGTCTGGGGATCTTGCACTGCATCCAGGCGTCCAGCCGCAGCCTCTCGTCGCTACCTCGGATTAACGCCGAGCAGCATCACCGCCATCATCGACAAATCCAACATTTAGACCCATCGCACAATGATTACCTTTGCATGGAACAGCACGACAGCTCACGGGAAGGTCGAAGGCTGAGTCGCTGCCCATCCCCAAACCCAGCCTATCCACGGAAGGTGTTTAAGCAGCTGCACAAATAACCTTGGAACAAGTGCAGCCAAGCCAAAGCCACGCATTTCGCGGCGCGATCTGGTTGGCTGCACGACGCTCGACGTCACGAACCATGACCCCTTCTATCCAGGCTGTGAGGGCGATCGCGACCGGTCAGCAGTCTTTCCGGAGTCACTGCAGCTGGCGTGGTGAGATCATGGCTTACACCGCCTACTGGCAGCCGCTATAACAACCACCACTTCCCCACAGTTAAACGCTTAACACAAACTCAAGCAATTCCTCATACCCACAATAACAAACTAAACACGTCGTACACCGCATCACCGTCGACACAACACCACGCAACCACACCCTTCAACAACCAACCAAACAACCACACAATGAAGTTCACCGCAGCAACCACTTTACTCTTTGCAACTCTCGCCCTCGCCACCCCAGCACCCGGTGCCGCTGTCCCAGAGACACTCCCAGAATTCCGTTCGGCGCTGACGGCGCGTGCCGCCGCCGCCGCGCCGGTGCCCCTTCTCGACGCCCGAGCCAGCAAGCCCAAAGGTGGCAGCTCGGGCGGCAACTCGACGCAATCTGCCGCCGTGTCTGTCTCGGCGAGCGGGGCGCTGCAGCTTGCTGTGCTGGGGATGGGCGTTGTGGAGGTTGTTCGGCTGTGGAATTAAGAAGGGGGAATGTATGTTGGCACTGAAGTGAGGAGGGAGGATGGCAGGAGAGGACATGACAGGGGATGAAGGTGGTGTTCACGAAGTTCACGTCTATACCCAGAACTCTGCATAATTATCATTCTGCTGTTAGCCAGTAATATTCAACTACCAAAAACGAGTAAATTCACAAACACACACCTCCGCTTTCGAAAATCGCAATATCTGGATTTATTTCTTCCCCTCCTTCCTCCTTCCTCTTTCTCGACTCTACTCTTCGTGTTTAGTCTCGTATATGCAGCGCTGCCTCAATCGTGCCAAGACGGGAGAAGTGCTGTGCAGAGTCGCAGTCGGGGGTGTTGGCGTGGGTGTGGGTGTAAGCAGGGATGTGTGTAAGTGCAGGTGTAAGTGTGAGTGCGAGTGCGAGTGGAGGCAAGAATGTGATGAAAGTTTCTATAGAAAATAGTAGTAAGTGGGAAAGGGTTGGTAGAAGGAAGTCGTTGAGTGTGGATAGTGGAGAGTGGACAGTGGACGGTGGAGAGTACACAGGCACGCGGATCCAATCCACGGATCCATGTATGGAAGGCGCAGCGGTGGAAGGAAAGGAAAGCAGAGGAATAGAAAAGAGGATAACAGCTATAACAATGAATTTGCATATCTCTATATATCCACCCAAAACGCCATTGTAAAATACTAGATCCCCTTTGGCTAAGGGGAGGGAATGGGGTATATCCAGTCTATCTGTTAATCCACCAATCCGTCTTACAACCCGTTCCCGATCCTCATTACACTGCACAACACCACACCAAGAGCCCAACACCCTCGTACTCTCCCGTACACATTCAGATCTATCGCTTCACACCATCAACATTCCCACCCCCCACCCCAAGCCCACGATCCCACCC
>SAUA01000071.1:0-164951 GCA_004335185.1 Phoma sp. RAV-16-625 | reverse complement strand
CATATGGGGGCCCGCCCCTCACAATAAAACCTTTGGCCACCCCCCCGGTTTTTAGTTTTTAAAACTCCCCCCAATAACCGGGGCCCCGCCGGAGGTTTTTACTACGCGGCCGCAACCCCCCCCCCCCCCCCTGGTGTACAATACCAGCCTGCTCAAGTTTGGATATTGGATCATGGCATCGCCCCGCACTTTCTGTTCGCCGAAATCCTGGCCATGTAATTGGCAAGCTCATTAATTAGCACCTGTTTCTGCGCAAAGAAGATATTGCTGACACCGCCAGGCGAATTGGAGGTAACACAATGCGCACACTGAGTTCGCGACCGGTGAGCGCTGACGTGAGGCAATCTGATCATGATGCGAAAGGCTGAGGCGCCTGGTAACGTGTGAGTCCGCTCAGGCAGAGTGGGTTCGGTTTTCTTGTTCCATGGCTAAAGAAGAATCACGGTTCGATTCACCAGAACGATGCATTGGCGCCCCTGAGCGTTAGCCGAGACATGACAACCCTCGTCATGGATCAGTAACGCAACTTCTGCAATTAGTAAGTGCTCCTTTTTGTATTCGCAGATTATACCGCCATCATCCGACACAAGAAGGACATGAAACCAGCTTGCACATCGCTCACGCAATCCCTCGTTACCTTCGACACCCTCAAATAGGCTCGTGCGATCGAGAAGATTAATTCACCGCTCGATCCTCTCCTTGCATCATTTGGAAGGCTTGTAGATGAACTCGAAGAAGCTGATAGGATCTTCCCCAATGTGAGTGAAGCAAAATGATACTTTTTCAGTCATCAACGCTGCATTCGCCCAGTTTCGCAAGGACACTGTATCGTACAGAGGCCAGGTTCTCTCCACGAACAAACGGGCCCAGTCAACCGCCCGATCAATGATAAACGTTCTGAGCCTAGGCTTCCAACAGTTCGCTCAGAGTCAGAACAAGAACACATTCGCCATGGCGAGGTCTGCACGAGAGGACTCTGTCGCCACCAGAGCTATCACGCTAGTAACTTCATTCTATCTTCCGTTTTTGTTCGTTGCTGTGAGCGTTGCATAGTTCCTCAGGGCTTTGAACGAAGCTAAACACCCAACAGACCATGTTTGGCATTAATCTTGTCAATCTCGACTCTGAAACCCGGGAACTTGTTCTGTTCAACCAGTACTAGCTTCACTTCGTCAAAGAGATGATTGTTCAAAGGCTTAGTGATTCAGGCGTTAGTTACAAGGGTGGCGAGCACAGCCTGACCCTTGTGCGACTGGAGGATGCGTCTAGACAAAAGATCCTCCTCAGCTCACCAGTCAGTCGAACTACGATTACGGCGCTGTGACTTTGTTGGATAGCTATCATTCGGGGTTCGGACTCGGTGGCTTGCCAGGTTTTGCTCAGCAATGATGTGTCAACCTGGGTAATTCGACTTTCAGGCAAAGTAGGCAATATGCAACATCTGGGCATGCACAAGCCGCACCCGCAGACCCTAGCAATTGGCATGTCAACAGCACTACGGCCTAGTAGATAGTCCTCAGATACATCGTACTACTACAGAGACCTGTGGAAAGCCGAAAGGAGTTGACCAAGCCAAGCGACTTATCGTGTTGTCGTTCAACTTGTAGCTGCATAGGCGTGCAAGCGATTGCAATGATGGGTTTCCGCCTGGACTGTGCTGATCGAGGCACAGCGAGACAGGAACGATGTTGTGCTGGTGACCTGTCGAGGCTGAATTCCGGTGACATTGTTGAGACACATGCGATGATGAATGGAGGGACGTGTACAGTCATGGTACCCATTGGGCGGCAGTTCCCGAAGTTCTTCGACGGCAATGCAGCGTTGCCGTCGAAAGGCACCTCTAGTATCTTTCATGAATCACAGATCATATTTCGTGGAAGCTTTGGGTTCACATGCGTCGGTTGAAGGCCCCGCTGATTCTCCGCAGCGATTGCATTTACGACAAGAGAATATTAGGGCCATCTGTATTTTAGAATTTATCTGAAGAGATGAATAGTAAGCTAAGGAGCAGGCAAATGATTTGTGGTTGCGATTTTCCGCCCTATTCATTTACACCAGGACACTATGTGTCGACCACTGGCAACCCTGAAAACCACTGTCAATCACGACCACGCGCGATAAATGATTTTATTTCTATGTATGTCTAGAATCTTTTTTGAATCTTTTTACAAACTTATAGTAAGCTTTGGAAAGCATTTGCAGACCCCATGATATGATCCCTTGGTTCCCACGAACGGCATAGCCTAGAGCCTCTCATCGTCAACCAGCAAAATTTGATAGGCGTGGTAGTCAAAGAGGCATAGTAGAAAGATCCGCTCTGATTTGCAGCTAACAACAATCAATAAGAGATTAACAACTCATCATACGCAGCATCTCTGAAAGGCCAATCCTGCACTAACTTTAGCGTGTGTGACCTTGGAAAGGACGTTTTGGCTGCTGCCAAAAGGGTTCATAGCGCGGATCCGAGATTCTTCAGAACCTAGAAAAGGGACTAGTAGAGACTGAGGGCTTGGTGGGCCAGGGCGATCCACGGAGAAGCACCAGGGCACAGTTCTGAGAGTGGGGTGCAATGAAGGCTGTTGATGAGCCAAAGGCGACCAATTGTGTGAGATGACAAAGGAGTTTGTTACGAATTCGTTGCGGAACCGAGCAAAAACCCACAGAAAGCGCATCTACCCCAAAGGTTGCTGTTGAAGGACTTGCAGAAAAGCAGTGTAGGGTGAGAGGGACTAGTGTATTGCTTGGATTTGATATCTGTAGTGACGGATCACTAACTGCGCAAACTTGATGAAATTCCATCTGTCCACTGGATAACAATATCATTCGTTACCACTTCCTTTTATTCTGTACCGTCAAACAATGCAACTGAGGCGTAGATAGAACCATGCACCAGTCCTTCTAAGCGTACCCTCAGAGATCGTGGAACACTTTCTGCAAGTGCCTTGGCTCGATATACTTCCCACCCTCCCTCTCTACCTCATCCGCAACGTAGACCCAAAAGTTCCTTTCCACTTTCGCCACAGCACGCATTAGCACCTCAGCCAGGCCCTCGTCCACCCTCACAGTTTCTTCCTCTTCACCCTTCCTTCTATCCTCATCTTTACCCTTACTCTTACTCTTGCTCTTGGCTTTTCTTTTTCCCTTTCCCTTCAGCGCGACCTGTTTGATCTCTGCATCGTCTTCGCCCTCTAACTTGGCAGGCGTTCGAATGTTGGCACTGAGTTCAGTAGCGTTCTGAAAGTCTTTGACGCGCTTTTTGCCGGCCTTGCTCGTGCCTTCGTGGCCGCCCGCGTTCCGGAGGTGTGCGTAATCACGCGGCTCGAAACCAACTTCTTTAGCAGGTATGGCGAGCAGAGGAGAACTCAATACAAAGCGCGAGTATACTGCAGCTTCTGTCCAGATTGGCGCTTCATTGCTTGACACACGGCGCTCGTTCAAGTGTGCGGCGACCTCGGCCCAGGATCTGCCTTCGGCGTGGTATGTCTGGATGAGTGTGTCCTCAGAAAGGATAGTGGTGAAGTCGTTGGGCACTGCGGTAGAAGAGCCGGGCTGGAGAATAGAGATATTCTGTAGGGCCGAGGCTTTGAGCTCGCGGGCGCGCCTGAAGGTATCGACGGAGTCTGAAGTGTTCGGAAGCGTCATTCTGGCGGCGTGTGGGACTTGCTGGTTTCGTGTGTTGCAGTTTTTTGTGGTTGTAATTGATCAAATGGTGACGATGACAGGTGGGCGTCTGGGCAGGTAAGTTGAGGAAAGAGCGTTGCAGGTGAATGAGTTTACCTCCCTCGTCAGAGCTAGGAACAACCATCTTCCTTCACCTACAGCGACAAAAAGATCGTCATACGTAACTGAACTTCACCTCCTCGCTTTGGACTGCCTTTCCAATGAACCGTTTGTAGGGGGCTTCTGTCGATTGACGTCTTGGTATATTTGCAAAATGAAGTCGGCAGTTGCCATCGTCGGCAATAATGTTAAGTAAGAGGAATAACCCTCGTCACGAGTTGATGAAGCACGATAGTTAGTACATAATAGTAACAAACAGTCCAGGTATCCATCTTTGAATTCGAATCCATCGATTGTGCTCTTCCCCTAACGACACCTCCCATTTTCATCCAACGGACCAAGAACACAGTGCTGAGTTCTATCGACTGGTCACCCACGCTAATCTTGCTTCCGCCTCGATAAGCCGCCTCTCCGCCTTCTGACTTGATGTCTCAATATGTCTCGGTCGTTTCTTCTGCTTCGACCTTTTCGATGGCAATAGCGATCGCAGCAGCGATGTAGTCGACCGCGCCGTTGACGTAGATATGATTGATGCGGTGTCTTTCTCTAACTGCGAGTCCAGGCTTGGTCGATATAGACTCGTCATCTTTGGCAGACAGTGACTGATGAAGAATCTCGAAAAGTTCTAATTCGAGGCTCGGCGCTGTAGACTGTCCGTTTGAGGAGTGAGAAGATGATCTCCTTCTTGATTTAACTTGACAAATAGGTACAAATAACAGATCGATTGGCAAAACCCCCAACAGCGAAATTACTCAACCTTATACCTACATCGCGCATACATGTCGCGTTGACTCACTCGGTCCTACCCCACACCAACCAACCACCTCAAACACCGCACGCCGTCGTCCAAATGACTCACTCCGCAATCGGTGTTATTAACTAAGCACATGTTGTTCAGAAGGGCGCTTCGCTTAGATGGTCTTGATGGGGTAAGTGAGGGGAGGTGGAGTGGTGGTTGATGGCTGAACACCGCCCTTTCCAGACCGTCTGCTAGATTGCGCTAGCGTGGTCGCGACGGCCGTCCTTCAAGCACTACGGTCCATTGCGTGCGGGTGATCTTCATGTCGAATGTGTTCTTTAGAGAAGTAATTATACCAAATGCTGCGGTATGGTCCTGGGAAGTTTGAGCAATAGTCAATTATCTTACGCCGAAGACGGTATGGCGGTTTCCTGATTGGGTTACTTATCTTAAACCGTGCCTTCACCGGTTGTTACAAACATGGGGAGTCGTCTTCGGTCATTGTGTGGCCGGCTACCATCAGAACGAAATTTGAACTGTTGAAGACCGTGTTCGTGTTGAAAGAAGTGCAAAAGTACCAAACGCCAGATTCCAGTTAGACCTGAAAATCACTCAAAGGCGTATCAAGTATGGCAAACCAGAGTACAGTCTCAGAAGATCTCGTGTGCGTATTCGATCAATATGCTATCATGGGAATCAAACAGATCCAAGCAGTCCACTCTTTACGCCATCACAAATGCCATTAAATCGTCACTCGCTCACCAGTCCAAACCACCAGCACCCCTTTCTCCACCGGCGAGGATCATGCCAGCTTTGCCCTTCTCACCGAGTCCATTCTCGAGGTGGCTGACCTGCATCCCCTTCCTGCCCTTGAACTTCATGCGCTCGAGCTTCTTATCCAGCGCAGCGAACGGATCCTCCGTCTCGCTCTTCTTGATCCTGAACTTCTCAGTGCCAAGGACGCTGTCGAGCTCCTCCACACTTGGCAGCTTGACGTAAAGCCAGCCGTCACCGCGCTCCTCGACCGGGAACGTGGCAATGTTGACCGACTCATCGTTTGCGCAACGACCTGCTTGCTCGCCGCTGAGCTCGAAGTTGCGCTTGTGGTTTGGACACGAGACCCAGAGTTTGTTGTTCTTGATGTCGTCGCCGATAAGCCCGTCGCTGAGCACGAAGGCGCGCTTGTGGGGACACATTTGTTGTGTGCAGTAGTACTTGCCGCGCACTTTGAAGATGGCAAGCTGTGTGTCGCCGCGCTTCAGAGCTTTGGAGTCGCCGGTCGGCGCGTCTTTGAGCTCTTCGGCCTTGAGCATCGGCTGCCAGCTCAGTTCGCTCCACTTGTGCCCGCGGAAGTCCTCTGTGATGCTGTCTTTGGGCCAGTAACTTGGTCGCTCTTGGCCGCGCTCCTGAGTTGGTTCGATGGTGTCGATGATGTTTTCGGAGGTGTTTGCGAATTGCTGGAACCATGCTTTCTTCTTGGGGTCTTTGAGGACCTCCGTCCATTCGCAGAAGAAAGAGCCGACGAGATCTTCCATCTGTTTTTCCAGGTCCGCGCATATCCCGAGCTTGTCTTCGAGAATGACTTCTTGGAGGTATTTGATACCCCCTGGCAGGTTCTCCATCCAGCGCGCTGTACGCTGGAGCTTGTCTGCTGTGCGGATGTAAAAGGAGAGATAGCGGTCGAGGATAGGAACAACATCATCCGGTGGCACGTCCTTGGCGAGAAGTTCCGAATGACGAGGTTTCGCGCCACCATTACCACCAACGAAGATGTTGAAGCCCTTTTCTGTCGCGATGAGACCGAAATCCTTATTCTGTGCTTCGGCGCATTCACGGACACATCCTGAGACGCCACCCTTGATCTTGTGAGGTCCACGAATGGACTTGTAGCGTTCTTCCAGACGCACCGCCATACCGACACTATCGCCGATACCGAAACGGCACCATGTGGTTCCCACACACGACTTGACTGTGCGCAGCGACTTGGCGTATGCATGCCCAGACTCCATACCGCCATCGATCAACTCCTGCCAGATGTCCGGTAGGTCCTGTTTCCGAGCACCAAACATGTCGATACGTTGACCACCCGTGATCTTGGTGTAGAGATTGTACTTTTTACCGACTGTACCGATGATGATGAGTTTCTCGGGTGTGATCTCTCCACCAGAGACTCGTGGCACAACAGAGAAAGTACCGTTGCGCTGAATGTTTGCCAGAAACCTATCGTTTGTCTCTTGTAGACCTCGCCTTTCAACATCGAGCAGGTGCTTGTTGAACAACGAGGCGATGATAGATCCAATGGCCGGCTTGCATGCCTCGCAACCTGCAGACTCAGGCTCACGACCGCACTCCCTCATCACAGCGTCGAAATCCTTGAGACCCTTGACGTAGATGATGTTGAACAGATCAGCGCGCGAGTATTCGAAGTGTGGACACAAATGATTCTTAACCTCGTTGCCCATCGACGCCATTGTCTTGTTGAAGATGGTCTGCACTAGGGGCATGCAACCACCACATCCAGTACCGGCCTTTGTGCAAGACTTGACATCGCCGATGGATTTGCAGGTTCCGTCCTTCACCGAGTTAACAACATCGTCTTTCGTGACGTTGTGGCAGGAGCAGATCTGTGTGTCGCCAGTCAGGTCCGAGCCGTCGTCATCGCCGCTCTTTGATGCACCAATAATGAGCTCAGCTGGAGGCATCTCTAGTGGCTTCTGGTTCTTGACCATCGGCACTAATTTGATGTAGTCTTTTGTGTCGCCAATCATCATTCCCCCGAGCAGGTACTTGCCATCCATGGTAAATAAGTACTTCTTGTACACTTGCTGAAAGGGGTCCTTGTAAGTGAGCGCCTTGACCGGTGGTGCAGCAGGTCCACTCGTAAGGTTCTTGACCTTATCCACCTCTTTCCTTTCCGGCTTCTGGCGTCCAGGCATGTCCTTTGGCCCATCACGATCCGCAAAGAAGTCACCAAAGCTTGCAACTTCGACACCAAGCAGCTTCAGCTTAGTGCTCAAGTCTGGACGCTTAAATTTCCGTGGCGCATGCGCTTTGGCTTGTGTGAGGTTGAAGGCGAGGACATCGGCCATCTCTACACCAGGCGCGATAAGTCCGAAAGTTTGGTTTTCCCAGCTCGCGCATTCACCGATGGCGTAGATGTCTGGCGTGGAAGTTGAGAGGTCGGCACCAACGATGATACCGCCGCCGCGATCAGCGCATTTGATGGACGCCTTGCGAGCAAGCTCATCACGAGCCTTAATACCAATCGCAAAACAGATGCAAGAGCACTCCATCTCTTCTCCGTCTTCGAACACCACACCGCGTACAGCGTTCGATTCGGTAGTCAAAATCTTTCCAACCCTCTTACTCAGCATGACATCCAGGCCCATGGCGCGCACCTGCTCCACAACCATGGACCCTGCGTCGCCGTCAAGCTGCCGCGAGAGTACCCATCGGTTCCGCTCAATGAGCTTGACTTGGGCAAAGTTCTCGAGATCCATCATGGCGTGTGCGGCTTCGAGACCTAACAAGCCACCGCCAACAACAGCGCCTGCTGTGCCTTTCCGTGTCGCGGAGAACTCAATAAGGCGCTGCAAGTCGTCAATTGTGCGGTAGACGAACACACCTTCAGCGTCGTGGCCGGGCGTGTGTCGAGGAAGAAGGGCATCAGAGCCGGTTGCGAGAACAAGGAGGTCGTATGGTACTGTCTCGCCAGATGATGTTTTGACAGTTTTGCTGGCAGAGTCGATTTCGGTGACGAGAGTGTTGAGGTGGTAGTTCAAGGAGCCTTCGGGCATGGAAGAGTACCACTCCTTTGGGTTCAAATACAGGTTCTCGACCTGTCTGTGTTGGAAGAAACTCGTTAATCCAACGCGATTATACGCCAAATGTGGTTCCTCGCCAATGACTACGATGTCGTACTCTCTCCGCTTGACATCGTACTTCATCAATTTCTCGCTGTCATTACGTCAGCATTTCCTACTCATACTCAAGTCCCTAGGAGCACTACTCACATGAACGCAATGCCTACCATCCCCAAACCCACGACTACAACCTTTTTCCTTTCTTGTGGTGGTGTATCGTTGATCTCACCCTTCTTTTCGAGCTCCTTTACTTTCTCGGGCAGTTTGTTTGCCTCAGGGTCATTCCACTCGGCATTTGAGATGTTGCCATCTTTGGAGCCCCACGTGCCATGGACTGGGGAATCTGATTCAGAATGTGACGTCCCGGACTTGGGATCAAGTCCTTGTGTGATGATTGCTGCCGGCTCCGTCTCCGCCATCTTGGCTGATGGTAGTGTGTAAAGCTCTACCAAGCTGGGGCGCTCTGTTCGCAAGTCCCAGGCTGTAGACGTGGTTCCACCGGACACTCAATATGTCCACGACTCAGGTATGCTTGAAAGTGAAATGGGTGTAGGGTAAAGGCTCGAGAAAATAGAGAACAGGAACTCTTGCCCTCGAAAGAAATGGATAGATACCTTCAAACTAGAAACCAAGCGTAGCGCAGTGTTGTAAAAGCACCACCATGATAGGCCACTTACCCTCTGATACCTCAGCTTAAGACAACTCCGTGGCACGACATCCCCCGTAGATCCCCCTCTAGCACCCATCAACAACGCGAACTCCCGCGCCCGCCACAAGTAAACCCTCATCCAGCACCGCGACCGTCCAGCCATCTACCAATCAGCAGTGTCTCTAATGTACCCCGCGGCGCGCATCGGAAATGCACGTATAGCGACTCAGCAAAGCGGCCTGCTTGCAATTCCCTAGCCCCTCCAATCTAGCGGAGCCAGAAGGGCATCGTCAGAGGCGCGATGCAATCACAACAGCCGAATCAGACACTTGACAATTAAATCACCCAACGTCTGTGAACTTCCACGGAGACGCAGCATTCTACGGGGTGCGCTGATAGTGGAGCGCGCACGGACGCGTCGCTGATAAGAACGCGAGGTTTCGGTGGAGCCAAGAGCGTGGGCCGACTTCATGTCCCGATAAGGACATGCTGGCGGAGATGCGCCTCCAGCATGGCGAGACTCCGGGGTCTTTCATTGTACAGACCAGTGTGGCAGTCCTTGCGGCATCGAGATGTGTGCGATGGAGCTGGAGGCGATCGAGAGATGCGCGGTCGAGGTTGTGCTGTTGGCTGTTGAGACCCTGGAAGATAACACCAAATGCGCTAGCCTGTTTGGGCGCTGTGGTTGGATGCTTGACGATGGTTATTGATGTTGTGAAAGAGAGACGGAATTCTTTATGGAACAAAGTGAGGAATATATGGTTAGACGAAGACTTGAACAGTTCTTCATGCTTTAGATTGGGACAACTGTGGAAGTAAAACAGCGAAATGTGCCTCATGATGGTACTGGTACTATAAACGCCTACACCTCCTGATGTGTGACACCTCCTGATGTATGACCCAAACGCCTGCCACTCAAAACTACATATCCTCTCAAAATGATCAAAACATGCTTCAAAAGAACAGCAAATCCTCCTCAGCCCACCCAGCCCCCAATAACCAGCTCTTTACACTCTTTTCAAGCGGCTCAGGCCCACAAACCAGCACCATAGTATCGCCCTCCGCCTTCCGACAATGCTGTTCCAGCAACGGTGCCGCAATCCTTCCTCTGAGGCCCTGCCAGTCGTCCGGCCCCTGCGTGAGGGTGTAAAGGATCTCGCATCTATCCTCATTATCCTTGGCAAAAGCATCCAAGTCCTCCTTGCAAAGAATATCCTCGACGAGCCTGTTGCCATTGAGTAATGTGCACTTTGTAGCGTCAGACTTGTCCTGCATAACAGCCCTCAGGACCTGGAAGATAGGCGTGATTCCGCTACCGCCACAAACCATCACAAACTTCTTGACAGTCCGCTCGTGGCCGTTGACGGCGCAGAGTCCTTTACCAAGGTACTCGAATTTGCCAATGGGGCCTTTCATGTCGACCCAGTGACCTGTCGGGATGGAATCGAGTGCTTTTGTCATCTTGCCGCCGACCTTCTCGGGCGTGTCGGCGTACACTTTGATCAGGATGTCGATGAACCCGAGCTTGCTTGTCTCGGAAATGGGCGTGTAGGAGCGGATTATGGCTTCTCTTGTTACCGGATCGCGTAGGCGGATCATCAGGTGCTGGCCCGTGGGGAGACCGAGGGCTTGGGTTTCGTGGTCAAGTTTAAAGGTAAAGATTCGGGTGTCCCATGAGACGGTCTTCTTGGAATGGAGGAGAGCTTTTTGCCAGATGCGGGGGTCGAGGAAGATGGGACGCGGCTCTGTGGATTCGTGTGTGAGCTCGCCTGATTCGAGGGTCTTGCGTGATGCTTCGTCGAGGGTGCCGATGTGGTAGTCTGGCATCATGGCTTTGGCGGTTTCGCTGTGAATCGCCATGAACTCGTCTGTAGTATCTTGAGCAGCTGCACTAATGATGCTTTGAGCTCCTCCTGGATGACCCTCGAGGAAAGCGGTGCCGTCGTAAACTTCACCATTCACCACGAACCAAGGATTGTCTGCTTTGTCGTGTTGCTTCAACTCATTTAGGTCGATGACTTTGTCAACACCATCTTTTGTCATTTTGATCTCCTTGACTTCCTCGATTGCGGCGGATTCTGGTTCCTCGCCGGCGATCGTCTCACCCCAGTGACCGTTCGTTAAGTTGCCACCTGACTTTTTCACACGCTCCATCCATCCGCCAGGCATGAGCGCCGGTTGTGTGGGGTGCTCAAATCTAAGCGTGCCGTGCTCGTTGTGGACAGCGATGCGGAACCAAGGGTTGTTCATCATTCCGAGGACGCTCCAGTACATATCGCGTGGCATGATACACATGGCTTCGTCCATAGCTCTGACAAGTATGTCGCTGGTATCTTTCAGCTCGCTAGTAGCGATGTCGAGATTCCAGAAACACCAGCAGAATGAGGTCTCTCGCCAATCCATGTCAAGGCGTCCACCGAAAAGATTCTTGTCTTCGTATGCACGGTACCGGTCCTCTGCGTAGTCGATGTTGGCGAGGCGCCATGTCTTGCCCTTATCGAGGGAAATTTCACAGCGTGTGATGCGACGTCCGCCGCCGCTGTAAGCGTAGCCTCGAACGTTGTACGTCTCTGGAGCAGATGCGATGCTCAGCTTCTCTTCATGTGCAGGGAAGGCAATCGCTGCGTTGGGGGAAAGGTCGTAGATGGCGTAGCGCTCGTCCATCCACCATTTTGGATTCTTAGCCGATTCGTCTGGGTCTACCATGGTAGGCAACACTCTGTTGTCGTAGATGTGGTACCAATTATCACTAGGTTCTGCCGTCACGATAAGTCTCTTGAGCCATTTGACACTTCGCCCGCCGATCTGTCCTGGAATGACTGCTCTTAGTGGCTTTCCGTGGTCTGGTGTCAACGGATCACCGTTCATCTTGTGAGCAAGCATAATGCCTCTGTTTGGATCCATGGCCCAATTCAGTTTCACAGATGTACCATAGTACCCGTTGGGCTATTTTCGATTAGCCTCGATATCAACATCAACAACGGGCGACTTACAAGCTTGTCCGCTCCCTCCATGCACACATACTTAGCCTTCCGAAGAGGCTTCGCACGTTCAAGGACATCCCTCATGACAACACCCGTGAACAGTGCCGTGGAAACACCAGCTGGACCCCACGAGAACCCCTTACTCTTTCGTACGACATTCTGCTCCTTTCGTCTGTTTCCTGCACAGACTAGGGTAATTGGGTATGTTACGTTTTCGTATTCTTGAAGTAAATCCCGCAATGTGATCTTCAGGGGATTTTGTACAAGACTGCACAAATGTTAGATTATGGTTTGGGATATCTCTGATTCGACATACCCTTCTACAGAGAACTCCCAATCCAAGCACTCCTCATCCTGGACTTCGGGGACCGCACCGTGGTTCCGTACGTAGAACAAGTCAGGACTTGTCAAGAAGCCCTCATTGTACAGGTCACTGAGAGGTGCTTCAACGTTAAACGGGTGGACTCCAGTCAGTCGGATAAGCCTGGGGTCTCTTGGAACGTGTGCATCGGGTGTTGGCTTATCGGCGTCCAAGACCTGCTGAGGATGTGAGGGTGGAGGTAGCGGTACGTCGAGTTCTGTCGGTGCTGTTGAAGTTGTCGATTTGCTGTCATCACTGTCGAAGTCGGTCTCTGGAGGGGATGGTGGTAGTTGCACAGGCACGGACGCCGCTTGTGATTTTGGTTGGACCTCTGTTGGGGGAGGGAGAGGAACCCCTGCCTTTTGCGCGGCTTCGCTCATGGTGTGGTGGAAATCGGTAGAGAGAAAAAGGGTATAGAGCGAAAATCAGGCACTAGGTAGGCAGTAAGTGTATCGTGCTCGTAAGCAAGGTATCTGAGCAGATGCTTGTGAGACGACACTGGTAATCCAACGAACTGAGTAAGTAGACGGCAATAGTATGTCCACGTCGAATGGAATGGATTCAAATGTAATAAGATAGCACTGAATCGAGATCAAAAAAGAACAACGGTCTAGTCAAACCATCCTACAGCAGACACACCGGTGCTCGTCATTTTCTTACATTTCTCCTGTAGCACCCGAGATCGCGGAGAAGCCACAACTAGTTTCGAGATCGTGGAGACTGGGGCAACAAATTGAATTGTCAAATCCCGCATGCCGTCATCATTTCAGATAGCCAGACCTGGAGAAATGCAATGCTGTGCGCTGATCTGTGGTTGATGCATCCTTATCTTTTGGACTGTTTCAGGCTTAGTGCCCGAGATGTGTGGCGAGCGGCCTTGATTGTCGCGCATGCGGCTAAGCAGGTGGCAGCGTTCCTGGCGCCTCAACTCTATGACCATGTGGGGGTCTAGCTTCCGACTGAAGGCAATCAGACATGCAGCGGAGATACTTGAACTACACGTCTCCCATCACTGAGTGTCAGACGATGGAGACGAATTTGCGAAACTCCCTCACGGCACTTCAATAATCTGCGACTGCATGTCCTAGTGCTTAGAATGCGAAGCGGTTGTGTGACCGTCGTCTCATCTCAGATCTTCGTGGACTAATCCACTGACTTTGAGTCTTGTACGTGTTGATCTGGCGAACGAGAGGCACTCAAATCGCTGCATTACTACTGAGAAGCCATATGTCTTTGCAACGCAAGAAACGGTAGTATCCGAGGACAACCTCGGTCGAGCGGTAAGGCGTCGGGGGCTTCGTGGGGCGGTGCCTCGTACTGTCTCCGTCGAGATGAAGTTGCGCTGTGCGTTGAATCTCCGCGGGCGCTCGCGGACACCAACGAACAAGCGTCGGCCACAAAGAGCCGCAACCACACCTCAACATATCGAGGGTGTCGCGGCAACAGACAGAACATGAGTCCTGTGCACGTCTCGTCTGGCTCGCGTTCGCTATAATGGTGGAACAGCTTTGTAGTGGTAAAGAACAGCAGGACATCATCTGTTCAGTGGTCCACTCGCAGTAGCTGGAGTTAGAATGGAGAAGTGCTTTGTTTTCGGACACGCTCGGCCAAGCAGAGAGGCGTTGGCGTCGTGATCAGCAGCTATTTGCACAATCGCCTTCAAACCATCTCTAAGTATTGACATCTGATGAGGCGGCTGATTGCAAATATGTCGCAAGTCGAAACAGTTTGGCTGCGGTTGTTGGCTGCGCTGCCAATCGGCGAGCTGAAGTTCTGATACATCCCTTCAACCGACTCTCGGTTTCGGGAGCCAACTATGTAACCTTCAATGAGCTTTGAGGCTGGACAGCTTCAGATGTGTGAAAGAGGTCCCACGCGAACCTGGCCTTGAAGCTTCTCTTGCAGAGTCTGAGCGCGCACCTTGGTCCGCGTCTCAACTCGCTGCTTTGAGGAAGCTCTGGCGTATCGACCTTTCACTCCATGCTTGATTCTTGTGATCATGTCCCCTGCTTTGCCTTTGGTAAGATCATGCGGCTTCAGCTGATCCTCTTTGGGTCGTGTCTTATTCAGAAAATCGACTTGGGCTTGTGATGCAGGACTCCTGCGCCAGGGCATGCTTTTCGCAATCCAAATGTGCTCAAAGACGTCTTTCGCGTACGTATCGGCAGCATGGACGACGTGTTCGAAAGACTCGCCTTCTGCGATCACTCGAGGAGCAGCAAAGGGACTCTTTATCGTCTCACTTCTAGGTAGCCTTCTGTAAAATTTCGCTTTGAAGCAACCTTCGGCCGTAGCGGAGGGCTCAATAATGATGTAGTTGCCGCTGTTGGTCGTGAGTATGAACTTGCCTTCGCCTGCACCAACCCAAGCATATTGACTGAGTCTGCGGATGTACTGATCGCCGGACGTGTCTGCGATAAGGTCATGGACAGAGTCGTAGTCAGTGAACGTGATGGTACCGGGCATCTTCTTTGAAAGAGTCCGTTGCTTCAGTGCCGCTGTTTCCTGCTGGCGCTGTTTCTCCGTCTCCTTTCTCTCCTTGTTCTCTTTTAACTCAGCCATACGCTTTGTGTCTGCTTCCTCTACTATCTCACCAGGATCGAGACCGAACAGCGTTGGCGTGGACACGACGCCAGTACTTAGTGCAGCAACCATATCGATAATATGACAGTTCTCCTTGCCCTTGTGCAAACGCATGCCTCGTCCAATCATCTGTACGAGCAGGTTACGCGATTTCGTCGGGCGCGCGAGGAGCACGCAATCAATATTTGGAATATCAGTACCCTCGGTGAAGACTCCACAGTTGAGAAGTACAGGAAACCCTCCATTCCGGAACGAGTCTATTCTGGCGCTGCGGATTTTGGGCGGTGTGTCGCCGGTCACAAACTGAGCATCAATGCCATATTCCCGGAACTTGGTAGTTAGGTTCGTGACGTGACTTAAATCAACGCAGAATATGAGCGTTGAGCCACGGCCCTTCGCCTTTGCTGACCAAGTTTTGACGACGAGCTCGTTTGTCTCTGCCGTGTTTATGACTTTGGACAGAGCTGCTGTTTGGAAATCACCATTAGCATTCGAGCCAACATTGGTCAAATCAGCCTTGGTCTCGACTGTAGTGAAGACGACATTAGAAAGCCAGTTCTCTTCAATCATATCCACGTAGTCGCTATCCAGGTAAGCAAGGTGTCATGATAAGAGGCAAGTGATGCACCCACCGATGGTAGACGATGTGGTCGATGACAGAGCCCAGCTTTCTGCCGTCAAAGCGAGAGAAAGTCGCAGACACGCCGACAAGAGCGGGCACATGGCCTCTGCTCCAGTCTGAGGCATGGCGCAGACCGAAATGCTCCAAGACATCGAGATACGTCGAACTGACGATGTGGTGTGCCTCATCTACAAGCACCAACTTGTAGCGTGATGGATCGAACTTGTGCAACCTGTCACCGGACGTGATGCTCTGTATAGAGGCAATGGTTATGTCTGCCGCACCTGAAGCGCTGTTGCTACCCATCTCTATGTCGACACGTTTTTCCGGGTAAGTGAGGGTACAGTGGCGTGCAGCTTGCTCTACCAGCTCGCGTCGGTGGGCGAGGATGAGGGTTTGACTGGCATCGTCGACGGCAGGTATGCGGTCGATGAGGTGGGTGAAGATGACGGTTTTGCCGGACCCCGTTGCCAGAGAGATACCGAGGCGCTTATGGCCCGCATGTAAGTAGGAGAGGACAGCCTGAATGCATTCTTCCTGATACTCGCGCAGCTGTATCTTAGGCGGCGCGACAACAATTGGTGGCGGTGGTGTAGGAAGGGGTGCAGCAACAGGAGAAGGTACACGTGCTCTTGACGCGTGTCTGACGAATACGCGAACAGACGCAAGGCTCGTCTGCCTGCAGAATATCAGCGCGCGACAGCCACGGCGAAACATGAAGTTGTGCAGCATCCGAGCAGCCGTGGCGCGCGGTCACCATGTTCGACGCGCTCCATGACGCCACCCGCCGAAGCATATCCAGGGTCCAGGATCGGCCCCACCAAAACTTCGTTCGGTGCCTGAAGCAGCTGCGTCCCTTCACCACCGAGACCATGGCCGTGTTCATCTTTCCCCCGCAAACACTGCCCCACCCTGAAGTGCTCTCGCCGGAGGACACGGCGACTGGCAGCAGCAGCAGCAGCAGCATCATCACCACCATCCTACGGCAGCCAAGATGAGCTCTGCAGACGACTCGTTCGAGCCACAATCCAGCGACAACGAGACACCACAGTACTCTCGTGCGTCATCGCGCCGACCATCCAACTCGCACACTCCAGGAACCCCGCGCAAACGACGGAGAACTGAGTCGGTCGAGCCTTCGCGTGTGCGCAAGTACTACCTCGAGGGCAAGTACAATGACGCCTACCGCTTGCTCTTCAACGAGCATGTGACCCATGCAGCTGTTCGCTTCGAGCCCGCCGAGGGCATACAGCACTACAGCACACAATACGGCGCATCCCTCTGGTCCGCCCACGAGCAGGCCGCCTTGTTTGCAGCCCTCCAACGACTCGGCCGCGACGACGTCCAGGGCATTGCACAAGCCATTGGTACCAAGAGCCTCACCGAGACCCGCGAGCTGCTGCTCTTGCTCGGCGATGCGGCCGCCAAGCAAGAGGACGTGGGCGTGACCATGCGCGAAGTTCCTGCAGCGATCGAAATTGGCCAGGCGTGTACCGAAGAGCTCGACGTCGTGGCTGAAGCATTAGCCTGGTACCAAGAACAGTTCGAAATGGCGCAGGAGCAGGAACGCTATGGAGAATACTGGCTCATCACGCCAGCCGTTGCTGAGGACATCGAGACCGCCATCAACGGCCCTTCTCGTGCTGCTTCGACTTGTCCAGCAACCCCGGCTGAGCCTGGCACTCCACGCACGGGGCCGGGCATTGCAGGGTATGTTAAACGTAACACTACAGCTGACAAATGCTACTCGGGCTAATTCACGAGCAGCTCTTGCGTGCGTTGCAAGCTTCACAAGATACGCTGCGACCGAAAGGTACCCTGCGGCAACTGTGCACGCATGAAGAAGAACGTTGTCTGCCAATACAAGTCTTCCAAACAAAACACCAGCCTGACAGATCTGAACCTCCAGACACCAAACGTAGAGGGAGCACAAGAGCCATCCGCTCAGCTGGTCGTCCCCGCAGATCCACAGATACTACGAGACATCCCACAAGCTGGCTTGCTGCATGCTGAAAACATGCTCTCCTTGTCCAGGGACGTGTTTATGAACCGCTCTCCAGACATACCCTCACCGTGGCCCCATTGGTCTGCGTATGCTTCCGAGCAAGTTCCAGAGCCCTCAATACTGCGCACGGCATTCAACGACTTTAATTCCCTTGCTGTCTCGGTCACGAAACGCTTGATACAGACTGCCATCATGCAAGCCACTTCGCGTCTTCGCTCCCAACGTCGCCGCACCAAAAAAAGCGTTATGCCGTTCGTAAAGACCAGAGATGTACTCTCAGCGATCGACGTACTTGGACTGAAGAGGAACGGACGTTCGCGGTGGACTGGTGTTGCAAGACGCTGTAACGTGCGAGTATTTGATGAACAACGGACCACGAGATTCAAGATCAAGCAACGTGAGATTTCATGGGAAGAAGCCGAGCAAATTCTGGGGCTTTACGATGCTGTGGCCGCGCCATCTGCCAATGACGCACATGCACGTCCCGCTACAGATACGGAGGGTGACGAGGCCTTCAAACAACATGCTGCTCGCAGTGGAACTCCATTACCTATGGAGCATCTCTCGCTCTCCAATTCGGACTCTAATATGGATGTTGAAAACGTCGGTTCAGAATCTGATTCTGCTCTGTCTGACGAAATGAAAGGAGACTTACCACAACACCTACAACACCCAACTTTAGGTTCTTTAGATCGAGATGCGTTCGGAGAAGCGGTCCAAGAGCTTGTGCAAGAGGTCCAGTCACTCGAGCACTTTGACCAGGAAGCCAGTCGGCGAGAAGAGGAAGTGCTTTGCAATCTCCTTGGCTTTTCTCCCCACGTGAAGAGAAAATCACCAGCAGGAGACACGTCTGAGGACGAAAATACTTCTGACGAGGAGAACATCACTACAAGCGCCGATGATTGGCGCAAATGGACGGAGTATCAGGCTACATGGGAACAGTTCCACACTCCTGTCCCATCTGCCAGATTCATTGTCAACCAGAAGCCACGCAAAGCATCTCCTAACGTCCACCCAAGACGCTTGGGCAATGCTGGTGATGCATCTGCGGAAGAATCTGATGCTTCGTCGACCTCTCAAGTTGCACAACGACCGAGTCGGAAAACGACCGGGGTAGTGGAGTTGCGCGCCCGCGATCCGAGAGCCTACGCAGCTATGCAAAGTAACGCCTTTGGTTATCCCGACGACAGTTCGAGATCTGACCCATCCGGCCTTGATGACCACTCAGATGCAGATGTGCCAGCGCAGTCCGTCGAGAACACAGAATCCGTACGAAATCCTCATTCCCAGGATGCGATGGATTGGGAGACATGACGTTCTCCCTGAATTATGAGATTCACTAATCCGAAGTTCGGTCTTTGACGCGACAGCTGCCAATGTCGTTGTTGACGTCGTCCCGCTATCTACCTTCCTAATGAGGCAACGACCTACCTTGTCCACATTACGAACCCACGATACAACCCAGTAGACTACAGGTGCCGAGCCGCGGAGCTTTTCTAGCGAACGGGCACCTCAGATAAAAGTGAGGGGCGATCGGAATAACGTCGTCAGCCTAACTGGGAGAGGAAGTTCACTACACAATTTTGTCGGTGACGCATATCCGCCAGCCAAGTTTCCCGTCTTGACTTCGAGCTACCGCTGTTACGGTTCATGATAAAGATAGCTAAGCATGAACTTGTTCACTCTGTAAACTCTCGTCTGTCCAACACGCATCATGATTTTCTCTACAGCTGTTTTGAGCACCATCCTTGCGACAGCATGCGCTCACGATGTTCACGAACGCGATCTGCCGCCACCAGTCGCTGTCAATGACATGAGCTACACCAGCTGTGCGAACGCAGCATGGCCTCCATCAAACGTTGGCACTGAGCTTATTCCACAAAAGCCAGACGATGATCTCAAGGCGATGCTGGACGAGCTCAACCCTCAGAACATCGAGAACACCATCACCAGATTGGTGTCCTTTGGCACCCGCCACACTCTCAGTACCCAAAATAGCACCACACGCGGCATTGGTGCAGCAAGAGACTGGATTGCATCGGAGATGAGGAAGTACGCCAATGAAAGCTCAGGTCGCATGACCGTCACGGTCCCCAGCTACACACAAGGCGTAGCCTCCCGGATCCCCTTCCCTGTCAAGATCTCCAACATCCTAGCAACAATCAAAGGAAGTGAGACCCCCGACAAAGTGTACATTATGACTGGCCACTACGACAGCCGTGTCACTGATGTCTTGAACTACGAGTCCGACTCTCCTGGTGCCAACGATGACGCATCAGGCGTAGCCATTGCCATGGAACTTGCGCGCATCCTCTCCACCCGTCGACCACGTTCAACTATCATCCTCGGTGCCGTTGCTGGCGAGGAGCAGAATCTTTACGGCAGCACCTTCTTCGCCAACACGCTTCGCAATGCGTCCGTTAACGTTGAGGGCATGTTGAACTGCGACATCGTTGGTTCATCGACTGGTGATCGCGGTCAGAAAGATTCCTTCACAATCCGCGCTTTTGCACAAGGCCCTCCAAGCTACGAAAACGCAACAGTAGCAGCCCGCCGCCTGCAAATTGGTGGTGAGAACGATAGCCCAGCACGCGAGCTGGCGCGTTTCTCTGCTGAAGTAGCCGCAAATTCAGCGACAGGCATGAATGTCGCCATTATCTACCGACTAGACCGCTTCTTGCGCGGAGGCGACCACTCGCCCTTCCTTGCAGCAGGTTACCCTGCGATTCGATACACCGAACCGAATGAGAACTTTGCACACCAGCACCAGGACCTACGCACCGAGAACGGCACCGTCTATGGAGACTTGATTGAATTTGTTGACTTCGACTTCACTGCACGCGTCGGTAAGGTGAATTTGGCTACGCTGTGGAGCATGAGTGAGGCACCAGGTTGGCCGCGCAACGTTACTGTAGATACTACTGTGCTCGACAACGACACCAGGCTGAAGTGGATTGTGAGTGACGATCCGAACGTCAAGTCGTACGAGGTCGTGTGGAGGCCGGTCATCGCGCCGTTGTGGACGCACATGTTAGATGTTGGAAAGGTGGGAAGCATCACTCTTCCGCTCAGCAAAGACAACGTAATCTTCGGCGTCCGCGCTGTGGGCAAGAACGGGTACAAGAGTCCTGCTACGTACCCTTTCCCCGGGTAACAGAATGTCGCCCGAAGTAAGACCATACAGTGTGCGAATGCTACTCTTCCAGATCAAAAACTTTCTTTTCACGAACAGGCATTCTGTTCTTCAACGTGCTCAATTTCTCAAACAGCCTTCGTCCCCTTCAAAACCTCAATTTGCAACGGATTGACCCTTTTCCCCTTCATCCCCGCCTCTTCCCACCCCTGCACCAACATCTCACACCTCCCCCACCCCCATTCAAGATCCCGCTCCACACGCTCCACATTCCTCTCGACCCACCCCTCGCGCTCATCCGCCACCATGACCCTCTCATCCCCGCGGCCACTATACTTATACTCCGCCCACGGCTGCTCTCCGTTCGCAAACGCAATCCACAGCTGCGCGTGCCGCGTCGAGATATCCTTCAGCCGTTGCGACGGGAAGCGAAACTGGTGCGCTTTGAAGACGAAATACACGTCGACCCAATGGTGCGGTTGCTGGTAGAGTGCGTTGTTCGGGAAGGGGTTGCGCACGTCGAAGAGGTAGCGGTAGATGCGTTTGTTGGTGTTGGTGCTGAGGTGCCGAGCTAGCATGTGTGCTGGTGCTGGGGGGTGTTAGTTGGTGGGAATACTCACTCGGTCAGGACTTATAGTTCAGAAGAGGGGACGTACCGTCGAAGAGCGCGTCACCAACCCAGCGGAGCATACATGTCAGGAAGAGATTCTGGTCCATCGAGGCCGTGATGCCGTATGCGCGGCTTATGGTCGACGCAGCGGGAGCACCGAGTTGGGCCTCGATGCTGGAGAGAAATGCAGAGGGGGTGACTGAAGTATAGCGGGATGTCATCGAGGTGCCCTATTTGAGTGTGAGATATCTCTTTCATTGAAGGTACGAGTAGAGAACTTACCTCGAAACCAGTCGTCCCTAGCACAATATCATCAACCCACTCACACTCCCCTATCAGCTCCGGAATCCTATCCCAAGTGACCCTCTCCGCATCCTCACCGAACCAAGCCGTGTCGCGCACGGAAAGCAACATCGAGCCATTCTCTGTCAGCTTCGACGTCGCAGCAACAAGCTCATCCACATCCACGCCCCTCAGCCTCTCCAGCCCAGCTTCCCCTTCCTCTTGAATACCAAGTAACCCCAACAACGCCACATACCAACCCTCCGCCACTCCGACACTCACAGGCGCTGTAGCCGGCCCCACAACACCTGACATCAACACCGCCCTCCTAAACAGCGGGCCCTCTACTGGCGGCTTAGCCATCAAATGCGCACAAATCGATATCGCGCCCGCCGACTCCCCAAACACCGTAACCCTCCCCCTGTCCCCTCCAAACCCCCCAACAAACCTCTGCACCCAGCGCAACGCATTCCGCTGATCATTGATTGCGAGATTCGCCGCCCCGGGCTCAGGAACATGCAGATACCCCAGCGCGCCGAGGCGGTACTGGATGCTAACCCCCACAATAGGGGTGCTGTCCAGTACCGATTGCGAGACCATAAGCGCGGTGTTGTGCTGTTCGTCTATACTGCCGAGCACGAAGCCGCCCCCGTGGATGTACAGCAGTACGGGGAGGTTAGCGGCTTCTGGGGACTGGGATTGGAGGACGGAGAGCGGGACGTTGAGGTGGAGGATTAGGCATTTAAATTCGTCTGAGATTCGGGGGTTAGGGTCGTTGGCAAAGGGTCCGCCATCTGCGGCGCGGTCGGGGAAGGTTTGCGGGCACGCGAAGCTGGGGTGGTTAGTCGGGTTCGGGGGTTTATGTAGTTAGGGGTAGGGTCACCCGTGTTCTGTGAAGTTCCTGTTGCTCTCTCCGAGGTCTTTCAGGGGGATTGACTGTTTGAAGCGTGCGGGAATTGTGGCATATGGGATTGCGCGGAATTGGACAACGTTGTCTGGGGTTATCAATCCCGTCATTTCACCTAGTTCTGCATGGTGAAATGTAAATGTCTTGTGCTGCGCAGTATTTGATGCCATTTTGCTCGAGTTTCGGTGTGTTAGGTATTTGCGTTCGGTGTATATTGCTGTTTCAAACTTATGCAGAATCGAGACGTGTAGCGGAGAGGAAGTGCACTATATAGCAAGTTACATGTTGTCCTTGTCAGCAGAGGTCACTGTTTAAAGGGCGTTCAGAAACAAAGGGCGGCGATGTCAGACGTGTTTAAGTAGTCTGACGTTGGGAACTAGGCCCGAGATCCCGTTTAGCCGGAAGACGTATGAGAGCTGTCTTGGAAGTTGCGGTTTTGGTTCTTTGACGTTCTCGTTGCTGATACTAGGTATTCTGATGACAGTAAAAAGGGCTGATGCGTAAGAAGATGTAAGCTAATGTAACTGACAATGATTTAATCATTACACTGCCAGATGAAATTACAAGGCGACAGCTTGTCGGTATCATTTTACTGTGTTCGAGAAAACCTAGAGAAAACATGCTAGCTCGCAGTTAGAGATGGGTTAAACAGTCACCATGGGGTGTTTTGTTAGTACTGAGAAGAACTACGTTGTGAGCCAAAGGTTCGACATTCCTCTCAAGGTACCCTTTACTATCAACGTCAACGTCATCAAAAAGGTCTCTTTCCACTAGAAGAACGATCTCATAGCACGCTGGTATAGCAGTAGGACTTCTAACCTGCACTGTACTGTGTCATCCGCGATGATGATTCTGGACGTAGCGATGTGTGCAAACAGCTCACTTCGTAATCGGATGCGGGTGTAGCATTCTCGTCTGTGCTACTTGAAACGCCGGTGTGTTGCGGGCTATCCCACCGTTGCAACTTACACTTGCTGTCAGCGTGTTGATGTGAAGCTTTGGGCAACCCAGCATAAAGTCAGCGAGGCAGGTGATGAACGCTTGACCAGTTGAGAGTCTTCTTGCAGTAGGGCGCCTTCCAGGAAGGCTTCACAAGGCACTTGCTTGATACTCTATCACGCGACTGTCATGTTATTTCGTTCGTGCGATGGGGGCCAGATCGATCGGCCTGGACCACACATCCGCCCCAGTTATGGTGGCCGATGCTGGCTGAGCCTCTGGATCCGGGTGTTACTAGTTCGAGGGGATCAATAGTGAATACAAAATTGGTCGTAACACAAATTACGGTCCGGTGACGATGAAGCAATACGTGACGTGGCTGACTGCTGGCTCTTTTCTATGTTTGATACGCAAGTGTTTATCGGCAGCAGTTCGAGACTCATGCAAAGCGTCGTATGCCTCTTTTTATCGGAGACTTTATTGTCTACCTCATGGCTTGAATCGCTCATGTGCAATCCTATTTGTCTTCATTGACCTTGTTATCGGCCTGTTGCACAGGGTCGGATCACTGGCAGATGACAGTTATAAGTTTTTTTTGTTTACCGCCTCACCTACTAGGAAGTTATCCGTTATTTCTTAGTTCTTCTCCAATGAAGCTGAATGGCTAATCACGTATTCGCTAATGTGATCTTGAGGATATTGCGTGTGATGTTTTGTAGCTGGAATGTCCGTGAGAATGCATCGAAACTCGTACCGCGATTCCAGGCGTCAGAACTTCATAGATACTTTTTGTATATAGACTATGAAATGAATCTTGCTATGAGCGTAAGATTCCTGCAGGGGTCACACAGTGTGACACCAGTCTTTTCGTTGTCAGGTACGGTGTTCACTTGGGACACGCTCAAAATGTTGAGTCGGACACTCGAAGACCATAGCAACGAAAACGATAGGACGTTGCTGTATCATAGTGGTAATCTCTGGCAATCACGTGTTTCTCTCATTGTTGGCACATAAAATTGTTCTGACGGTCAGGAGGCCGTGGCGGCGATCTGGTTGGCATGGCTCTGGCCACAAAACAAACGTGGGACAGAACTTGATTGGATCTATCCGCCTTGGAACCTTGAAGTGCACACCGGTTGCAGAGAGCAAACTTTTTGGTGCGACCGAATCGACAAGCCCAAGGCGGTGTTGACTGCGAGTGCCCAGCGGAATAGACCCGCTGATCAGTAAGGAAGCATATAGAAGCTGCATACTGCGAAAGCTTATTTTGCTCTTCTTTCGAGCTTGAGACAGCACAACTTCACACTTCGATATACCTACTTGGTGTCTCGGTCCCGAGCTGTCATTCTTAAAAGCTTGAGCTTTTCCTACACACTTTCTTCCTTCCCAAAAGTACGGAATAAAAAGTTGATTTCAATCAACACAACGAGTGTTATCAAAGATCACGAGATGCCTCCGTTACGGTCGGGATATGAGAATTGGAATGACTGGGCGGATGATATTGACAATGGCGACATGATCAACTATATCACCCACGAGCTGCAAAGTCGTGAGATCTATCTCTCGGAATCAGACATTAGACTAGGACTGGATGATCTGAAGGGCATGTCAATCTCAAGATCTTCGAACCGTTTTGGCGATGCTTGCGAAGATCAACTAATTAATATGATGAGAAGATGGTTGGGCAAGGATCTGGATTCGAACTCAAGTCAAGGCTTACATCGCAGCCGATCGAGGTTCCTGACGTTCTGCTTCGTAGCACGCCGCTTGCGCTCAAATGGGCTCGCCAAAGCCTTGTTGCGATTCTTCGTCAGGGTAGAGAATGATATCCTCGACGGAGAGAAGTCGTTCCTCTTGACAGAATGGTGTCTCGGACTCCAACAGCTGGAGAGCCTTGTTCCTGAGGACAGTTTGAACGATGCGTTCCGAAGGGTCGCAAGGCTTGGTCCTCCAATGTTCGAAGAATGGAGAAGGCCTGGTGTGCACCACCCATGGATTTCGGACATGCTCAGATTCCTCAACGAAATGACTCGCCCTGACCATGGTCGCGGCCGTAATCAACTCCAGTTGACTTCTCCTCACGACCTACCTCCGCGAAGGTTATCTGTACCCCCGTTACGGAGACCGTTCATGATCGACATACCGCCGTACCCACGCTCGGGTTACAATACTCCGATGATCTCTCCAAGACATGGAGTGGCTGGGCTCCACTATCAACAGCAGATGCATGCATTCGAGCTGGACAGACTGAGGCGTGATATGGACGATATACGATATCGTTAATAGAGGCTCTGCGACTGCACATCATCGACGGGAGCGCACGATACTGAATGACAGTAGTGAGATGCCGATAGAAGAGGAAAAGTGGCTCGAGGATGCTGTTATAATATATGGATTTTGATCGAATGTAAACCTTGAAATGTTCTCGTGTATAGAAGGCGATGAAGGCTCAGGTTCGCCATTGCAGGAATTGAAAGAGGAGGAATGCGAGCACGCGACCAGTTTCTGAGGCTTTTTGCCTCCATCTCAGTCCGAACAGACTCCTGCATCTGTTAGAAGCTTGTGCATGTGTGAATGCGCTGCGCGCTATACTCTCTTCGTCATTGCATCACAGCTGCTTCATCAAGGATAGCAACAGATAGTATTGCTCGAAAACCTGTTGATTGGCTGTCAATGATAGAAACTGAATGCAACTCCCAAACCAATGACGAACGCGATAGCGTATCTAGGACGATACGGACAGCCACGCAAACTTTTGACGTAATAATGGCACGAGTGTGTACTTACATCGTTAGTGCCCGACTTCCCACACGGATGTTCATACGGCCTGTGACGCTTGTGTCTTCGCAGAGAAACACCTTCGCTCGCTATCACGTCGATTTCTATGCGCCATACGCCTCGCTAAACTTGATAATATGTACAGATTTTGCCCTTCACTTGACCGGACTCGAAATTCGAATACTCTATCCGTCCAGTCGCCTTTTGCTCTTCATCGCAGGTAGTGTATCACCAGCCAGCAAAATAGGAAAAAGACAAGTACACCGCCGTAGAAGATCCACTTGTCCTGCTTCGCTCTCCGCTCGACCATGCGGATTGTGTCACCGCTGATGCCTAACGTGTTTGCCACACTATAAAGCCTTCTCTGTGTGCCCTTTAACATCTCTCTCTGCTGTCCCAGGTCGCCCAGCACTGCTCGTCCCCGGTCGAGGAACTCATCTAATTGATTCGATGTTTGATTAAAGAACGTGTTCTCGCGCAGCACATGGCCTTCTCTATCATAGTCGCCTCCTTGTGGCGCACCGGCTGAGTATGGGTTTGGTCGGTAGGGTGCGTTGGGGTTGAACGGCTGCGATGGCGCAAAGGCAGAGTGTGCGCTGGCGTTGATGTTGGATTGCGCATAGGGGTTCTCTGGTGTAGCGGTATTGTGTGGGCGCCGACCAAGTAGCTCTGTGCGCGCCTCTGTCGTTCGCTGGGACCGCTGTTAGCATTACGGTGCTTGCCATAACATTCCGAGTGCAAATATGGGCCAAACATACAATGTCTTCGTTTGCGCTCTTTATCCGCTTGAAGCTCTCCCTATACTCCTCAAGCTCGCCCCGGAAGTTTTTCAGTCTCTCGAAAGCCTTTTCTTGTTTTGTCTGCACCGGTTCCTGCTTTGCAAGCTTGCCATAGTCGTCGATGGTACGTGTGAAGGTTGCTAAGGAGGCATTGAGCTGGGCTTGTAGTTGAGGCGAGGGCGATGCGCTATCTGCAAACTGGTCTAGGTCTTTGCGAATCGACGTAGACTGACGCAGGGCAGAGTTGAAGAGGGCGTTCTGTGTTTTGCGTTAGCTATATACCAGTACAGAGGTAATGGGCCAGACAGACCATGGTGCGAGCTTTGCGAAAACAGACAGCTTGCAGTCGTTGTTGTATTCAGGAGAAGCTGAACTGCTAGGACTTGAAAGCTGTTCTTTTCACGTTGCGGCAGCCTTGTAAGCAGACTTTCTGTGTTGACACATTGCATCACCGCGAGGTTCCAGGTGAACAGCTCGAATAAGCTAATCCCAATCTAGCTTAGCTTTACCACCACACTTTTACTTGAGCAATCATGAACTTACTAACACACTCCACTACGACATTGGGACGACTTTTCTAAGATATAAATGATACACTTTGGTCATGACCTTGAATTCGCCAATGGAACAAACTGCGTTGTTCTGTAATCGGGTCTGCTCAGCATCAAAAGGTGCCTGAGTACATCTTGTGTGTTACATACGTACACAAATTTCGTATCTCTTTAGTATGCGTAGAGGACCTTTCATCGGAGCTCTGTTTCCTGGAAAGTATCTCACCAAGGACCTATGTGCATTAATAGGGGTACATTCCCGAGAGTAACTATAAATGATTGCGTGTTTATCTTCGCTAATATCTCAAGGGTAGTACACTATTGTGGCACGAACATTGCAACCCTAGAAAACGTTGATCCCACCCCTTCTCGCTCGAGTCCCACCTCAAAAAGCTCGGGGCTACTCTTTTGTTCGTTCACATTCTGCTCTAGCTTTTCGGACAGTACCTAGCCATTACACTACAACTCTCCAGCGATCTGAGAATGAATCGGCCCTCAATCCAGAACTAGCACAGCGCATGCTGATATTTCATGTGTAGGCACATGCAGTATCTACACACCACGGGCTTTCCGGATGGTTCGTTTTCCAGTCTCGACAAGATCAAAGTCGATGTTGAGCCACCTGTTCGTCTTTTTCTCGGGCCCCGCCGGGATCTCGCCAACGATTTTCTTATCGAGCTTCGGGAAGCAGAACCAGAGGAGAAGAAGAACGGCGAGAACGGCCAAGATGATCGGTTGTAAGACGGCAACTCCCTTTGCTTGCGCCAGCGAACCGATAGCAAAGGGTAGAATTGCTCCACCTCCTCCGCCAAATGCTGCTGCAAAGCCGATCGCTGAAACATGAAGGTATGCCGGTAATACTTTGGTGGCCGCCACAATAATGGCGGGAAACAGCGGGCCGAGAAAGAAGCCCTGAAGTGCGACGAAGATAGCTGAGACATGGAAAGAAGGGACAAGCCAGAACATAAGTTGGCAGACCATAGCGAAGATGATATATGTCTTCATCAAGGTTAGAGTGTGATCGACCGAAGATAGCGTTTGAACTTACGAGAACCGCGAATTTTTCTCCAAGTCTGGGTGTAACAAATCCAAGCACAAGGCGACCGACTGTGATGCCAGTCCAAAATCCTGTCGCCACCATACCAGATGCAAAGTCACCACCACCACGCTCTCGGCGCATAAAGGTTACAATCCAGCCTCCCAGTGCAACCTCAGCTCCCACATAGCCAAGAAGAAAGATTGAAGATACCCAGGTGACCCGGCTTCTAAGTGCTTCTTTGAGGCGGCTTTCGGAAGCGGCGTTGATACGAGGGTTCGCTTCTCTGTACTTTTGGCCTGACATTGGCCAGAAAGCGGTCATAGATGTCACGAGTTCAATTGCGGCACCACCAATCTGCCATAGTCAGCCCTTTGTCCATCAATCACATCATTGCAACCCACCATAATGTAGTAAAACTGATACCACATCCAGCCGCTCTTGGTTATTAGAGTTGTTGCCGCGAGTGGACTTAGCACTGCTCCAAGGCCGTAGCAACCATGAAGAAACCCTAACACCTCGTTTGCATTGGCCATGTTACCAGCCCAGGCGTTCCAGGCTGCATCTTCGATGCCGTTGCCGAACCCCGCAATGATGAAAATGACTACCAGAACGGGGTAGGGAGGATGCAGAGAGATTGCAACGTATGCTGCCAGATGGCAGAAGGGTCCCGAGAAGGCTACTCCGCGTTGACCAAATCGAACATGGATCCAGTTGTTGAGCAAAGCAGCGCCGACGTAGCCGCCCAGCGGCGACAGGAACACCAGAGAAACGATGACGTAACTCAGGTCATAGTACTCTTCAAGGTATGGAATGATCGCCTGTGCATAGTATCAGTATACTGGCTGTACCCTGTGTCTTATAGCGCTACTTACACCGTATGCTGCGTCGTTAGCGCCCATGATCACAAACGCGAACAATGTTGCTGCCGTGCGAAAGATATTGATCTTGGGGTTGTTCCATCTTTCAACAACCGAAACAGTCGTCGACGGCTGCGGTAGAAACTCTGATGGGTCGAGATTTTTGGGCATATCTTCAGACAATAGTCGCCCGGAATCAC
The DNA here is from genome assembly GCA_004335185.1 of Phoma sp. RAV-16-625. NCBI lineage: Eukaryota > Fungi > Ascomycota > Dothideomycetes > Pleosporales > Didymellaceae > Phoma > Phoma sp. RAV-16-625. The sequence continues at coordinate 135,290 of SAUA01000071.1, read as the reverse complement.
GTAGTGCTGCTGAAGGGATTGGTCGGAGCTCAACGATCGATCCTGGAGCGCAGTTCGGAGGGAAGGCTGTCGTCGCGGGCATCATCGTCGCTGTGTTGGTTCGCGACATAGTGGCCAGTTGACTACGAATCAATGGCCAATGTCAGGACTGACTTCCCAGATAGTTTTTAGGAGCGTGTAAAGATGCAGGCAGAGGATCGAATTGAATTGGATTTGTTCAGTATCAATTCAGGCTCACCGATCGCTCTTTATACCCAGCGCCCAGCACTTCGTGCTCACAGTGTTAGCACAGCATGCCCTGCCATCTAAACCCCGTGATCCTGCGCAACCGTAAATCCAGGTGAGTCAGAAAAGTGCGAGAACCACTAGCCGCTTCAAGTGAAGGAGTTTGCGCGATGCCAACAACGGCTGGGGAAACTATAATGAGCTCACCTTAGCTCCCGATGTGGGTGGGGAATCCAGTGGAACGTCACCGTCGACACATCAATCAGGAGGTAGATGAGGAGTCTCCGCCAGCTTTCCGTCGGTTTTCCGGTAGTGCCGGCTCCCGATTGGTGAATCGGCTGGGAAGCCGGTCCGCTCTGTCTTAAGCGAGTTCGCGGGGAAAAGACTGCCGGCTGTTGTGAAGGAAGCATCGAACATTCCTTCGAATGATTTATAAACATTGTGTGCGTTGCAAGTCTATCCTCATTCACGCGCTAGTAGTCTATGCGGTCCACTGGTTCTTTCCCTTAAACGTTGACCCGATTTCTCCCCACTTGATATTGGAGAAGGTAGTCGAAGGTGCTGGCTGCACCTTCACGATGTTCTTTGGGTCTCCCTCCGTGGCATCACAAGGACCTGCTTCTCCGCCGTCAAGCCACTGCATAAAGCCACCTTCATCCCACCAAACACTCATCGCCAATACCATACCACGGCTCAGCGCATCGCCCATTCCCTTCATAGCACCCAGATTCAAGAACGTATCGGCGCCCTGCGTGGAGCAGTATGCGTCGTTCATGGTGATGTTCTTAGGCTGGTCCTCGAAAACGATGCCATTCTGGACGTACTTGCGCTCGATCGACTGGAGCACGCCATTCTTGGCCGGAAACTGAGTGACCACGCTGAAGGGCTTCTTGGTATCGATCTTGAGGCCCAGGCCGTAGAAATCCTTCACTCCGTTACGGTAAGAGTTCTTGCCGCAGCCGTTCTTGTCGCAAAGACCGGTGGCTCCACACTCGGCACCCTTGCACTTGAAGAGGCTGGGCTTGCTGCACGTATGGGGTGCAATCTGGGTAGAGCGGCTATTGGCTTCCCAGATGTCCATCTCATTGCAGCAAACACCGGAACCGTCGATGTTACCCTATAGACGTAAGTGTGTGCATGAAGGACAAGAAAGTTTACTACTCACAACACCATTAGCGAAAGGAGTGACGAAGCACTGAGCGTCGCAATATCCTGTACCGTAGGCCGCGCCTGCCGGGTTCAAGCTTGAACGCCCTCCGTCTGCCCTCATCTCGGAAAGGTACAAAGCACCATTCATACCACAAGGTAGCTTTGACATATCGACATCGAATGTGAACTCCTTGCCAGTCAGTTTTAGCATCTCGTAGTCCTTCTCTCCCTTAGCAAGAAGATACGCCCTCGGACTCTGAAATTTCTTGTCCTTGCCATAGAAGTCCATGCGAAGACTTGCGCCCTTAGTCGTTACACCGTAGTCGGCATAGTTGCTGATGGGTTCCAAGATGCAGTTCTTTGCGCAAGTCTTCTCATCAGGGCATGCGGTTGGGTCGGCTGCCTTGCCCCAGTCTCCGCAGCCCTTGGTGGTGTCATTCTTTTGGTGGATCGAATGAATAGCTGCATCAAGAACGATGTAGGAATCCTGCGCTTTGCAGCCTCCCTTCTTGGTGCACTCGTAGGTGGTGAGCTTAGGGTGCACTTCTTTGCCTTTGCCAAGGGATTGTGCGGCGGCGATGCTCAGGAGAGCAGATGCGAGAACAGCGTAGTGGACCATGATGATCGGCCGATTGGAAAAGGTAGCTGTCACGAGGAATTGCGTGATGATACAAGAAAGTGACAAGATATGTCTTCTTATACTCAAGCATTTCGACCAAGACGGAAATGAAGATCAGCCTTCCGTCTTGTCGCTTTCTCCCTATGGTAAGATCTGTTTGAAACCTTCATTTAGGATGCCGCGGAAGCATGAGTGCGGCAAAATTTGGCATCCCAGCCTCTTCACGGATGTTTACGCTTTGCGCCCATTCTCGGCCCCATTGGATGAAACATCTACGAAATGTAAGGTACGCATGATCGGCCCGGTAGAACACCTGGTAGAAGTCTCGCTTACTGCCGCTCGAGAGCGTCGTTCGTTGAAATTAGATTGCTGTTTATTGCGGGGCTCCGGCCAGGAGCCAGCAAGCCGGGGTATTTACCCGGATCGTGGGTCATCTTGCATAATAGATGAGGGCTAACATGATCCAAATTTGAGGCTGGACTCACATACGCGACTACTAAGGCAGTGTGTCTATCAATGTACGTACACTCATGCCTCGGCTGCGCAGGAGAGCTATACTATTCGCAGAGAAGTAGGAAGATGTTAGTAACATGTGCACCACCAACAAATGAACCTAGATTGCAGGTGCAGCTAGTATTTGAAAGCCTTAGAGCCATTTGTCTAATCGCTATACTGAGAGCTGCGAACCCGGGTATTGATCACCTGGATCATAGCCGTTCCCGGACTTCTTGCAAGCCCACACAGACCAGGCCATGTTGAGATTGGCTACCCCTTCCTAGTGGACGCTCTCCACCCGAATGCTGAGGTCAGTGGCAATTCTTCTCCGATTGCGAAGGGTCATCTTCTAGCTTTTGTTCTGGCTGCAAAGACTCATTCTGTGGACAACCTGGTGGCGTGTTGTATTCAAACGGAGGAAACTCGCTTAGTACGTCAGGTGAGTATGGGTGAGTAGCTTGAAACTTTTGAACAGGCTGCGTGTCCTGAGAAACAATACCTGAGCGAGGGGACTCTTCAGAATCAAATTTTGGAATCTTCGTTCCACTGCGGGCGCTTTTTGCTTTGGCATCTCTAGGCTTGGAAGACGTATGTCTGCGTTTGCGCACCTTCAATTCTGGCACAGTCGTTGTCATCCAAATGGCCGGGAACATTTTGTTAGCAGTATCAGACCTTTTGAACGTGATGAAAATGTGGTTGGTGAATGTGCTTGATCTGAACATCAGCGGTTTGGCAGGTTAAAGCAGTAGTTATACACCGGTTCAGAGACCATTGTACAAACATGAACCAGCTCATGGGTGTATTGTGCGTTCTTTGAGCCCATCAGATTTTTTTTCTGCAAGATTTAAGACATTGTGTAGCGTGCTGTCATCATTTTACACTCCACATCGGTTTCGAGATACATCTGATTGAAACGGAAGTCTTTGCACACGTTTCGATTCATGGATATATAGCTACATCTGACCATATTGAGCGATGTGATATCTCAATGAACAGCTCGTACAATTTCAGCTTCAGTGTTTGGTTTATTGTCCCTGCTGAAAGTCTGGAAAATCTATGGGCCAAAAGCATGATTATATTGAGAGAGTTTCGAACATGAAATTTCGTCACTCTGCTTTTCGTCACTCTGCTAATGACTTTTCTACGCTTAGACCATACCGTGCTCACGCAATACGAGTGAATGAAGTGAATCTTCTGCATTGTGGTTTGTGGTTGCTGCATGTTGAAGTAAAGACTCGCTGTGTAACCACATGATGACTGCTCTTTGTTGGAGTTGCTAAATGATTGTGCCACGTTGTGGTGAGGCACTTCGAGCTAATTTGTGACCGTATTCAGATGCTTGTTGTGATAAGAAGCCATTTGTTATAATATCAAGGAAATAAAGCAGATACCGATGAAGGCTAGAGTAAACTTGTGAAATTTTGGACAAGCCTACCGGCCAGACATCTACAAGTTTGGTTATGAAGGACCTCACACATCTCTACCGGGCAGATTGCGGCATCTTCACTTTATCCACTCAGCCCGACCCCTCCACATCCTGTCGCTCTCTTCGAGTAAAACTGAGCACTCCAAACACCTCCATCGATTTCGGCTCGCATGATATTCACGAGTTCAAGCAGCTCCAAATTCTTCTTGCCTCCAAATCGACAAGATTCGTCCTGATCTTGAGCTTTCTGCCTATCGTTGACTGACTCCTCAATCCTAGGAAGATCTTGTGTTATAGCGGCACCGAATTTACGGATGAGCAACCGGGAATTCAAGCGAAGGGCAGGGTCGCTCCATAATATCAACCTTGCGGCGCAAAGGCCAGTAGATAAGACTTTTGCGACGCGCGTGAAATACAGCTCCTGTGATGATAATGAGGAGCCCAATACTGATGAACACAGCGTAGAGGATGACCAAAGATTCTGCTGCTATGTTGGCTTATAGAAAGTATATAAGAAATCCTCTAGAAGCTAGGCCTGCGTATAGAAATATTGCCTGAAGCATTCTTTGACTGAGCGGGTGTCTTTGTTTTCGATGTAAGGAATATGGAAAGCAACAGTGACTTTCACGAATATGAACCAGATAATGTCACAAACCAAGACGTTGTGCATGTATGGTGGCACCAACCATGAAAGTGATCTACATCAAGGGCAGACCTAACAATATTTCCAAGTCACAAGTTGCGAAAGAATTGCGAGAAGGTACATCATGAGCGTACCAACCCTGGAGGCAGACAAACAAAAGAATGTGTACTTCAATAGGTACCCAGAGTAAATGCTACAATAGAAAATAATGCGTATTTGCACCTACCAGTGCAACTTGTCTGTTCATCTCCCGAGCGTTTGTGGGACGATCTTTACTTCGACCGTTGCTTGCTCATCTATGATTTTAAAACTGGACGTGTCAGCAATGAAAGACTATGTGATTCATTCCCTTCCCATAAGTTTGAAGGGAAGGGGACATGTGAGATTTACTAGTTCTTGGAGGACGCGCTTGTACGATGGAGGTGTTGGATAAATGGTTGACAGCCGTACGGAGTCGATCATAGTAAATCGGGATACAATGCACTGTAAATCTAGGTTATATTGCTCCATTCGGATGCTGATTGAACTACACGCAAGGTTTCAATGGTCTAAGAAGAGATGTTTGCTACTCCAGCCATTAGTCGCACTAACGACGTCGACGGCGTCGATCATCGCCTCAAGAAGCACTAGTATGACAGCTCCTTAGTGACATGCTGTACCTCCAACCACTTTACTATATAGCCGAGCTCTCTTGTATCCAAATATTCAATCTCAGCCTTACACTAACTTACGCGTCACAATGGACTTCTCCAACGACGCCCTCCCCGCCCACTACGGCCTAAACTTCACCCCAACATTCCACTCCAAAATCCCCACCAACATCGACCCGAGCACTGTCACCCTTCCAAACCACTTCGTCGTCGTTGTAACAGGCGCAGGAAAAGGACTAGGATACCATATAAGCCTCGCATTCGCGCGCGCAGGCTGCTCCGGAATCGCAATTTCATCACGGACCAGCTCGGATCTCGACAAGCTGGAGTCAGAAATCAGCAAGATTGCCGAGAAGAAACAAACCACGATTAAAGTGCTGAAAGTGATCTGCGACGTGCAGAGTTCATCCTCGGTTGCAGACCTCGAAAACGCAGTCCGCGCCAAATGGGGCAGGGTGGATGTCGTCATAGCCAACGCGGGTGTCATATCGAAGTACATTGAACCTTCATCGTCGTCCTCAGAGAAAAAGAGCAATCTCCCGCAAGGTCTCGTGCAAGACGATGACTGGGCAAGAGTCATGGACATCAACCTCAATGGCGTGTGGCGGGTAAGCCGCGCCTTTTTGCCGCTGCTGAGTGAGAGCAAAGACGGACCGCAGACGTTGATCAGCTCGTGCAGTATGGCGGCGCACTCAGTGGTAAGTGAGCTCACGCCTGTGGCGTACAATATGAGCAAAATGGGCGTGATGCGGTTAATGGAGTGTGTGGCTAGTGATCATGGGAAGGAGGGAGTGCAAGCGTAAGTGATTATTTGACATATGAAAGGACGTGGAGATGCTGATGAAAGTAGGTTCGCGCTGCATCCCGGGGCGGTAGTTACGCCGCAGACGAAGAACCATGCTGGGGATGCTTGGAGTGCGATTTTGGCGGATGACGAGGGTTTGGCGGGGGCGTTTTGTGTGTGGCTGAGCAGGGAAAGGAGGAGCTGGCTTAGTGGGAGGTTTGTGAGTTGTAATTGGGATGTCGAGGAGTTGGAGGGCATGAGAAGGCAGATAGAGGAGCGTGACTTGCTCAAGTACCGTATGGTCGTATGAAGTAAGTCTGGGTTGCATAAGGATCGTCTCAAGGACAATTCGAGTCGTGAGTTCTTTGGAGAATTTATTAATGCTTAATTGAAAGCTTACATCATTGATATCGAGCAGTCTACACGGCGAAGGGGGCTCTTACCGAGATGTGGGAAATTCGATTGAACAAAATCGAACCCGAGAATGAACGGTCAACGGTGTCCATAAGATGTCTTCACCCTTGGCAACAGAGGAATGAATCAATCTGTTCTGTCCCAGAAAGTATTGTCCACCTCATCTGGGATCTTTTCTAAGTATCTCTGGGTCTCATCATAGAAAGCAAAAAAGCCTACAAACGCGGTTCTTATAGGGACATGAATGATACCCCACCAACGATTGCCACCTACGTCCTGCCAGCATTGTGCGACTAGATCGCGGGACCATTGCCAAACTTGACCGTTATCGTGTACGTCAAGACCCAAAGACTCGAAAAACCTCTCGTTGTAAGTATAGGGGAACTGTGTCTGCTCTTCAAGCCTGCACAGCTCTCGTGGACTGCAATTATCAAGAAACGCCGATGCCTTGTCGTGTAAGTGCGGTGTCTTTGCCATGATACCAACAGCCCAAGCACAGTAGAAGGCATGCTCAAAGCGCAAAATTTCGTGCGGCCTCACTTCCCCTCCAAAGAATTCTTCAAACCGACTGTAGCGCACCCACTCTTTACTGGCAGCAGAGGCACAGCGAGCATTCGACAGGAGTCGCTTAGCTTGGAAAATTGACTTCTGCTTTCGGTCGCAGTACAGTTGACTCGTAGCTTCAGCAGCTTCCTGTGTGTCGAGCAATCGCTGAGCGTCGTCGAGGTTCTGTATTGCGCGAGGGATGACAGCTTGGCAAATGGTGGATGGATATTCTCGCCAGGTGTCGTGGAAGACACGTGCCGTTTGAGCCAGGGCAGCTACTGCAGAGAAGTCGGGCGCAGACTCGAAGACTCGACAAATGAGCTCAGGTGGGAGAGTCGAGAAGGGGAAAGCTGGCATGATAATCACTTCGTAGTAGGTTGATGAACCGTCGAAATAACAGTACAAGACTAGCGAGCGAGATCACAGACTGACGATGCCGCCTGAGTGAGCAATTAACGTGGAGAACACATTTCAGTGAAACTCATACGGATGGTTGATCGATTGGAGGCTGCGTTCGTAGGCTTCGCAGAGCGCGATGACGTATCGGCATGATCCTCACCGCTGATCCCACATGAGCTTGTCGAAGCTTGAGCTGTCCCCACGACTCCCATCCCCTCGATCTTAAGATATTTTGGGCGACAACCACGGTCCTTATGAATCCGCAATGGCACAAGTGCAACGCCCGTTGATCATCCAGTCACATATCATTAAAGCATGCTGTCCACCGATAGCGCGCAGGTCATTTTTTTACCGCCAAAGGGTGCGAGGGCTGCACACGAGAACAGTCACCGACCATGATATCTCGCATCTCGCGAGTCTGCCTCTCCACCCATTGACCCTCTCCGACCTCGTAAAGTAAGTGCGCCCTGGAAAGCTGATGTTACCGGCTGCCTTCTGAAGGTGCCATACTGATTCTTGTCGCGTGCGCAGACACGGGAGGCCTCCCCTCACTACGCAGCAACTGCTCACTTCCGCAAACTTCACCCTCTCCATTCTACCTGCGCGATTGGCGCATCGTATCCAGTCGCTCCGAAATTTGCCGTTTATCGTCGTCTCGAACCCACACGTTTCGAAAATCCATGCCAACTACATACACAGCCTGTCCACACTGCTGCCATGGGCAGAACACGAGATCACGTCGCTGGAGGACGAGATCAAGTTCACAGAGGTCATGGCTGATCTGGTGCAAACACACGCAAACACTATCAGCATACTAGCGAGGGGGTTCTTGGAGGCGAGAAAGTACATTAGCCCAAAGGATGTGACCCGCTTTCTGGACGAGCATCTGCGGGCAAGAATAGGCACAAGACTCATTGCTGAGCAGCATCTCTCCCTGCACTTCTCCAGCCAGCCACATGCTGAGATTATGCATGAGTCTGACGAAACACCTGGCTTTATCGGCGTGATCGACACCAAACTCAAGCCCGCTCGCATCGTCGACCACTGCGCCAACGTAGTCGGCGAGATTTGCGAGCTAAAGTACGGCGTACGACCCAGTATAGTCATCAACGGAGAGCCAGACTATACCTTTGCCCACGTGCCCGCCCATCTTGAGTACATCATGACCGAGTTGCTTAAAAACGCGTTCCGTGCAACGGTCGAGAGCGGCCAAGAACGCGAGCCCATCGAAATCACCATCGCGCCCAAAGACTTGCACGAAGAAGTCGGCAATCAGGAGGACTACAACAGCACGAACTCGAGCCTGCGCAACACGAACCAAGGGAACACGGATGTTGCATCGCAAAGCTTCACCGGTGCCCTCACGTCCTCGTCACCTAAATCCGACGCCCAGATCCTGCCGCTCAAACACAGCACGCCCGGCGTTACTATCCGCATCCGCGACCGCGGCGGCGGCATCTCACCGGAGAATCTTGCGCAAATCTGGGACTACAGTTTCACTACCTTTAACGAAGACAAGGCATCATCTACACTCTCAGGAGGCGGGTCAGGCAGCGGTATGGACGCACTGAATGCCATGACAGGCCCTGGTGGGGATGGCGCACATAGCCTGGCAGGTCTGGGTTACGGACTGCCGCTGGGCAGGGCTTATGCTGAGTACTTTGGGGGCGGCATCGAGGTGAAGAGCCTGTGGGGGTGGGGCACAGATGTGTATCTCAAATTGAGGGGTGTAGGCAGAGTAGATCAGGAACGAGAGTAGTAGCGGTGGCTCAAGGAGTGGGAGCAGGTGACATCAGAGATGTTGTTCGTAGCTATATACCCAATTGTCTGCCTGTGCAAGCGCTATGCTTTGATGCATCATGCCTCATTATGTCCATAATTCATGCCCTGTCCATCGTCGGTGTGACGTGGGATCTTACTGGGTGGTGACCTCAGAGTCCTTCTCGACGGTAATCTTGTCGTTGGACTCAAAGGTGGAGACGAGGTCGTCAGGGAGCTCGGCACTATCAAAAGTCAGCAGTCCATCCTCGATCAAGAATAGAGACGAAGCATACGTGAAGCCCTTGATCAGCGAGAACTCGTGGGTGATCTTGCCGCCCTTGGACTCGACCTCCTTCTTCGCGTTCTGGAGCTCCTCAGGAGAAGCCTCGGGCTTAAGAGTGACCTGGTTCTGATTAGTACGACTCCAACGTCCGTTCACCATCTTCAGAACAGCATACGTTGTATGTGGTAGGCATCTTGATGGAAGGTGGGTGTGAGGGTATGTTTGTATTGTTGATTGTGTCTGTGTATGAGTAGTACAAGCACGCGTCAGATAAGAGTCAAGGCGTGCTTTATAGACCGACTAGCACTCGGCCTATCCCATCAGAGACCCTGGCTGCTTCATGTGAGCCTTGGTTATGCGCGCTGACGGCGGGACACGCACGTCATCGGCTGGTCTCGTGTTGTGCGTACTGCAAGCCCCTCGGTGGGGTCGAGTCGAGGGGAGGGGCAGCGCCAAGGGTCGCGCCTTCCGCCTATCGATAAGCACGAGGGCGCATCCCTGTCCAAGGTGCACTAGCGCGCCCGCTAGTTTCGAAATTTTGGTACTCGGAAGAGCGAGAGCTTTGCCGCAACGTCGAAACGCACGCGCTTTTGTTTCTGCTGCAAGACTTTGTGTACTGCTCACCAAGGAAGTGTCTGTGAAGATAGACGCATCGAGCAGTCGCAACCATGGCGGACCAGGCGAATAGACCGCACAGGAAGGTGAAGGAGAAGAAGGCGCATTCTGGAGGACCGAATCCCAAGGCCTTTGCGTATGCAGCGCCTGGAAGACTGGCGAAGCAGGGTGCGCGTTCGCAGGATGTATGTGTCGCGCTTCATCCTTCTACATTGTAGACTAATAGCAGCAGGTCAGAGAAAAACGCCTCCACGTCCCGCTCGTCGACCGCCTGCCCGAAGAAGCGCCCCCAATTATCGTCGCCGTTGTCGGTCCCTCGGGCGTTGGCAAGACGACACTGATCAAGAGCTTGATCAGACGCTACACCAAGCAGACGCTTTCTTCACCGTCCGGGCCGCTCACCGTCGTCACCTCGAAACGCCGCCGCCTCACGTTCATAGAATGTCCGTCCGACTCGCTCGCCAGCATGATCGATATTGCCAAGGTCGTCGACATCTGCCTGCTCATGATTGACGGCAACTACGGCTTCGAAATGGAGACCATGGAATTCCTGAACGTGCTCTCGTCCTCCGGTATGCCGGGTAACGTTTTCGGTATCCTCACACATCTGGATCTGTTCAGGAAGCAGGAAACGCTGAAACTGCAGAAGAAGCGCCTCAAGCACCGGTTCTGGAGCGAGTTGTATCAGGGCGCCAAGCTGTTCTATCTCTCCGGTGTAGTCAACGGGCGCTACCCCGACAGGGAGGTCATGAACTTGAGCAGGTTCTTGAGTGTGATGAAGAACCCGCGACCGCTGGTGTGGAGGAATACGCATCCGTACTGTTTGGCAGATAGGTTCCTCGACATTACACCACCGACCGATATCGAGCAGGATCCCAAGTGTGATCGTACCATCGCGCTGTATGGATATCTACGAGGCACGAATTTCCCGGCAGGCGGGTCGAGGGTACACGTTCCCGGTGTTGGTGATCTGACTGTCACATCCACTGAGGCGTTGCCCGATCCATGTCCGACACCGTACTTTGAGAAGCAGGCTGAGAAGATCTCGGGCAAGAAGAAGCGCACACGCTTGGGCGAGAAGCAGAAGATCCTGTATGCGCCTATGTCGGATGTTGGTGGTGTTTTGGTCGACAAAGATGCAGTGTACATCGACGTGAAGACAAATACTTTCAACCCGGATGAAGAACCTGACCAGGAGCGTGGACTCGGAGAGCAGATGATGATCGGGCTACAGGGTGGCAGGAAGCTGCTCGGCGAGGACGATCGAGGCTTCAGGCTTTTCAGCGGCGGTGAGCTTGTTGACAACCAAAACATCGATGACGACGACGAGGCCGGCAACACAGGACGCAAGTCGCAGAGAAGAGCACGAGCTGCCGACGCCGACGACATCGATGACGCGGACTTGGACGGCATCGACAGCGACGATGACGAACTTCAGCAGTATCACAGCGGTGATGAGGATGACGAGGATGACACAGGCTTCTTGGACACGAACGGCTCATCAATGAGAAAACCGAAGCTTGCGCGAAAGGAAGAGAAGGACGACGCGGCAGAAGAGGTGGCTTTCGCTGACAGTGACTCCGACCTTGGCTCTGTATCAGGAGAAGAACCGGATCTCAGTGACCTAGAGAACAGCGACTACGACTCCGAAAAGGAGGATGAGGACGATGACGGTGCTTTGAACTGGAAAGCCAACCTCCGCGAGAACGCAGCAAAGCTGCACGGACGAAAGCGCCCATACCGGATCGCAGAGCTTGGAAAGCTGATGTACAACCTCGACATTGCGCCAGAAGACGTGATCAAGAAGTGGAAGGGCGATGACGAAGAAGAGGACATCGAAGCGGACGAGGACGACGACGATGGGTTCTTCAAGAAGTCCAAGGCGCAAGATGCAAACAATGAGGACCGATACATTGCACGCTTCAACTACGAAGAGCTGGCAAAGAAGTGGGAGGATGAGGAGAACGTTGAAGCATTGAAGAGTCGATTTGCTTCAGGTCACATGTCCGGTAAGGGCGGCGATGGCGACGGCGAAGAGGATGACTTCGAGGGCTTCGATGGTGAGGACGACGACGAGGGTGATGGCGAGTTTGAGGACCTCGAAACTGGCGAGAAGTTCGGTGGCGACGAGCCTAACACCGAAGCTGAAGCTGAAGTTGACGATATCGAAGCGGAGCGAGAGAAGAACGCAAAACGGAAAGAGGAGCTCAAGCTGCGATTCGAAGAGGAAGACCGAGAAGGCTTCATGAACGACAAAGCCGATGCACGTAAAGAAGGTGGGAAAGAAGAAGAGTTTGGTGAAGATGACTGGTACGATGCGCAGAAGGCACTCCTCAAGAAACAGCTCGACATCAACCGTGCCGAGTTCGACCAACTGGACGAAGCTTCTCGTCAGCGCGTCGAGGGGCACAAGGCTGGCACATACGCACGTATCGTACTCGAGAAGGTCCCTTGCGAGTTTTCTACAAACTTCAGCCCCCGTTTCCCAGTTATTGTTGGCGGTCTGACACCGACCGAGGAGCGATTTGGCTTCGTACAGATTCGTATCAAGCGCCACCGCTGGCACAAGAAGATCCTGAAGACCAACGATCCCCTTATCTTCTCCCTCGGATGGAGACGATTCCAGACCACCCCCATCTACTCCATCTCCGACTCGCGGACGCGAAACCGCATGCTCAAGTACACCCCAGAGCATATGCATTGCTTCGGTACCTTCTACGGTCCGCTCGTTGCGCCCAACACAGGTTTCTGCTGCGTCCAGTCGTTGTCGAACAAGACTCCTGGTTTCCGGATTTCAGCCACCGGTGTCGTCCTCAATGTCGACGAATCGACCGAGATCGTCAAGAAGCTCAAGCTCACAGGACACCCATATAAGATCTTCAAGAACACAGCTTTCATTAAGGACATGTTCAAGTCTTCGCTCGAAATTGCAAAATTCGAAGGAGCTTCGATTCGCACAGTCTCCGGTGTTCGTGGTCAGATCAAACGTGCACTATCCAAGCCCGAAGGCAATTTCCGAGCAACATTCGAAGACAAGATCTTGATGTCTGACATCGTCTTCCTGCGAGCTTGGTACCCCATTAAGCCCCGCCGTTTCTACAACGCCGTTGCCAACCTGCTCGTCCCACCCACAGCCGAAGACAAGGAAGCCGGCGAGAGCACAAGCTGGACCGGCATGCGCCTGACGGGAGCCGTCCGCGCTGAACTCAACCTCCCGACCCCCTCCATCAAAAACTCAGCCTACCGCCCCATCGAGCGCGAAGAGCGAAAGTTCAACCCCCTCCGCGTCCCGCGTAAACTCGCCGCCGAGCTCCCCTTCAAGAGCCAAATCGCACAGATGAAGCCGCAGAAGAAGGAAACCTACCTCCAGAAGCGCGCCGTCGTGCTGGGCGGCGAGGAGAAGAAGGCCAGACGCCTCATGAACCAGGTCATGACCATCCGCAACGAGAAGGTCGAGAAGCGCCGCGCTAAGCAGGAGGAGCGCAAGCAGCCGTACAAGAAGAAGATCGAGGAGAACAAGGAGATGAAGGAGGCGAGGGAGAAGCGCGAAAAGCAGGAGTACTGGCAGCGCGAGGGCAAGAAGAGACATCATCAGGGTGATGGTGAGAGTGGGAGGGGTGGGGGCGGGGGGAAGAGGCGGAAGTAGGAGTGTGATGATTGTTGAGCGGTGGAGGCGATGGTGCTTCGTGTTGCATTGTTGTGGCGTTTTTGAGAGTGAGAATTTGAGACTCTTTTACTACAGAGGAATATTCATGTGCTTTTCAACGTTTCGTTCGTTCCGTTCGTGCAAAGTCTCCCGCCTACTTACAAAGACCGAGATATATGCAATAACTTGGTCTGAAGTGGACTGCTAATGACATGTTGGTGTTCCCTCAATACAACATGCAGCCCACTCACAACCTGTCTGCGATTCCATACCCCTGAGACATTGTTAAGTCATTATGCGGAGTCAACGTAGTGCATTGCGCAGCACTGAAGACGAGAGTTTCAAGCCATTGATAGCCCATAGTGCAGTTCAATGCATGGATGGACGGTATAAATCCATGATATATGTGCTAGACACCCACTTACCTCTCTACCAAGCCCGCAGCTCCAGAATTTTCAATCACTGCATCTTTACCATACTCGATCGATTCCTGCTGGTCGGGGATTCGTGCAACACCTCTTCCCACGCAGACAATCTCACGCAGACGACTTCACTGACTATTTCACCCAGACTATTCTTCTCAACAATAGACCTACAGACCGAAGATTTCGAGCCGCCGTACAACACCGACCACTACCCGCTATTCCTCGACCCTGCGGAACCCGCGATTTTCTTCCCAGCCTGGTACTTTGAGGATGGCGTGTACACCGACGAGGAGCAAGATCTAAATCTCGATTTACACGAGGCGATGCTCAACGGACAGGATCTGGCCGATGCGCACCGGTCTGCTGTCGCGGTCGATAAGGACGTGACTGTTACCGTTTCTGAAGTGCCCGCTACTGATGGGGAGGATTGGACATGGACGCTCGAGGGTGGGAAGGGTAAGTGCCGCAGCTTTGCGGCGCACCGAAGTGATCGCCATGAGGCGAAGTTGCACGGGGATGTCGAAGTATACGGCCAGCCCACTAAACACTCATCGCCAGAACTTACCATCGACACCACTGCCCCCGCCATGTGCGAACACGTCCCCCGCGAGACCCGCCGCGAGCAGCGGGAAGCGAAATGCGACCAAATGCGCACGCAGCGGCCCGTAGACTTGGAGCTCGAGGCAAAGTTCACTCACCTGCGCACTGACCCGTCAGAATTGCTGCAGCCGGAGGCAGTCTGGGCGCACGAGCAGCTGAGGCTCGAGAACGAGGCGCGGATACGCGAGAAGGCGCTGAGCTTCAAGTACTGTCTGCGCATGTCGATGTATGCCTGGGTGCCAGAGGGGCGGAAGTCGTGTTTTGCTCGCCGCCCTGCGGAGGGGGAATGGTACGTGGAGAAGGTGGTGCGGTTTGATGATGTTCATGTGGCGAAGAAGGTAAAGTGGGTGGATGTGGAGCATGTGCAGGAGCTCGCGCGGACACAGTATGAGGTGTGGCGGGATAATGTTACTTGTGGGCCACGGTAAGTATTTTTTGCTGGCGGCTGTTGGGAGTCGCAAGGTAATCGTATTTGGGTTCTGGTCGCGATGGAATATTTGCTAATTTTCCTTGACATGTGAGGCGAGTATGATTCTTGATAGATGTGCAATTTATACGCGTATAAACTTCCCGATTGGGAAGTTTTTATGCGAGCATTACTGACTTTGCTACCTGCCCTGCCGTCCCGTCAGCTACCACATATAAAGTCCGTTTTGTCTAAGTTGTACTGAGCTCGCCAAACAAATGAGTTTTCAATGTCTTCCCAACGCACCCACAGCCTTGACAACCTGCGCACCTGCCTGACTGGCCTTGTTATCGCACACCACGCTTCAATTCCTTACGGTGGCCTCGGCATCTGGCCCTATTCTTCGCCTCACCATGCCACTGGGACAAGTATACCCATCGTTGTGTTCAATGCGGTAAATCAGTCCTTCATGGGCAGCTTTTTCTTGCTTTCGGGATATTTCAGTTCTGCTGCTCTAAAGAGAAGGACTAAAATCATGTTCCTGGAAGAGAAAGTGAAGCGACTCGGTGTGCCAGCGATGGCGTATAGTGTGTTTTGTACAGGTGTGATAGAGGGAATCCTGGTGGCCAGACGGGGAGGAAAGTGGGAAGAGGTGCTGAAAGGCGTATGGGTGGGAATGAAAAGCGTGCGGGGTGCAAGAGGGCCAGTGTGGTATTGCGCGCTGGTTTTGGTCCTTGACGTGACATTTGCCCTGCTGCAGTCAAGCGAGGCCCAAGGGCAAGAGAAAGAACACAGACGTCCACTTCCTCTCGATACCAAGCCCGGACCGTTGATCGTGGGGCGTACGGTATCCACACCTCGCGTCTTTGGTATACTCATCCTGACTGCATCGGCTTGTTTCATTGTTCGTTTGGTGTACCCCATTGGCACTGTCTTCAGACCGCTGAGTCTGCAGCTCGGATACACCCCGCAATACGTGCTCTACTACGGCGTCGGCATCTGGACACATCGTCATCTGCAACAGAGTCTAGACGCTTGCATCAGTCCATGGACACTGATGCATGTAGGCGCCAGTGCTGTGCTTCTCACAGCAGGTGCTTTGCAACAAATTTCGAACAAAGGTCAAGACTCCGGTATCGTCGAGCTGATGAACGGCGGCTGGAATGGCCTCGCCTTTCTTTACGCCTTCTGGAACGAGTTTGTTGGCTTTACGATAGGTGCAGCTTTGCTCAAAATATTTGCCAGCCTCGAAGTGCTCAAGAGGAAGTGGACCTTCTTTGGCATGGATGTTGGAAAGTACAGCTATGTAGCGTTTCTGCTGCATGTGCCGGTGTTGATAGACACGCAGGCTGGGCTAAATGAGCATGCGTGGGAGCGTTCCCACGCCATCTGGAAAGCAGTCTATGTCGGTCTGGTGGGCATCGGTAAATCCTGGGCAATTGGATGGCTGCTGAAGGAGGGTCTGGATAGAGCGGGACTGTGTGGGTATCTGTAAAACCAGAACACTACGCGTAACGTTAAAACAAAGTGTCAACCAAAAGCCGGCTGACGAGGGAAAGTGTAGTTGGAAACAAGGACACAAATGTCAGCTAGCGTTGCAATGTTGTTTCCAGATATCCATGCTAAGTGTACCATGGTGTGGGAGACGCGCAATGCAGCGGAGGTGGCTGCACGCCGCGACTTCCGGAGGTGTGGTTCTCTAGCCAATCACCGGTCATGGATAAGCATTCAGTAGTATGGCGGCAGAGCGGTCATGCTGCCAAGAGAAGTCGGCTGGTGCTCATGCACGTGTAGCATGTCAGTATAGATGCACGTTGGACGAGCAAGTGTTGGAGGTGTCGTGGAGAGCCGAGAGGTGAAGAGGCAGGCTTGGAGGTTGTGCACGCGTGGAGCGTGGGTGGAGGATCATCAAACATTGATCCTGCAGTCTTGGGGCTAACCGATCACCGCTGGACTGTCCGACTCCACTGCAAGTCGCCGACTTGCTAGCTTTGCTCACCTTGTGATATAGCATGCTCGTTAACGTCGTTACAAAAGTGACGTCGCTGAGAACGGCTGTTAACGACCCCCCACTAGGCGTGGATATCGAAGGTTTTGATTCAAACCTTGCAAGCTGTGGTGGCTGGCAGGACACGTGCAGTCATGAACAGCCCCAAATGGTTATCGGCGAACTCGAAGATCGCCTTCAAGGCCGGTTGGTGCTTGGCGATGTCGTGTTTCCCCAGGTGGTCCAGGCTGGCACTCGTTGGAACGACGCTGCACTGAAAAGTGGTTTCGTGGATTCGTGGTGGTGAACGGTACCGAGCGGCGCCAAGCTATGTATGCAGCGTCGGGCCTTTTTTGTTTTTCTGCGTCGTCATGGCGCCGGTCAGCCGCAAGCCTTGCGCGCCAGGCAAAGAGTGTGCAGGAGCCAAGTCAGCAGCGGTGCATGTCACGATGATAACCAGAGACGCTCGTTGCTCTTTGCTCGACGCTCGTCACTCTTTCGCTCTGTGCCTGCTCGTGCGTGCTGGAGTTTGTCAGTGCTTCGGTGGACCCGCTTGCCGCACGCCGCTGGCCGCCCACCTCCTGGCGCCTCTCCCTGTTCACTCTGTGCCCTGCTGAAGCATCTGTCGCTCGTTTCTTCGAGGCTCAATTCGCTCTTGGCAATTGCGTCGACCATTGCCCCCAGTGCGCGAGTCGCAGTTAGTACTCAACAATTTCTCGCCGGCTCCCATGTGCAGCCACTGCACACCTTTGCACGCCATTGCAGCTGTGCAGACACTGTCCGTGACCTCTTCGTTCGATCGTAGCCGTCCAGCGTCCAGCGTCCAGTGGTCGAGGCAGTCGTGTGAACCACTTTCTCATTCTTTTTGCTGGACCCTGAATTGCACGTCACGCCGCTGAGGCAGGAACCACGCGGAACCACGGTTTGCGCCCTTTCGCCTTCTTTAAATGCGCCCGTCGCCGCCGACAGGGCGAAGACCAGGACGCAATCTCTCCGTCTCCACCCCCGACAGTCTGGCCGCAACACCCCCGGAACATGGCGACGTGGTGAATGAACGGGTTGAAGGCACCGCAGCAGGAACACCACACTGGAAAGAGGCAAAGAGGAGGAGCGAACTGGCGCATGTGCCATTCCAGCGGCCTGCAACAACACGACGTCAACCCAGCACCTCGGCGCCCCCCGAGCCCAAAATCGCCATGGCTTTGTCCGACGAGAAGACACGCCCCGCTGCTGCAGGGCCGCACGCAAAGGACATCACATCAGATAGCATGGTGGAGGGGCAGAACGACAGGTGGAGGATGCGCCTGCGCAACCCCTGGGCATGCTCGCCCTACACGCTACTCACCACATTACTGGGCCTTGCCGCGCTCTTCCTTATGGTACAGTCGTTCCTCACGCGCCAGCTCGATACCAAAGGCTGCGAGATGTCGTACATGCGCCCCATCTTCCACAAGTTCGACGACTTCGACACCGAGCACACCCGCTTTGCTAGCAAGTACTCGCTGTACCTCTATCGCGAGGGCGGCATAGACGATGACAGCAGAGTGTGTACAAGCATGCCTGGAATCTCTCACACATGCTAATGTGCCACAGGTCAAAGGAGTGCCCGTCCTCTTCATCCCTGGTAACGCTGGCAGCTACAAGCAAGTGCGACCACTGGGAGCTGAAGCAGCATACCACTACCACAACGCTCTAAGACACGACATGGCCGCCAGCAAAGCAGGAAAGAAGCCGCTGGACTTCTTCACGGTCGACTTCAACGAAGACTTTACAGCATTCCACGGCCAGACGCTGCTCGATCAGGCTGAATATCTCAACGACGCCATCACATTCATCCTATCCCTATACCACACGCCAGGGCGCTCGGCTCGCGATTCGAATCTACCGGACCCCACGTCGGTCGTCATTCTTGGACACTCTATGGGAGGCATGGTAGCTCGGACCATGCTTACGATGCCCAACTACCAGTCCAACTCGATCAACACCATCGTCACGCTTGCAGCACCGCACGCCAGGCCCCCCGTGTCTTTTGATGGAGACATCGTCAGGCTCTACAAGGGTGTCAATGACTACTGGCGACACGCCTACTCTCAGAAGTGGGCCATCGACAACCCGCTATGGCACGTCACCCTGATTTCCATTGCCGGCGGTGGTCTCGATACTGTGGTTTCCTCAGACTATGCCAGTATCGCATCTTTAGTACCCGAGACCCACGGCTTCACCGTCTTCACGTCTTCTACGCCCAACGTCTGGACGGGAATGGATCATCTGGCCATCACTTGGTGCGATCAGGAAAGAAAGAGCGTTGTGCGCGCTCTGTACGATGTCATCGATGCATCGCGAGCGACGCAGACGGTCCCTCGCGCCGAACGCATGCGAGGATTCAAGAAACAGTTTCTCACAGGGCTGGAAGACACCGCTGAAAAGACATTACCGCACAAGGAAGCGAAAACACTTCTTACATTGGAGCAGGACAGCGCAGTCATCTCACAGGGCGAAAAGCTGGTTCTGCGAAGCCTCGGAAAGTCACAACAAAAACCAAAGGCTTACCTCCTGCCTGTGCCACCTCAAGACGAGCACCAGAAGAAGAAATTCACGCTCTTGACCAATGAGAAGCTGGATGCTCTGGGCGAGAACGGCAAGCTCGAAGTTCTGTTTTGCAGTGTGTATCCATATCAGACGGGGCAAGCAGCGACGCTCTTCTCAATGAGCATGGATCTTTCTGGTGACAACTCTGGCGCCACTCGGCTGGCATGCAAGAACGCAGCATCAGACGTCATTGCCCTTCCAGAGTCCACGCGGGAGTCCATTTTCCCCTTCAGGACCGACCAACGGCCCTTCTCGTATCTGCAGTACGATCTCAAAGACTTATCAGATCAACAGTTTGTTGCTGTTATCGACAAATCTGGCGAACGCAGTACCGGCTGGGTAGTTGCTGAGTTCAGTAATGCTTCCGACTCGGTCTACAGAGTCGACATGAGCTTGCAACGCCTTCTGACGACTGGCCTGAACTTTCGGCTGTCAAGTCGCCGCCCTTTGGCCATGGACATCAAGGTACCGGCTTTGCATTCGGCCTTGCTTGCATACAACATCCATATTGGCAAGCAATCGTGCGATCGTGGAGAATTGTTTGCTCCTTTGCTGCGACAGTATATTACCGACGTGCATGAGAGCAAGTTCTTCGTCAATGTCAAAGACGCCAGCCTCAACCTGCATGGTGTCTCACCATACATGCCGCCCACGCTCTTCCACAAGCAGACATCGAGTGGTCTGTCTCTGCAGGTCTGGTCGGACCCCACCTGCGACAGCACCGTGGAAGTCAATCTGAGAGTCGATGTGCTAGGAAGCTTAGGCAAGTTGTGGATGCGTTATCGAATCGTTTTCGCAGCGTTCCCACTACTCATCGTCGCATTGGTCATACGCCAGCAATTCAGAGTCTATGACGAGACGGGCGTCTTCATGAGCTTCGCCAACGGCTTCAATGAGTGCTTGCGTACATCTTTGCCCCTCGCCTTGGCAGCTTTGACTTTTTTGTCCGTCGCTCTCGCTGGTGCGCGCAACGAGACTTTCAAGCACTGGCCGCTCAACGCCGTAACCAGCAATACCACTGCGCTTTTGGATGACGCCAATCATGAACTGCTTCTGGGGTCGGATGACAACTTTTTCTGGTTTCTGGTACCTCTCTTTGGTGGCATGTGCATTGGGGTCTGCGTTGTGCTTAACTATGTCGCCCTGTTGCTCACCTACATCCTCGCTACGGTGTACGCCTTGGTCAGCTCTGCAGCCCTTCGGAACGAGGACGGACAAAGGACTCCAAAGGCATTTGCCGTCACCTCGACTCGACAGCGCACCATCACGACTCTGATCTTGTTGTCACTTATATCGACTGTCATACCATACCACTTCGCCTACATGGTACTTTGTCTTGTCCAGCTGGCCACCTGCATCCGAGGTTTCAGATTGGCGAAGGAGACACGTCTTGACACGAACTACAACTTCTACAACTATGCTCATTCCATACTTATCCTAATGATCTGGATCCTGCCAATCAACCTGCCGGTTCTTGTAGTCTGGGTACGAAACCTTGCTGTCCATTGGTGGACCCCGTTTTCATCACATCACAACATTCTATCGATTATGCCCTTCATCTTCCTAGTTGAAACCCTCAGCACTGGCCGCATGATCCCCCGCGTCCAGTCTCGATACTCCTTCCTCACCAACATCTTCCTTTTCTCCATTGCCGCATACGCTGCCGTCTATGGAGTCACCTACGCGTATGTGCTGCACCACCTCGCCAATATTCTCTGCGCTTGGCTTGTCGCTATACACTTCGATGCGTCCAACATCACTGTGACGAGGATTCATGGCATATTCGAAATAACAACAACCTCAAACACGGACACAAAGAAACGACCCTGACCGACATAACACCTTTTTAGTTGACTTGCATTTCTTCTTTCACGCATTGTTGCTACTGCGATTACCCCGCGCTATGTCTGCGCACTACTTGGATATTGGCGTTTGACAGGCGTTATACCTTCTACTAGCATCTCCAAGCGACCATCGAGCTTTCCTTTCCGCCATCTGGAAGCTCCAGGCGCCGTTGGATTCACTTTTCGCGATCTTGCATACTGGCGCCTTCTGCATTTGCATTACCGGCGTACGCTGCTTTGGAGGATCTTAATGATTCGGACGCGCCTTAGAAGGCTCGACGAGAACGTGACAGCCGAGCGGAGGCTGAGGCACAGCTCATAGCTGTAGAGCATGTATCATCTAATAAAACGCTTACATTTCAAAGCATCATATCGTTGGTCGTGTGTTCTCGAATCGCGCCTTCTGATCAACTAACACCACCACAGAAACGTGTGGACCCAGGTATGCGCGCGAAATCGACAATACACTTTACATCAATCATCTACAGTGCTTTGTAAACTGTCTCATCGTGCGCCTGCGATGTTTCTGGAGGTAGCGTATACTGAAAAACCGCTTTCGCTCTACTCATAAACACACATCCTCCCAAATCATTACACCATCACACACTCCACTACACCATCACACTATCTTCTGGTCAGATCACCCACTTTCGTATCTCACAGTCAAGGATATCCGCACCCGCACGACTCCAATCATCAACCGTCAGATCCATTTACCGGTCAGACCAGACCTTAAATTCTCCCACACACATACACTTCCCACGAAAAGACCGTACAATGCCTTCCCTACCGCCATCACCAACAGACTGGGAAGCCCACTTCAAGGCCCGCGACACGGCATACCATGCCCGCACAGCGGGGACAGCGACACGCTATTACACCTTCGACGGTGAGATTGTGGTTAAGCTTGCGCAGCGCGAGTATTTTTGCGTTAATCCGGATGCGGATGTGACTTTGGATACAGATTCAGACGCAGATGGAGATGTGAACGCAGACTCAAGCTCAACTATATACTCTGCTTCTAACTCAGACTCCGAAATTAACGATGCTAATCATACAGGTAAACTTCATTCCGAAAATACCACCACCACCACCGCCTCTGTGATCGACACAGCCCACGACCGCGACCATGACCACGAAACCCCCGATGCAGACACCAATCCACCCTCAACCCCATCCACCCTCCTAACCAACCTCACCCGATCCGCGAACGAAACCTTCACCGCCTCGATGCGCGCCCGCGATCGTCGAAACCGCGAGCGCGTCATTAGTCAGCGCCGTCTTGCTGAGCTCAAGGCGGGGCGGGTGCCTGTTGGGGACGGGGAGGTGGAGACGCTGGGGTTGTACGATTTGGGGACTAAGGAGTGTACGGGTGAGGTGGTGGAGTTGAAGGGGAAGGGGAAGTGGAGGAGGGATTCAGGGATTGCGAGGGAGGGAGAGGGGATATGAGATGGATTTCTTGAACCGGAGAGTTGGATGTCAAAGGTATTGGTAGTGATTGTGCTGTGCTGTACTGTCTAGCCACCGTCTACTCTTATTCCAGATAAAACACAAACAATCGCAAAGAAAACGAAAAGGTCACAGACTCTGTGCGATCCCCTATATCATCCACCGTGCGCAAAAAACTGCACCTTGCACTACGACGCGCAAAAGATGGGTCCTGCCGCGACTCGAACGCGGGGCCTCTCGCAAATTGCTTAGTACCCTAAGCGAGAATCATACCACTAGACCACAGGACCAGGCTTTGTAGCTATTGATGAACAGTATTAAAGATAAAAATTATATAACCTAACGCATAGGAGGTTTTGGGGAGGGAGGCTGCGCTCGGTAACGTGGATCTGGGCATCGTGTGCACTTATTCTGGGGTCCCTGCCGAGATCGGTCATTGAGTCACACTAGAGGACTGGTTCTGAACAATCGTCTGGCAACTTCAAAGGATTGTGTATCCCACACTACTGCATGCATATAGAACGCTCTCAGCTTCAAGAATTCGCTGAGTACCTCCACGCACTCAACACGTGGAAATAATCTTCTCACCTCCCAACTCGTCATACACCCGTTACCAAACCATAGCGATCTCCAACTCCCCGAGCTGATACGAATACAACACTGCTGTAGTCATGCAATCCAAAAACCTTTCCACCATCAATATCCGGCCCGCAAGATTCCCAGCCGACACAGAAGCCGTGAGCAGGCTGTTTCGCGCCTATGAAGAGTCGCTGCCCGTGAGTCTCGACTTCCAGAACTTCAGCCACGAAGTCGCGAGTCTGCCCGGGAAGTACGCCGTCGAGAACGGCGGTGCACTGTATCTTGCTTGCAGGTAAGCTTGCTCATCGCAAAATGGTCCTATTACGGAGGAAGCTGTTGGCTGTCTTTGCCTGCGCGCGTTTGCGGAGGAGAGCTGTGAGCTTAAACGTCTCTACATCACACCGGAGTGGAGGAGGAGCGGGGTCAGTAGGCTGTTGATGGATGTTGTTATTGCGAGAGCGAAGGAACTTGGGTATAAGGAGATGCTGCTTGATACGCTGAGCAGTATGATGGCTGCGAAGAGGTTGTATGAGGGATATGGCTTTGTCGAGGTGGGTGCTTACTATGAGAGCGTGCCTGATGCTGTGTTCTATCGGTTGGAACTTTGATGCAGGTCTGTGATGAGCAAGACATCTACACACAAGAATGATTTGAGACCGTATTTAGAGGCTGGACATGCTGTCGTATTGCAAGGCTGGCAGGATGCGTTCTCAGCGCCTGGAGAGTTCGCGTGGCACAAAAGAAGAGTTCACGTCGTACAAGAGAAGTTCTTGCTTTCGTTGATTCGCATTTTGTAGTCCCGTCTTATATGACTCGTCACTACACTCAACCTCGCAGCGTCATTGAAAACGAGTTTGAATACCACTTCCAGAGTCGCTTGCGATTACATGTATATGGTTCAGGCTCAATCGTTCTTTACAGAGCTTTGGCTTGACTTAGTACAGGTACAGATTGATATTTCGGAACACGGAAAATCCGTACAATATTATGACAACAGTCCAATATCCTAGCTTCACTTCAGCAGGAGTATTTCAGACACATTATAATGCCTTATGCTGATTTAAAATCTCATCCTTGTCTTGACATTTTGCCTGTGACCACGTAAACCATTTTTTTGTCCGCCTTTGCGTTTCCAATAAATCGCCATCACCACTGCGATACAGCACGACTACATCAAGAGGAGAATGATCAATTTGTTCGTAGCTTCATGATTTTTGCTTCCCAGGTTCGTGTATCTCAGTTTCTGGGTGAATGTTTTGGCAAAATGCGTCGTTAAATATATGTAATAAAGTATCATTAGTCGACTTGGTCCACCAAAGAACTCAATCCACAGCTTGCCCGTCTAGTGTTGCACCACGCTGTAATCTGTATGATGACCTGTATGACTGCGTCCCGATGTCGTATCCTGCTAAGCGGCTCCTATGACGGCTCACAACCTTGCTTGTCACACGTCGACCTGCATACGCTTACATGTCAGACAGACTCGAACGTGCTCTTGGCGAGTGTATATGAACACTCTTATCTTCGCAGCACCTCGCAACAGCAATATTCCGACGAAATGAAGGTCTTACTCTCTCTACTTCAAGTGGCCACGGCGACTGCCGCCGTTGCTGTGGAGGCGCTACTAGTCGTTCAGGATCTCAAAACTCTTGTCCTGCCTTCTTCATCGGTATCGATCGAGCTCCAAGCCAGATGGAGCGACTTCAATGCGCCTCTACCTGCAGTTGTAGTGAACGTGACTAGAACAGGACGTCGTCGCAATTGTATGTTAGCACGAATTCTCGAGCATTAATTGCCAACTTACACTACCCAGATAAGTTACTGCACTCTAGCAGGAATCCCTTTTCTTGCTCAGAACGGTGGTGTTGGTTGGGCAAAGACTTTCGACCTTGGTGAAAACGGTGTGCTGATTAATCTTGCTGGACTCAACGCTGTCACTGTCAGCAGAGACAAGAAGCAGGCGACTATCGGCGGCGGTGCAAGTACTGAGGATACAATTGCAGCGGCCAATGCTGCTGGTGCTTTAGTCTTGACTGGTAACTGCAATTGTGTTGGCGCAGTCAGCGCCTATCTCGGTGGAGGCTATGGTATGTTTGTTGGCAGCAATCAATCCAACCAAACCCATGCTAACTATCCAGGAAATCTTATGGGCGAGGTCGGCTTTGGCGTCGACAACGTCATTTCCCTCCGTGTCGCCACTGCTAACGGGAAACTCCTCACAGTCTCGAAGACCTCCCACCCAGACCTGTTCTGGGCCATGCGTGGCGCTGGTCCAAACTTCGGCATCGTCCTTTCAGCAACTGTCAATGCCGTGCCGGCCACACCCACAGAACGTACAGCCTGGATAAACAACCTTTTCTTTACTCCCGACAAACTACCGCAGATCGCCCAAGCAATCCAGGACCTCCCTCTTACACCAGAACAGCGCATCTACCTCGTGCTCGCCAGCTCCGGACCACCACTCAACGAACCCATCGTCCTCGTCACCGGCTTCCTGCACAAAGGCACTGAGGAAACAGGTCTCGCAGCATTCAAATCCATCTACGATGTGGGACCATCGACCAACTCCAGCGCGATAACCCCATACGAGCACTGGAACGACGCAAACAACAACTTCTGCATACGCGGCGCTCGCAAACCAGCATTCAGCACAACTCTCACATCGATGCAGCCAGAGACCTGGCCGAAGTTATGGGATCTGTACAAGACGTTCCAAGCCCACAGCCCAAACACAGCCATGCTCATCGAGCGGTACGATCTGAAAAAAGCGCGGTCGGCACCGGCAGGTAGCGCAGCCTTCAACCCAGCGCTGAGGGCTCCAGCATTTGCCCAGGCGATTGTTGTCCCGTGGTACGCTGACGCTGGCTTAGACGGGGCGGCGGTGGCCTTTGGCAGGAAAGTGCGGGAAATCTGGAGCGATGAAGCGGACGCAACGGCGAATCCTACGAATGTGAATTCTGCGCACGGCGATGAGCGGCTCGAGGCAATCTACGGAGCAAGTCTGCCCCGGCTGCGGGTGTTGAAGAAGAAATGGGATCCCGAAGGTGTGTTTGGGCAGTGGTTTGCTATAAAATAGTCTATCTTCGGATGGTAGTCTACAATAAGTATTTCTCTGGCTCAAATGTGCCAATATAACTAATATACGCTTCAACATATATAATTCTATGAACATCAACTACGTAATCTATATCTAGAATCTTTTCTTAGTGTTCTCATGTACCTAGATAACTCGGGACTGGGAGTACGCCCTGAAGCCTACTTGCGCGGAGGTGGCATCTGTCACGACCGGGCCCAGCGCACATCGACACGTCCTCCTCCCTCTCGCTCAGTCGACGTCATTGAGAGAGCACCGATGTTAGATGACAAAATACAAAGAGGTGTAGAAACAATCACTTTTGCGCTGGCTCCTCCCGATGAATCGGTGGAGGACCACGTAACTGGTGCTGAGCTCTACAGACAATGGGAATAGGCTTCAAGAATACCAGTGACTTATTTTCTGCTGATGCTGCGGTTTCTTGCGCCAGAGAACGTTGATGTCTGTCCTGATTACGACAACCTGTTCGTACAACGAGCAAAGAACCACCTAAAATACTTTCTCATGCTCTATATGTCTCAAATAGAGCTCCTACCCATGCTGAAGACCTCCATGTAGCTGTTCACAATAACTGCACTGCTACGCCTGAGGACGTCTTACTCCGTGATGGTCAGACAATGCACATCCATAGTTCATCAGACTCGGGAGGCACCTGTCGCTCCTTTGAGGGGCTCCATCGGAGGCGAAAGCGAAGACATCTGTACCTATGTCCCAGCAGAACAAAACCAAATGCCCCAGGCGCTTGGGTCTAACAATGCTCAGCTTCAACACCATCTTTCCCTCTCTCGGCTCCCTCAGCATACTATTCAGCGAGCCCGTCTCGAAGGAAAAGTACCATACTTCGCTACAGCCGCCCAACATCTACCTCTCTTAGCACAAAACACAGTAGCAACGCCCGCAAACAATCCAATCCCGTAGCCAATTCCATTCATCTGTTGACCATTCTATCCACAGGAACCAAACCCGTGTACAAACTTGGGGATTGGTACTGACCCTACCGTTGCAAGCAAGGCTGCAGAAAAACAAAGGCTAGAGCTGTGATGAACGTGTGATAGATGGGACAAAATAGAGATATCAGAGGTGAAGACTCACATATTCGCCCCTCCTACTTGCCTGCATGCTGTATATCGTTGTCTTGGTACTTTTTTTTTGGACTGAGTATAGAGATGCGAGGTCGCGGATTTGCCTGGTATAGAGACGGTAGGCTTTCTTTTCGCCTTGCTTGTTCTCGGTTGATAGCTAGTATCTCGGCGTATTGCTGTCTTGATGTCTCACCATCCCATCGTGCTCTTGCCTTTCCCGGCGGTGTGGAGATAGAGACAAGCGTGTAGAGTGTATAAATGTGTGAAGATGGAATATAATACAAGTGAAGCTTCGTAGTAGTATACAATTCCCTGCCCTGTCTCTTCAAAGTGCAAGATTTCTTTTCCTTTTTCTTTCGTTTTAGCGCTGCGTGAGATTCTCTTTAAAGGCTGTGAGGTGTGTTTCTTTTTACATGTACTCTACAGGCGCTTCTTGTACTTTACATGCACCGTTACATGTGCTTTTACAGGTACTCTACGAGCGCTCTACCGGCCGTCATGCGCGGCCTTGGGCACCAGACTCTCGCTCTCGCTGACGGGCTCCTGCTTCTTGACCTCCTTCTCCTCGGGCCGGTAGTTCTCTGGTACGAGGCCCAGCTCGCGTCTGTTCTCGGCGACCTTGTCTGCGGAATGGGGGCCGGCCGGTACGACGCTCTTGCTCTTCGACTCCTTCTTCACGGGCGCTGAGGCTTGGGCGTCGTTCTCGCCGGACAGCGTGGGCTGCGGTGTCGAGTCGGACGGGGTGGAGACGTCTGCGGCGGCATCGGCGGTCATGTCGTCGTCGTCGTCTGTGTCGATTTCTGAGCCGTAGATCTCGGGGTATTGGCGGAAGCAATTCTGCATGTCCCTGTGCGTGCGTTAGCATTGATGTAGACTATGCCCTCCACTTCTTCAAGCAACGTACTTGAACTTGTCGATGCAGTCCATGCCCTTGGGCTCCTCTTTGCTGTAGACGAAGCAGCTAAAGGCCGCCTTGAACTCTTCTCCGCACGGCCCAGTAGCCATGCCGCCCAGACACGGGCAGTCCCAGTTGATCTCACCCGTCTCGGGGTTGAAGGCGCCCTGCTGGTCTGCCTCTGCCTCCAAACCCTCGATGCCGCCCTCCTGCGGCTCAGCGTTGCTGGGCTGGGCGCGCGCAGCCTCCTCAGCGGCCGAGGCCTCCTTCTGGCGCTGGGCCTCGAGCTGCTGCTGGACGGCCTTGCGTTGGGCGCGCTCGGCCGCGATCGACTCGATGGTGGGGAGTGTCTCCGACTCGACTTCGGTGGTGGGGAGGGCGGGCGCCCGTTCTGTCTCTCTTCAGCATGCGTGCATATGCAGCGTGGCGGGCGGAGTCGTACGTCTTGGCTCGTCGGCGAATACATCGGTGGTGTTGTAGTAGTAGATGATGGCGCCGGCGAGACCCAGCCGTGCCACCAGGCTCTTCCAGCTCCTGCTCTTCTGCGCCGGGGGCGCTGTGCTGATGAATCGACGGGCAGGCAGGGCGGCGCGTGGGAGGGTGCGCAGCGCGCCCGGACGGGCAATTAAACGGGGTGCGCTTCGAAACATGGCGACGGGGTAGGAAATGACAGGAGAAAGAAGGAGAGCGTCGCGTGGCTTTGCGCTGCTGTCGTCACTGATGCAAAAGTTACGGCGTTCTCGGACCTGCATTTCTAAGCTCGCGTCCGTGCACCATGATGAAGTACGACGGAGCTGGCATTTGGTCTTGCACCGAATCAGTCTAGTTTGGTCGAATGGTAGTTCAAGCAGGTCATGTATTCAGTACACACTAAGCCTTCTCCTATTCGATACACGTCAACAACAATGTAGCGTAGTCCTAAGAAACCGGGTCGTCAAGTCTGCGACCGTCGTAGTCAACCTCCCGTCACGCCAATAACACCAAAACATTGCCTTCACGGTTTTAGATCTCCAGCTTTCCGTAGCCTTCTCCACCCTCTGCTACTGGTTGCACGCCTGCGTCGACGCTATCTCGCTTGACGCCCATACTGTCCTCGCCCTTGCCCACACCAAACATGCGGATCGCGTCGGTGAGTGCCGTCATGGCATCCTCATTGCTCATCGACCCGGGCAGACCCTGGCCCTGCACGCCCGAGCTGATCTTCTTGGTTGCCTCCTCGAGTGCGCGCACACGGCGCTGGAAGTTCAGGCGGTCCATGAACAGCTGCTGGCGGCGGCGCTGCAGGTCGCGGCGCTCGGCGGAGAGAAGCTTTTCAAAGTCGGAGAAGTGCGCCAGCTTGAGCTGCAGCTTTTGTAATTGCAGGTTGACTGAGCCCGAGACGAGGCGGGTGATGTGGCGTTCTTCGTGGGAGGCGAGCGCAGACGAACGAGCTGCAGAGAGGGCAAAGGGTAGTGTGACGAGAGGGTTGCTGTCTGACGAGGCGTCTTTGTTGGCGACTGTGAGGTCCTGGGCGGTGTCGACCTCCATGGCGTCATCGCCTTCGGGCTTGACATCGGAGCCAGCTGTCGTAGGGGTAGCGGCCTTGTCACCCTCCTTCTCCTTGCCCTTTTCTGAGGGCGCTGTCGGCGCCTTGTTGATCTTATCCTGCAAGATACGCTTCATCTCACCCACGCTACGACCAGAGGCAACGGCGGCTTCCGTAACGTTCGCAGGGGCCAAACCAGCCAGAAAGCTGACCACGCTCAGGATGGGATTGTCTGCATGGTGCAGGGGCGCGCGGCCTTCGCTGAGATAGTCCAGGTCGCGGAGGAACTTGGCTGAAGGTGTGGCGGCGTCACCCTGGGGCAGATCTGCCTCGATGTACTTGTCCTCGATCTCGAGCTGCAAGAACTTCATCACGCACTGCTCGCGCGTCTTGGTGGCAACGTGGTCGGCCACCCTGTTCCAGTCTTCGTCGAATTCCTCCAGGCCTTCGAGAAGAAGAAGCGTCTCCTCCTCTGTCCATTTCTCTTCCGACTCGGGCACGGACGAGGACTCTGGGTTAGAGATTTTGGTAAAGTCGGCTGACGATGTGCCGGAGGGAAAGTTGCCTTCGACGAAACACCTGGGACAAAGGTCGCGCTTCAGACCGCCCACGCTCTTGGTCTGGCCAGGTTGCTCGGAAGGTTTTGTCTCGTGGAAGTGGACGCGCGTGCATTCGACACCACAGCTGAAGCAGTTAATGACCTTGAGGGGCTCCTTGGCAGCGGCTTCGAGCTCCTTGACGTCAGCAGAGCCACCATTTGCAGCGACTTCGCCGTTGGCGGCCTTTTCTTTTGGTTCAGCAGATGCCTCCTTGCCGTTGGCTTCGTAGATGTTGCGTCCGGCCAAGGACTTGGTCTCTGACTTTGCTGTGGGCTGTGCGCTCGCAGCGCGGTCTGTGGCCGCGTTCTGCTTTCCTTCGATGACCTTGGCGCCTGGGCCTGGCTGGAAGGGCTGCAGTCCTCGCGGTGTGTCGACTGTGACGCGGAAGTGGCCGGTGAAGGGGGGACCAATGTTGGACGGGCGCTCCTGAGGATCGACCTAGATGGTGTTAATTGGATGTTCAGCGGTACAGCATTGCATGGTGTGTACCTGGTAGTTGATGAGCCCCCACTGCTCGAGGAAAGCGTGGACGCGCATGATGGCGCAGACATCTCCAGCCAGGTTCCGCCTGCAGGCGGTGACGGTCAGGTACTCCGAGGGATTCAGGCGGTACGTGTTGATCATGAAGTCGCGGTAGTCGCGGTAGACGGCGGGCGTCTTGCTGCGGTTGCGGCCGTTGAAGAACTCGGGCAGAGCCTTGCGCTCGCGGTAGTCGATGTAGCGCATGTCGAACCAGGTGGCGTAGCTGGGGATGATGGTGGCATACGTCTGGGCGACAAAGTGCGAGCGCGCGGCGGCCTGCAGGTCGGCCTTTGCAGCGGCCTCGGGGTCTGCGGCTTCAGCTTCAGCGTCAGCTTCAGGAGCGTCGCCGTCCTTTTCTTTCTTGGCGTCGTCGAGGCCGCCCATGTCCTCGTCGTCCTGGCCGTCGGCATCCTCGGCATCAGGTCGCGGACCGTCGGGGGCATCGAGGGGGTTGTCTGAGGCGGGCGCAGGCGTGGCGGTCGAGGGCTCGCGCGACGACTCCTTTGCGGGCGGCCCGTCGAGCATGTTGGTGTCTGAATCGGGGGTCAGCACGTGTCGCGGGGGGGTGGACAGGTCCGAGTCGTCCAAGTCATTGCACTCGTCCAAGTCGAAGCCGTCAAGGTCTGGGAGCGTGGACGGGTCACGCATGGCGTTGACGGGGTGGGCGCAAGCTGTATAGAGTGTGGTGTGGAGCGTGGAGTGTATCGAGTGCGCACTGTAGACTGGCACGTACCTTGGTCAAGCGCATTGGCTTGTGCAGCGCCCTCTGCAGCGAGGGACGGGTCCTGCGCGGTTGCGCTTGCAGTCGCGTCGTCGGACATGGCGATGGGCGGTGGGCGGAGGGCAGTGGGCAGTGGTGGGCAAGCTCGCGGCGTCTCAGAGCGTCAGGGCGGGCAGTCGCGCGGGTCGCAGTGCACAATGGGAGTCGCGCAGCTTATATAAGCTCGATGCGCAGCGTCGTAGTGCTGTGCAGCCGCAAATGAAGGTGCAGACGTGGGCACGTTGGGGATGCGATGCGGTTCACAATGGGACGTGGTCGCGTCTAAACTTCCGTGTTCGCGATGCTCCCAGCGCCCAGCGTCTGCAGCTCGCGACGCAGCCCTCACGTGACTGAAAGCTTGCATGCATGTGGACGCACGCCGGCGCCCATCCATGGCAGGGCTCGCGGCTTAGTCTTAGTGCCGGGCTTGCCAGGCCGAGGTCATGGCTCTCCGCAACTTGCATTCTCGCGCCTCAACTCACATCTCGCCCTCCCCGCCCGCTCTCGAGTCGACACACTGCACCGCGCGCTGAAAGAGAAGGAATTGGGTCGACTGCCGCTCGCCATGTTCGCCGCCGCCCGCACCTCGGTGCTT
Source organism: Phoma sp. RAV-16-625 (assembly GCA_004335185.1). Lineage (NCBI taxonomy): Eukaryota > Fungi > Ascomycota > Dothideomycetes > Pleosporales > Didymellaceae > Phoma > Phoma sp. RAV-16-625. The sequence continues at coordinate 102,684 of SAUA01000071.1, read as the reverse complement.
CGCTCTGCCCGCGCCCAGCTCCGCCAGACGCAGTCACACGCCGCATGGGCACGACTGGCCTCGACGCTCGCCGTCCTCGAGGCCAAGGAGGGCAAGCTCAACATTGCCTCGCTCGCCGCCATCACCGCCGGCACCAAGCTTGGCGGCTCCATCACAGCCTTTGTCGCCGGAAGTGGGGGCAAGGCCCTTGCTGAGGAGGCGGGCAAGGCAAAGGGCATCGAGAAGGTCATCTATGTCGACAACGCCGCATACGACAGGGTCAGACTGCCACCCAAAGCGACCGAGTGCGAGGGCTGACAACGCTGCAGGGGCTCGCCGAGAACTGGGCACCGCTGCTGGTCGAGAACATCAAGAAGGGTGGCTACACACACGTCCTGACCGGGCACTCTGCCTTTGGCAAGAACCTGATGCCGCGTGTTGCCGCCCTGCTCGATGTTCAGCAGATCTCAGATATCACAGCCATTGAGAGCGAGGACAGTGAGTGGGGGCAGGCCACCATCCAACAAGCATAGCTCACGCATCCACAGCATTTGTTCGCCCCATCTACGCCGGCAACGCCATCATGACCGTCCAGTCAAGCGACACCACAAAGATCATCACCGTCCGCGGCACTGCGTTCCCCGCCCCCGAGACAGAGGGAGGTTCTGCGACAGTAGAGGAAGGCACAGACCCCAAGGTCGAGTGCCCGACAGAATGGGTGTCTGAGGATCTCGCCAAGTCAGACCGTCCTGACCTCGGCTCAGCCAGCAAGGTCGTGTCTGGAGGCCGTGGACTGAAGTCCAAGGAGGAGTTCGACAAGCTGATGCCCCCTCTGGCTGATGCGCTCGGTGCTGCCATCGGTGCTTCGCGCGCCGCTGTCGACAGTGGCTTCGCCGACAACAGCTTGCAGGTCGGACAGACAGGAAAGAACGTGGCACCGCAGCTGTACCTTTGCGCCGGCATTTCTGGCGCCATCCAGCACTTGGCTGGCATGAAAGACAGCAAGGTTATTGCAGCTATCAACAAGGACGCTGATGCGCCCATCTTCCAGGTGGCCGATGTCGGTCTCGTGGGCGATCTGTTCGACAAGGTCCCAGAACTGACAGAAAAGCTGAAGCAGTAGCCATGAGCCGTTGATTGATACCTAGATTCTGTATATATTTAAATGTAAAGCTTTGAATCTGCAGTCAGGTACACTATTTGTCCAGATCTTAGTTCAAACTTGAAATGTCGATATCTGTGACGCGTTAAGCTAGCGGCGCACGCTACCTTCCTCCCCTCAGCTCTGGAGACCGCGCCTGCCGTGATCAAGACGTTCAACACACATCTCTATTCACAACACAATATTTTCTTGACACATCTCGCTCTTGTGCATATTCCTAGCCTCTTCCCTACAGCCTAACGATCATGAGCGTGGCTGCGACACTTCCGCCTCGTGCCGACTGCTAGCATCCCCAGACTTGCTCTTTCAACCACCAATTTGCGAAGGTTAACAAGGTCTTGGACATCCCTCGCTTTCTCTCCAAAATCGCGTCTTCCTAAAATACATCTCACTCAGCGTTTTTACCCAATTTTGTTGCTTGCTTCACGAGACCAGGTGGACATTTACTATCTGGATACGCCACTACGCTCAGGCCGTGGATACCAGCAACATGTTGTGTGCGGAACACCAACATCTGCGATGACCGCGACACGGACTGCTGATGCTAAAGAGGATAAGCCGCAGACTCCCGGAAGTAGTGGAAACCCAGCGCCACAGCGTCAGCAAGCATTGCAGGTCCAAGAACCCTCGCGCGAGACGGCCGACAAACTGCAAGAGGAGAAACAAAGGCCAAAACGCTGGAAGATCTGGCACAAGTGGGCTGATGGCTCAGAAACGAGCTGGTGGTTTGCTTCTACCGGCATCCCTCTCCTTGCTGCAACACTAGGCCCCTTGGCAAACGTCTCGTCAATTGCTGCCCTAGTGACCAGCTGGCGACAGAACAACTACTTGGATGGCAAGTTCGTCTCTGATCTCTTTGGCGTGCCCTACGCAGATCCAAGATGGTGCTACTGGCTCAACGTTGTCTCGTTGATCTGCGGCTTTCTTGGAAACATTTTCTTGCTCTGCAACTTCACGCAGAAGATCCGCTATATTGTCGCGCTACCTGCGACGATCCTCTTCTGGTACATCGGCTTTGGACTTCTGACGGCCATCACAGCTTGCATGGAGGTATATGCTCCGCCGAATAGGCCCTACGAAATCTACACACAAGGTTATTGGTATGCGGTCGCTGCTGCTGTCTTCTACTTTGTCTGTTCTATGCTTTTGATGGTCAACATGCTCGGCTACTATCTTGGACACTATCCAGATCACTTCGCCTTGAGCGACAGTCAGCGCACACTTATCCTCCAGACAATGTTCTTCTTCATCTGGATCGCGGGAGGTGCAGCCATGTACTCAAAGATCCAGACTGATGCTGGAGAGGATCAGTGGACATTCCCCAACTCACTCTACTTGTAAGACTTCTGCATCCCTAATGTGCTTTCTGACTGACACTCTCCAGCTGCTACGTTACGATCCTGACCGTTGGTGAGTCTGACACCAATCATCGTCAAGAGACAGCAGTGCTAAATTATCAGGCTTCGGAGATCTAGTCGCCACTACGGACCTGGGCAGAGGCCTTCTCTTCCCTTACTCTGTTGGAGGCATTATAACGCTTGGTTTGATAGTCGCCTCGTTGTATCGCGCTGCGCGAGAACTGGGTGAAGACCATATTGTCCAGAAAGACATCACACGCAGACGCGAGCAGGCACTAGAACTGACAGTGGCCAACTCCTACGAATACAGGCACCGCGAGCGCCAGCTCGTACGCAAGGGTACATTTGGCAGGCTGAAGATTAGCGGCCCTTCTGCTCTAAGACCTTACCGTACACCAATGGGGACCAATGAGCAACCTAACCCTTCATTCCCACTCAAGCTAGGGATGCCGCTCGTGACGAACCGAAAGCCGTGTCTATTGCTGCTCAAGGAAGAGAAAGATCGCTTCGACGCAATGCGCAGCATCCAAGCCGACAGCAAAAGGTTCAGGAGGTGGATGGCTCTGATTTGGTCGGTCACGACGTTCCTGATCCTCTGGTGCGTTGGCGCGGTTGTCTTCTGGCAAACGGAACAACAGACCCAAGGCATGACCTACTTCCAAGCATTGTACTTCTGGTATGTAGGATGGATGATAGATGCAGGCATGCACTACAGACATACTGACAAGTCCCAGCTACATCTCGCTGCTGACGATAGGCTATGGAGATCTGTCACCAAAGTCAAATCCCGGTCGTTGCTTCTTTGTCATCTGGAGTCTAATCTCTGTACCTACAATGACTATCCTGGTCTCTGACTTGAGCGACACAGTGGTCGCAAAATTCATAAAGTGGAGCAGCACGGCCGCAGACTTCACGGTGCTACCCAAACGAGGCATCTGGCAGCCCTTTGTAAACAGAAATCCATGGCTGCGACAGCGCATCGAGGATCACAAAGCAAGACGCCGCGTCAGAGAAGGCTTCGCCACGGCCGACCCCGATACCGGAAGCGCAGACAATGACAACGACGATGACGATGTTGAAGTAGCCGCCGATACACAGCAAGCCACAACCCCTACGCTGCCAAACCTAGCCGCCGAAGCCGAGATCGACCTTACGCAAGCACCTTCCCAAGCTTCCCTATCCCGCCGCATCGCCCTTAGTATCAAGAAAGTATCTTTCGACCTCCGTCTCGCCACGCCGAAGCGCTACACCTACGAAGAATGGGTTGAGTTTACGCGCTTGATCAGATACACGACACCGCGCCGCCTTAACCGGGCACTTGGAACGACCACGGCCAACGAGACCGAAGATGACGAAGGGCTGGTCAATTGGGACTGGCTCGGCGAACACAGCCCTATGGTCTCGGGTGTTAGTGAGAGCGAGTGGCTGCTCGAGCGTCTGGTTGAGAGCTTGATTCGGTTGGAGAAGCGGAGGGAGGTTGCCTGCGATCATGGGGTTACTCTGAGGATCCGCGATACAGATCAAGCGCTCCCAGATTAAAATGGGATTTTTAAAGCAGCCAAGTAACGATCAACACAGACAGCACGCATCGAATTGCCAAGTGTAAGCAATGTGTAACCAAAAATTGTCGGCCTGGCAGGTCACCGACCTGGATCACGTGCTTCACCGTTCTTGCGTCTCACTTCGCTTAACAGGTGTATTGCTAGTCATCCTCAAGAGTCAAGGCTGGGCTTTACCTGTCTCCAACCAGTTACAGTGTTTCGGAATGTGCACTGAAATTATGCAACGTTGTGTGCAACTCGCAGTATTCGCTCGATTAGGACAAAGTCTTACAGGGCGGCAGCTAGCGCGAACGATCCAGGCTCCACTCTTACAAGCTCCCTTTACACCTCCTTCACCACGCTTGGCAAGAAAATAGATAAAATGCCCACTCGTCGTCGTCGCCACCACCGATCATTCCCGATCACAAGCACACGTCCACCTTGATTGCAACTGCTGCCAACACCTCGCTTCTTACTCTTGGCCCTCGCGTAAACCAGCTGAACTCTATCGCTCCCCAATCTACCTTCAGGCACCAGTTTCTGGTACCCTCGTCAACGCGCGTCTTTGCATTGTTTCTGCCTAGGGCACTTGATATCAAGGCTTGCTCCTTCGATGCCTTAGTGGAACATCCACAGTTCAAGCATGGTAGATATCAAACCACTCCCGCCGTCCACTAGCGCCGAGGGCGAGACGGCTGCACTTCAAGGACAAGTCGTCGAATACGGTACACTGGACAACGATGGTGTTGCGAAAGCTGCTGAGACGAGTACGGATGTCAAGTCTGAGTCCAAGAAAGCGGCGGATGCCGGCTTGAAGAATTATTTCGTGAGTACAGCTCCGACGGTGGTGTTCATGGTGGCTTACGCTTTGGACAGCGCGTCTTTAAGTATGGAACTGCATTTGACTATCTCTTGATTGCCCTGTGCTGCCTCACATCAATTGGGTCGGGCGTTGTAAGTAAGCCGTACAATACTCGTCGTGGGTACTGACAGACCTAGGCAATGCCTCTGATGAATATCGTTTTCGGTATGTTATCGAGCTCTCTAACCGTAAGATCTTGACTAAAAAAAGTACAGGCCAACTTGTCGGCAATTTCACGAACTACTTCATCCCAGGGACAAGCGTTACGAGGGAAGAGTTCCAGGCTGATATCAACAAGCTATCACTCTATATTTTGTACTTGTTCATCGCCAAGTTCGTTCTGTCCTACGTGTCCATGGTAAATTGCTCTTTTATTTTCACATACTGCAGTGCTAATTTAAGAAAAGCTCTGCATCCGCATCAGTGGGTTAAGAATGTCTGCAGCGCTGCGCCTGGCATACCTACGCGCCCTCTTTGCTCAACCAGTCGCCACGATAGATACTATATCCCCCGGGAAAGTATCGACACGGATCACGACATCATCGAATACTGTACAACTCGCCATCTCACAGCACTTTGCAATGTTCTTCCAATCACTTGCATTCACAATCGGATTATACGTCGTGTCATTTGTCAAAGGATGGCTGTTGACCTTGGTTGCCTCGGCGGCATTGCCTTTCATCTTGGTTGTATATGGTCTCATCGTTCCGCCCTTCATCAAGATTCAGAAAGTCACTGCAAAGCACCTCGAAGATGCTTCGGCTATGGCGTTTGAGATGTTTTCTTCTGTAAGGGTTGTAGTGGCGTTTGGTGCTGAGGCCAAATTAGCTCGGCTGCATGAGCTTGCAGTCGCCAAGGTAGTTCTCCGTTATGTCTGGGCATTCTGTCTTGTTGTATCAACGACTGACCAAACCCTTTATTCAGGCTGGTGAAAATGAAAAGAAAGCTGCACCCTTGATGGGGCTCATGATGGCTCCACAGATGATGGCGATGTACGGTACCTTCGGCTTGACCTTCTGGTACGGAATCAAACGGGCATCAGAGGGCCACGGTAACGTCGGCGATATCACCGTGTAAGTTTTCATGTTGACCGCATGGAGTTTTCAACTGATCTTTCTAGGGTACTTTTCTCCGTTATGATGGCGGTCATGAACATTGGTCGATTAGCAGCCCCCATCATGGCCATCACAAAGGCGGCTACTGCAGCAACCGAGCTCTTTGTGACTATCGACGCTTCTCTGGCCGACACTTCCGGGTTGAGAGAACCTGAAATCACTGCTGATGCCGACATCACTTTTGATCAAGTTGCCTTTTCCTACCCGAGTAGGCCGGACGTACAAATACTTGACAACCTCAATCTTACGCTTAATGCTGGCAAAGTCACGGCTATAGTCGGACCATCAGGATCGGGTAAGAGCACTATCGTTGGCCTTGTACAGAGATGGTACGAGCTAGCAGGCACTACTGCCGTGGAGCGCGCCAGCAGCTCTCCACCTATGCCTGTCACGGACGAGCAGCAACCACAGAAGTCGAAGAAGTTCTGGCAACGGAAGAACGGTGATAACAAGACAGCTGAAAAAGAAGCAGCAAAGCCGAAGAAAGAGGAGGATGCTGAACTGGGGCCGAACACATGCACTGGAACGATCAAGGTTGGTGGAACAGACATTCGCGATGTTGACCTGAAGTGGTGGCGCTCCAAGATCGGATTGGTCCAACAAGAGCCGTTCTTGTTTAACGACACTCTATTCAACAACGTTGCTTTCGGCCTATGCGGAACGGATATGCAAGATTTGTCAAACGACGAGAAGATGAAGATGGTGGAGGAGGCTTGTCGCGAAGCTTATGCCGAAGAGTTCATCTCAAAACTGCCCCAAGGCTACAATACTCTTGTAGGGGAGAGCGGTATCAAGCTTTCTGGGGGTCAGCGTCAGCGCATTGCCATTGCAAGGAGCATCATCAAGCAGCCCACCATTCTCATCCTGGACGAAGCGACCAGTGCAATTGATGTGCGCACAGAGAGGATAGTCCAGCAAGCCTTGGACCGCGTCTCTAGGAATCGGACCACAATCGTTATTGCCCACCGTCTATCTACCATCAAGCGGGCGGATAAGATTGTGGTCCTGCGCCAGGGCAAACTCGTCGAAGAGGGGACCCACGAAGAACTCGTACAGCTCGAAGCAGGTGTCTACCGCGGTCTTGTATACGCTCAAGAGCTGACAATGGAGACGGAAGGTGTCAACGATATCTCTGAGGAAGCCCAGCTTGAGCGTGTCAACACTGCAGACGCGAAACGTGCTACCGTGCAAGAGACGGAGTCGCAGACGTCTGACAAGGATCCTGAATACAAGGAGCGAGGCCTGATGCTCAGCTTCGGGCGTCTACTCTACGAACAGCGTAGCCAATGGCTGCTGTACTCAATCTCGACTGTTGGAATTCTTATGGCTGGAGCCATCTATCCATTGCAAGCTTTCATCTTTGCGAAAGTCATCGAAGTCTTCACATTTACAGATGACCGTCTTGTCAGCCAGGGCAACTTCTGGGCGGGCATGTTTGGTGTCGAAGCCGCTGCTGTCGGCGTTGCCTACTTTGTCCTCGGTTACGCTCTCCACTACGTGGAAGTTGTCGTCACGACGATATACGGGAAAGAATACTTGAACAACATGATGCGCAAGAGGATCGCGTGGTTTGATGACCAGGGACATTCGCCAGGATCTCTCACTTCCCGCTTGAGTGCAGACGTTATGCAACTGCGACAACTCATGACAACCGAGATGTCCATTGCACTCATCGCAGTCGTGAATCTGGTCGGGTCTCTGATCATCTCCTTTGTCTACGGCTGGAAACTCACCCTAGTCGCCCTCTTCTCCATCATGCCAATTATCCTCGCCGCAGGCTATATGCGTATGCGGCTGGAGATTCAGTTCGAGAAGAAGAACGCACAGGTGTTTGAGGAAAGTAGTCAGTTCGCTACAGAGGCTGTCGGCGCCTTTCGGACGGTGCTCAGTCTTATCATGGAAGACACCATCGGGAACCGGTATCAGAACCTACTGGTCGATCATGTCAAGCATGCCTTTGGCAGTGCGAAGTACTCGACTATTGTATTCGCCGCGAGCGACAGTCTCGAGTTAGGTTGCATGGCTTTGGCGTTTTGGTACGGCGGTACGCTGCTTGCTGCGAGGGAGTACGGAGTCGTTGATTTTTTCGTCATTTACACCGCAGTGGTACAGGGTGCTATTGCTGCTGGAATGTGGTTCAGCTTTGCACCAAGTGAGCATCGTATTACCCTTCCAGTGTCACTTCACTAATCTTTGACAGACATGGCTCAAGCAACCGGAGCAGCAAATCGTATCCTCAGCATGCGACCTCCTAAAACGACCGCTAATTCTGTCTATCCAGCTCTGCGCAATCCTTCCGGTGGTGTCAGCGTCGATTTTGAAGATGTCAGCTTCACTTACAAATCTCGTGATGCACAAGTGCTCTCACGTCTCAATCTTCACGTTGCTCCTGGACAATTTGCTGCCTTGGTCGGCGCATCTGGTAAGCCCTATGCATCAAGCAAGCTCGATGTTTCCAATCTCATGCTAACTTACCATCAGGCTGTGGTAAATCCACCACCATATCTCTTCTGGAACGCTTCTACGACGCCACCTCCGGCAGGATTCTCTACAACAACCAAGACATAACAACCCTCGACCCCACCCTCTACCGCCAGCAGATCGGCCTCGTATCCCAAGAACCCACCCTCTACGAAGGCACCATAAAAGACAACGTCGCGCTTTCTGTGGACACAGCCACCGACGCCGAAATAGAATCCGCCTGCCAAGCCGCCCAAATCCACGACTTCATCACCAGCCTCCCAGACAGCTACAACACCCGGCTCGGACCAAAAGGCACGTCCCTAAGCGGCGGCCAAAAGCAGCGTCTCAGCCTCGCGCGCGCGCTGCTGCGAAACCCCAAACTCCTGCTCCTCGACGAAGCGACATCTTCGCTCGACAGCGAGAGCGAGAAGCTGGTCCAGGCTGCTATTGAGCGGGCGGCGGGCGAAGGCGGCAGGACTGTTATTGCGGTTGCGCATCGGCTTGCGACGATTCAGAAGGCTGATGTTATCTTTGTTATGGGCAGTGGAAGGGTGTTGGAGCAGGGTGGGCATCAGGAGTTGCTGAGGAGGCGGGGCGTGTATTGGCAGATGGTGAGTCAGCTCTTCGAGGTTGTGGGATGTGTGCTAATGACGAACAGTGTCAAGCTCAGGCGTTGGATCGGTAGGGCTGGGTTTTGGGATGTGGTGGAGGGGTGGGGAAGGGAGATGAAGGATTGCTTAGGTTTTATAGGTCTCGAGTTCTGGATCGGTGGGAGGGGGACATTTGGAGGGTTTGCAGGGCATATAGACGTGTGGGATGTCGCTACTCATATCTTGTAATATATACATACTCTCACTCAGACTACTAATGACTAGCACTGATGTTCGCTCGCTCTTGAAACAATACTGACCCTCGAACACACTATTACTGTATCCAAATCGTGGTGAATCGGTGGAGAAAGTGTCCAAATGAATGCTTTGGATTTACAAGTCTCGATCTCGGGAGTTCTTATTCGGTAAGAGGAGAAGTAATTAACGGAGATTGCGAGACATAGACGTTGAGACACTGCTGTTATATCTTGCGATACACACATACTCTAACCCAAATCACTAATAACTATCCCCAATAATTGCTTCTTCTTAAACATTACCGAGCCTCAGAAACAGTATTGCTGAACGCGAATCGTGGTTCAATGGTGGAAAAAGTGTTCGGAAGACTGCCCTGATTTTGCGAGTCTTGATCTGTTATCAAGTAAGAGGGAAAGCAATTAGATGGTTTGCGAGATATAGACGTGTCAGATGCTGCTGTTATATCCTGTAACACATAGTTATCTAGTTAGCGATGATAGCTGTTACTCCCTCTCAAGTTTTCTCGTTGATGAAACATTGCTGATTCATAAACACACTATTGCTGATCTACGCCTGGCCAAACCCTGCAGTCCTCAACACACCGAAATGCTCTTCGTGCACCTGTCAGGAGACATGGGTGTGTGAACCAAAATATTCATGTTGCGGTGTTTGTGTCGCCGAAGTTCCCCTGCCCCCACGCCCCCCGTCCAAATTTTCACCGTCCGCAACCAAGCCCTGACATCCTCGCGCTCCCTTCAGCACACCTTGTGCTATGCTCGATCCCAGTGCTGGCAGTGCTGCTGACTATATAAAACCACACTTTTGTGATCATTCCATCAAAGCAGCAGCAACAAGCCCGGCTGGCACAATCGGTAGCGCGTGAGACTCTTAATCTCAAGGTTGTGGGTTCGAGCCCCACGTCGGGCTCTATCTTTTTGTCTTTCCAGAATTCCCGTAGCTGTCGCGGTTGTGGAGATATCCAAGTTTTTGGGTTTTGTTGCACCGGTTTGGGTAGGGCCGTGAAGAGCCGTGCACGCTATTGTGATGGCGCTAGGACGCTAGCGTGCTCGCGTCCACGTGGATCACGTGGGTATTTTTTCACCACGTGCCGGCGCGGGCGCATGGTAGGTGGATAGCAGAAGTTGTAGTCGGTGGTTCGTGGAGGCGCTGTGAAAGGCCTTGCTCGCTCGAAGAGCTATTGATTGCGGACACTTGAACGCTTCGCAAACAGGTCTGTGATCCACCTTTCACGCTGGTCACCATCTGCTCCTCCTCTTTCTTCTTCCTCGTCTCTCCTCAGCTCTTCGTCTTCTTCCAGCACCCTGTAGTCGTCCTAGCTTGTCTTCCTCCAATTTACTGTTTTTCTCCAGCTTTTTGTTGTGATCATGGTCGCCTTCGAGCGATGCGCCGCATTCATCGACGCTGTCACTTAAAGCGCCTGCGTCAACGAGTTCAGGTTTGTCGTCGTCTGAACCTTCACTGCTATCCGACTCAGAGGGTGAGCTGATTGAATCGATTCTAGTCTCCACCACTACCAAATTTTCTTCAACACGAGCAGAATCGTCTTCATGTGACAAACCCCCACCAACGAGAGATTGCTTGCGGATGGGCGCGGCGGTTTAATGGAAGTTGGTTGGTGTTGGAGCGACACGTGCTCTTCTCTCCTCTTGCCAGCTCCGGGCGACCATGGTATGATCCCTGCGATTCAGGTCTCGAAGCGCAGCCATATGGACCCGGGCCTTTGTTTTGAGGCGAGGAGGGCTGAAAGTCGTTTCCACTGCCTGAAGGTTGAAGAGCATTTCTTCTTCAAATCATCATTATGATTAGCTTGAGGTGCTAGCGGTGCTGGTGCTGTTGCTGCTCGCCTGAGTGAGGCCGGCTGTCTTGATCTTTTATTCTTACCGTCCTTATTCCTCCAACCCTTGCGGTATATCTTACCAGTGGTCAAGCTTCGGTCACCGATCTGCTTGCCACCTCTGCCCCAACCGCCATGGCCGCCTCGTAGACCTCCACCTTTTGTTGGACGCTAAGTTACAGCGTAGTCAGGCGCAAGGTAGTGAAGGGAGATTGTTGAGGTTTTGGGATCGACATAGTGGTGATCGGCGTAAGGGTATGGTGTAGAGACAAGCAATATCGTCGTGGCGATAGTCTTTCGAGACTGCCACTGGAGACCCTCAGCATATCTACAAACGCTTTACAACATTCGTAGAAACTGCTGTATTCCTGTAATACTTTATCAGATGATAGATGGTGTGCCTATTGACCACGGGTGCCTCCGTCGATTAAAGGAAAGCTGGTTATTTCTCCATTTTAACCTTGGAATTGGGTCTTCTTCAAGTCCTGTCAGGCATTTGAGCTCACATCACACTGGGGCGTACTGGCACCATCATGTTGCCGCCCCGTCGTGCTTTCTCGCGTGGTGTCCTGTGATCTTCTACTGGCTCAGCCGGCTCATCTTTGCCCTGCTGCCTTTCTTCTTGCTTCTTGTTTTCCCCTTCTCCTTCTCCCTCTCTCTCTTCCTGCTTATCTTCCTCTTCGTGCGTCGACTCTTCTGTCTTTCCAGTGTCTGTGCGGGCTGCTCTGCTTTCATCATCATGACATTCGAGGCTCTTCTTGTACTCTTCCCACAGCCTCTCGATGCTCTTCCCACAGCAATCATGCCACAATTTCTTAGCATTGTACTTGCAGCCCCGCAGCGCTTGATTAATCTTCCGTACCACATCTTCGCCATGCTCTTTCTCCAACCACTCAAGAAAGTACGCGGTGCGCTCGTAGCCAGCATCCCAATCGCAATCGTCCCTACGTCTCCAATGGGGTGGCGCATAGCCTGCCTTCAGGCGTACCCAGTCGGCGACGCCTTCGGTCAAGCCTCCAGGAGCAGTGTTGCCGCCGTGCTGTTGCCAGCAGTGAACCATCTCGTGTACGAGTACTCCGTTGATTTCCTCCTTCTGGCGTGATTCTGGAACATGCTCAATGTACTTGGTGCTGAGGTGTATTTCTTTGTGATCGTCGTCGATGTCGAGACCAGTCGTATACGCTACACCGTCCATGTCTCGTATCACCAACGTGATGGAACGAGTAGGAGGTATGCATGACTTTTCGATATTGGTGTAAAGCAGGCGCAGTACAGTATTCACTGCAGACTCGAGAGCTGAGGAGGCGTGTACGAGGCGGAGGAACGCGCGTGAGCCGTCTGATGAGAGATCTCGGAGCTCAAGACGAAGTAGAGGCTTGCGCTGCGGCTTGACTTTTGAGGCCGAGAATTCTTCTTCATGTGTATCGTTGCTTTGCTGCGTCGTGCTGGGTACATCATGGGTAGACGGGGGCAATGTGGAGGGGTGTGGGGCAGGCGGGGCAGACGTTGGTGTTGGGGCAGGAGACATGGTTTGGAACATCTTTGGTGTTGACGACGAGGTCATGCTGATGTTCTAAGAACGCTGGAGGCAAGGTTAAAGTGAGGAGAGTGAGAGAAGCAGTGGCCAGATATTACGTCGTTAGGCAGATGCGTTGGCATCATCGAGGCCGCCATAGCTCCATCGATAACAGATAAGAGCTACGCGCTAGTGCTACGCGTACCTAGTTATACCTCCGAATTTGCTCAAGAAATCTCAGAATTAACTGTCCTCACTTGAATTCATGTATACACTCTATCTGTATTGTCTATCTTGATTCTCTATGTGTCTCTGTCTAGCGTTGTACTCTGAGCGACCTTCGTGTGGCGTTTTGACGAAAGTTCATGAGCTCTTGAACACCTCAGGGAACGTCCTTCTCAATTCCTGTAGATTCCTGATTTGGTGCTTCGCAGCTTGCTGGGGAGGTGATTCCATACCCGGGTCTAGGTAGTGTGCAACCTTCCACCCTCGTTCATGGGCGGCCTTGCAATTGATATACGAATCGTCTGATTCCCCTGTTATTGAGCAGAACACAGAAAGGAGATAGAAAAGACTTACCCACGAAGTAGCATTGCTGATTGTTGGTGACCCCCGCTTGCTCCATAGCTTTGTCGAACATCTCAGCTTGCGGTTTGCAGACGAACCTATCAGAACTGTAGTCACAATAGGTCATCCCTTCGAACAGATCATCAATCTTCAACAGCTTGACCACACGCTTGCCATGCGTGACGTAGGCATTCGTGAACAGCCACAAACGAACTTTGCTTGTGTCGATGTCTTCGATTAGCTTACGCAATTCCGGGTCTGGCTTGATAACGTCATCCAGGGGCAAGGCGTCGTCGACTTGTTGGTTGTAGTCCAATGCATCAATCTTGTGGTGCCTGACAAGACCCTCGATGGCAAGTCCGTATTCTCGATAGTACTTGTAGTGGAGTTCGTTGGCCTCTTTTTGTGACAGTTCAAGGTGGGTTTGGAAATATCTGTCTGTATTGCGTTAACATGTGCTTTGGAAACATAGACTATACTAAACTCGCCTATAAGCTCAGCCATCATATCGTGGATTTTGAGACCTGGTAAGGTTAGTGATGATCAAGTGGCTGGCCCCTAGATACGCACTCTTTGGGTAAAGCTGTAGTGGAATTAGCAAAGTTCATCTGTGTGACAGCATACATGTACTAACGCAATTGTCAATGTCAAAGAAGAACACCGGCTTCTCGGTTTCTTGCGCCATGCTGATGTTTTTGCCCAAATGAACGGCGGCGGCCTTTATAGAAAATGACTGCGCCCTTTTCAAGGTTGTTGCTCTTCGCTGTGGCGGAACGAGTTGCAGTAGTGTAGTTGCTTTGGATAGTTGTGCTGTGACGGAGAAAGGTATTCGACCGCAAGGAACGAAGCCTTGGTGCACACAACTTGTGATTCGGTACGAGCCGAACTTTTCGATGACGGGACGTGAGAGCATCAACTGCATGCAGGGAAAAGGTACGCAGGAGTCATGACGCGTGGGGGTGAACAGCAGGGCGGCGTTCCTATTGTGCACTAGTGCCTTTTAGCGGCGCCTGCTGAAATTCCCGAGAACATCGCGGCGTTCGTTCATCCCCCATCCCCTTCATCCTCATCAACCGCGACATCAGACGGCAGCGTGTACACTGCTTGTATTTGTGCATCTGCGAACTTTGAGTATCGACGTGTGTTGGTCGGCTTGAGACAAGCCCCCACTGTGGACTCTGAAAGGCGATACGCGTGCCAGCTGCGCAATGTCGACAATTGCGACTGCACTGCCGTACATTAACGGCACAGGGGTGGTATCCGCAGAGGTCCATCGCGAGGTCGATTTCTTGAAGCAGATTCTGCAGATACGCGACGATGTGTTTGCTAGCAAACACCCGCGCATACATCTTCCACCCAAAGTAATAGAACAGGTTGCACCACGTCCGCCGCAATCCACACCACCGAGCAGGCCTTCGACCAACGGCATTGCAAATGGCACCGGCCCCTCGCAGCTCCTTCCACTACGCCCAGACAATTCGCTACAACAGACTGCGCAAGCACACGAGTTTGTTTCCCCTGCCCAGCCCATACAGCGGCCCTACTCTGCCAAGTCCGCATCATCCGGCATCGACCCGGTGTTGCTCACCAAGTCTGACCACTTGATCAGGGCAGAGTTGCAGCTCAAGCGACAACAAATAGAACGGCTTCTAAAAGACCAGTTCGACAAGAAGGGTCGAGGCAATGACAATGAGGAGCGCGAGGCCCACTTCAATGTGGAGGAATGCCTCATTCAAGCCCATCTTCGCGTGCCGCCTGTGTCTGGCTTACAGTCTACAACTAACAACAGTGACGGCGCTGAATCGTTTGACGAAAACTCGTACTACTCTAGCAAAGCAGACAGCTGGTCTTCGGAAGATATTGATGTCAACCAAACCTCTATTGCTGATGCTACAGGTTCACTCGTTTCTCAGGGAAAGCAGCCTGTGAAGCATGTTCTTGATCAGCCCAGACCTAATCAGCCTACTGTGATCGACCTTGACGAGGAAGCGTACGAGCCAACCGATGATATAGAGATCTATGAGCCTGAGCAGGTTGATCTTGGAGACGACGCAGACGAGGAGGATTACTCACCACCTCCGGCTGATATTGGCCCCAGTGAGCCAGGTAGAGGTCGCGCACGAGACCGTGGCCTTGGCAACGGCGGTGCAAACGGGTATGAGCATTCCTCTTTCCTTTCTTCTCTCCACTTGAATCCTCATTGCTTAGAGTTTAGTATCCGAGTCTATTGCTTTCGTTGTTTTTCCTCTAATGGTCTTGACATTGCACATTGATGACCTCCCGTCACAAGTGTGCAACGAAGCACATTCGGATCTCAGCCGACACGATTTGGCCTTTACAATGACACTACCCGGAAGCTCCTCGACACTGAGGCAACGTAAACTGACGTTTTGCAGTTCCCACCGTAACAGCCCTTCAGGCCCAGCACCGCCGCTACAGAACCCTCGCAAGCGGAGACGAGAAGAAAAGCGCCAGGAGAAACGGCGTGAACAACAAGCCAACAAGCGTGTTGTTCGTTCCCCTGAACCTTACATCAAAGAGGAGCCCCAATCACCACCTCCATTGGCAGACTCGCAGCCCAGCAAACGTCGAGCTCTTCAGCCTCTTCCTAATGATATCGAGATGATGTCGCCACGAGGAGATATCAGGATGCAGCCAGTTTACTACCGCGAATACGACGAGCCGACCTCACCAACCGTGATTCACGCACCACAGCGAAGGCCACAACCTCCAGAGCAGGATTTGAGGAGAGTGGCAAGTCTACAGTATGCTCGACGCCCATATTCGCCCGGCGGTAGCGGTGGGGACGTCTATGCAGCACCACCAGAATATCGTCCAGTGCGCGCTGCGTCCCATGCATACGCCGATCGGCCAGAAGTACCAGTCTTCCGGGAACCTTCAACTCGCGCCTCAATGGCGCCACGGTATATTCGTGAACGTTCGCGGTCACCAATTTACGAACCTATGCCTCCACCTCGCCGGATTGTGGTGGATCAGTATGGTAACAAGTACTATGCAGCACCTGTCGAGGCTAGAGAATCAGCTGCGCCGCCTAGCAGGCGCATCGAGGTTGACCCTTACTACGAACGTGCGGTGACCCGAGAACCTACGATGCGTGCGCCTGTTCGGTCTGATATGTATGAGGACGAGGTTGGACAAAGAATGCCTCCACCACCACCGCGGCGGTATCTAGAGGCCGGCGAACCGGAACTCATCGACCCGCGACCATATCGGCAACGAGAGGCGTCTCGTCGTCCTGTCGAGATCGAGTATCGTCCCCAAGAGCTTGTCGAGCGCCGACTAGTTCCACAGTACGAGGATATGGGTCCACCGCAGTACATGCCATCCCGCGCATACAGTGTCCGTCCAGAGGTCGTGCGAAGAGAGATTCCTGAAGGCTATGTCCGTCATGAAAGCATCCAACCCGGGTCTGTACGTGCATCAGCACAACCTCGCTATCGTGAGGTGAGCGTCGCTCACCCAGAAGCTTCAAATCAATATATCATGGCTCCACCTCAAAGCCGTCGATATGTTGAGGATGGGCCGGTTGAAGTTGCGCCGGAGTCTTATCCAGCTGTGCCGCGACATGTAAGCTATCGTTATTAAGTGTTGGGTAGAATACGTTCCGAATCAGTGTTGTCAAGTTGGGTTAGAGGATATACACTATGCTCAGCTACTAGCTGTAGATGCACGCTTTGGCGGCAATTTGAAATCATTGCAACTATAGCCTCACTGAGTTGTTACGTGAAGTAGTGAGATACCCACAGGATTCAACGACCGCTGCTTACAGATCAGATGACGACGCATTGCGTCCGGCAACTAGACTGCAGCTACCCTGTAGTTCCAACAGCCGGCTTGGCTATTTTGAACATCACTGCGGAGGGCCCGGATATTTGTGGGTTTGATCATCTATCGATATCGTAATCGATAGGTTAGCTGCATTGTGAATGTCAGGGAGCTAAGCGCTGAGCATGGAATCAGTTTGAGGTACCCTTGAGAATCCATAGCTGAGCAGACTGTGTATAGTTGGACGTTGGACGTTGAACGTTGGAACGGATTCAGGTGCAGATGGAATGACGCCGTGGTGGGCTGAGGTGCTGCAGCCGTTCTTCCACTTTTCTCCGAGCACAAGCTTCTGCACAGCCTCAATCCCGAATCCTGATTCGAACCTTTGGGCATGCAGAGAATAGGAGATGTGGAGGTATACGTCAGCATATACGGGTACCCATGACTGAGCTGATGTTCGACCAAACATAATCGGTGCGCTCGATAGACTGACCGCAGGAATCTGCTAGGTACCTAGTTGGGAGCCTTGAAGTAGTGCGTCATGGTTTGTGTAGACGGACATGTGCACAGCAATCAACCCCCAAAAGATGACACGGATGCGTATCGACGTGCAAACAAGTCATGTTGATACTTACGTTGTACCTGAATCGAGCCGCGACTTGCCTGTTGGGGGAGCTGCTCGGTCTCGTCTGTCTCACGCCTCCATTCCACCACAGATGGGGGTGTCACCGCGGGCGTTCGCGCCCTGCATCAAAGCAGACCACCAGCCATGAATACACAAGTCTGGACAAGGCCATCATTGCCTGGGTTGGAGGCCAGGTGCACAATGCAAAGCTTGAAAGCAGAAGTCAAACAGAGCTGGTTGCAAGAGATACAATAATGGGCGAGTGAGCTGAAACGGGCAAAGTGGGGTGTTTACAAGAGGCTTTCGAACAGAGTTGGAACAGGCAGCAGAACAGAGAAGGATCATGTTCGTCGTGGCACAGATTTGTATGTCCGTGACCTTGACTGAGCCTCGAGTAGTGCTATCGCCCACGATCCATGCAGGTGTGCAAAGAGTCACCGACCACCCCAACCCCAACAAGCGCTGGGGGTGGTCGTGACGAAACAGAGGGCAGGCGCGAGAAGACATGGACGGCAGCACGGCACTGCCGCAGCCCTCGACGGTGTGAGAGGCTCTGCAAGACAGTTGCTTCAGGCCAAGCGTGCGTTTGGCCAGCATTGGATCAGCGCCAGCGGTGGGCTGAGTGGCTGACGAGCTGCTTTTTGGGCGCGGTGTGGTGATTCCAGGTGGTGGTGGTTCGTGCGCTGGTCGTCGATTGGCCGTCACGCCTCAGCCTTGCTGAATGGCTCGCTACATTCGCTTCGACTGCTTTCTCTCCCTCTTCATCACCACCGCCCGCCCGCAACCCCCAAGGGCGCCTGTCTTCCCATTAGCATGCACAAGATATCCAACTTCACGGGTCAAGCCCGGCACGGCTGGGAGAAGATGACGCCCTCGGCCGGCTTCCCGTTCTCCAGGTCCAACCACGAGATGCCCGTCACAGCTTCGATCAAGCGCCCGTCGACCGCAACTTCAGCGCCGCCCGTCATCCCACCCGGCACGCAGGTCAACCTCAGCTTCAACGTGCCCTTCAGCAGCAACCTCGCCGGGCCGGACCCTGACGACATCATGTGGGCGAGCCCAGGAGCAAAGGCACGGTGGACCATGCCGGAAGGGACGGCAGAGGCCACGCCCACGCACAAGCTGCCCGTACACGCCCAGAACGTCGACAACCTGCGCGCCCTGTGTCGAGATGTGAGCGAGCAGACCGAGGGACGCGTCTCCGCTACGGTCGTGTCAGCCGAGTCCAAGCCGCTGCCGGGCCTGCAGCGGGGGCCATTGAGGGCTCTCGTCACCAACGTTTGCCTGTCTGGCGAGCTGGAAATTGTCAACTCGATGCGGTGCAAGATCCTGAACTCGACCCCCATCTCACTGGTAGGCCTCAGCGCAGACGCGTCATCATCATGCAGTGGCTGACAGACTTGGCACAGCGGTCGTCGTTTGTCGACATCGACTCGGATCTCATCATCGACCGCCCCACGCAGAACATCAAGGGCGCCGTTCTGAACCAGCTCGATCTCATCTCCAAAACGACCAAGGCTGATGTCTTCCTGCTGATGCCCAAGACGCCCGACATCGAGTCCGCGAGCTTCAATGGCAACCTCGACTCGACCATGGACCCGCGTCTGCGCTGCGCCATCTACGGCGATTTGGAAACAATGGAGCACGCAAAGACGCGTGTGTTGATCATGATTGATCAGATTGTGAGTCTTCCGAGCCTGGTTGCCTGCTCTTTGCTACGCTGCATGCTAATCATGGTCACTGCAGCTGAAACGATACGTTGACACGATGAAGCTCGAGCTGACCATGCATACGTTGATCTGCGGCCGCGGACGCAAGAACATCAAGATGATTGAATCTGCCACAGGAACCGCCATTTACTTCCCGCCGCCGTTCCCTCGATTGTTCGGATACACGCCCCCAGGCGCACAGCGAAGACCGGACGATTTGGTATACATTACAGGCGAAAACTCGGAGTGTATCTTGCGCGCCAAACAACGTTTGCACGATCTTGTCATGTCCACCAAGGTGTTCGTGAAGCCGGTGATGGTAACTGACACGAAGCTTGATGCCATTCTCCTTGAGCGTCTTGACAAAGTGCGCAAGATCATTGAGAACAACGGTTCATATATTCTGCTGCCACCTCTCGGTGTCCAGCGAGGCGTCGTTCGTGTTCAGGGCACTGATGTCCTACATGTTGAGCGCACAGTTCGTGAACTGATGGCCCTCGTAAGTTGCAAAATTTCCATCACCTGACCCAATATACTTACGACCACCAGGCTGGACAGTTCTACAGTGCCTCGTGGTTCATCACTCACCCTGACCCTACGCAGCGCCCGCCCACCGCAGCTGATGTCCGCGCCATGCTCTCTGATATCTGCATCAACTCAGGCGCTGAAGTTAGCTTTGAGAAGCTCAACTTCCATATCTATGGATCAGACGATGCTGTGAGGGCTGCATTGATGGTGATTAGCAACATCCCATTCGTGAAGAAATCTCAGTACAACATGAGTGTCAAGATTGAGCTTGCCAACGAGCACAAAGAGTTCGTCAGTGGTAAAAAGAACGGCAAGATCAACAAGATCATGAGCCACAGCAGCGTGCAGATCGTTTTCGACGGTTTCAACGAGTACAACTTCTACATCGTAGTACGTGGCGCACAGTACGAAGCGACCAAGAACGGTCTCGATCTTGTGGAACAAGAGATGCCCGCTGCTATCTCGTTCCACGTGCCAGATCAGTACCACAAGCGCATCATCGGCATCGGCGGTCAGCATATCCAGCGCATCATGAAGAAGTATTCTGTCTTCGTCAAGTTTTCCAACGCCATGGATCGCGGTGGCTTCGGCAAAGAGGAAGATGACATCAAGGTCGACAACGTCATCTGCCGTACCCCTGCTCGAAACGCGCAGAACCTTGACCTTGTCAAGCAGGAGATCATGGACATGGTTGAGAAGGCCGATGCCGAGTTTGTCTCGGAGACTATCAACATCAACCGCCTCTATCACCGTGAGCTTATTGCTCGCCTGGACAAGATCGATGAGCTTGAGAAGAAGTTCAACTGCAAGATCACTTTCCCAAGCACTGAGGAAGCTAGTGACACGGTCACTGTCTCTGGCCCTGAGTACCAGGTGCCATTGGCAGTTGATGAATTCTTGGTAGGTTTCATCGCATCTTTTGCCAGTAAAGCCAAGGCTAACAGCTCACAGGGCATGGTTCCAGAAGCCCACGAGCTTTCCTTCCCTTCCAGCACCGAACTTTCTGAGCACATGCGCTCCGCTGAGTTCAAGACTGAGGTTCTTGACAAGCTTGAGACCCAGCATGTTGTTGACGCTCGCGTCAAGGACCCTACGACGGAGACTGTCGAAGGCAAGGAACAGCAAATTGAGACGCTCCACCTCAACTTCACTCGCAACAACGCTGGAGGGCTGAAGGATGCCCTTGATTTCCTTATCAACCACCTCGTCGTGCACGGATTGGATGCGAACACAATCAGTGGCAACCTCCCACGTCCCAAGTCCGATTCTTTCGAGGATTCGTTGCCCTTCTTCGAGTCCAAACTACTCCAGCGAGCTGAGCCACCCGTGGAGAGCACCGATTCTCCTACTCGATCGCACTTCGGTGATGAAGATGCAACCCGTCCTCCTGGCATGCTTGACCGTCTTCGTAAGCCGGGTAGCATGTCGTCTTTCACATCCATCTTCAACGGACGTAAGAACACTAACTCTCCCGGATCTCTGTTCAAACATGCCTCCAGCAACGCTTCGAAGGCATCCCTTGCTAGCCTCGAGTCCACCGGTAGCTACCGCAACCCCTGGAACGACAGCGGCATCAATCTCGCAGACGACGAGCACCACGCCAACAGTTGGCCTCAACCTATGCCAACACCCCGTTACGAATCCAAGTTTCCTTTTGGTTCTTCTTCCGCGGCACCTGGAGACATCACTCCCAGGTACGATCCGCGGGGCTCCGTGGACAGCGGTCGCCCCAGTACTTCTCATTCTGCATCTGGATACCCGGCCCCTATTGGGCCTCCTCGTTAAATGATACACCATTTTCGACCACTCTACTTGATATTCTGCGCCGGCCATACCTTTACGAAGAATACCCTGTCCAGCAACGCGTTTGTCCGGTGCACGCGCGTCACGCAAACGACAAAAGAATTATACCCCTCTCTATACTGGCGAACAACTGTAAAAGCGACATTGCTTTGGCTGGTGTTCGAGTGCTGCGCATTATATCATTGTTATCATTGCTGTTGTCGTTGTCTAGTTGCTAGGCTTTGTGCTTGTTTTGTCTTTTGGCGCTTGTGGTACTTGAGATGATTCCCCCTCGGCGCAAAAAGAATATATACCAATTTGCTGCTTGATCCGTTGTGCCCATACTCTGAAGCTATTGAATGTGTGATGATAGGCGCCAGCGTGCAAGTCGGCCGTAGTCAAATAGCTTTCTAATGAACCATGCGACAGGTCTTCGGAGTCAAGCCAGGGTGCGTGTACGCCATACATGCTTCTTTACCATCTCTTCTCGGTCCCAATGTCTGCGCTATTCAATGTCGAAAGCGTATATTGTTTACTGTAACTCGAGCATGTCCATGGTCTAAATCAGGACAATGAGGGTCATACTAGGAACGAACAGCGAACGCACGAGGCATGTGGGTGGTCTGTCAACCCCAAAGATATCCTCTCCCTACGACTTTGGGATTTGATCCAACCACAAGAAGGCAACAGTGAATTGACTGTGCACGTGCAGTGGCAGCGTAGGAGTGACGTCGGCGATAATTCGCCTAGACCCGAGCTTGAGCTCCACTCCTCCGTCATTGGCATCGAGCTCCCAACATCATCTTAACATTCGTCGTCGAGCTCAAGCGCACGGTAATAGAATTCAGTACCCTGTCAAATTGATTGAAAGACACACCATGGCGTCCAGAGCCACATCAACCGCCCTGCGCTTCGGCGCCCGGACTGCGCAGCGAACAGCGATACGCGCTGTCGTACTCCCCGCAAAAGAAGCAAGCATGGGTCTGCGTAACCTCACAACCGCTCCCAGAAACATTGGTAGCTTCCAGAGGCAGTCAGCGATCAGCATTGCCGGTCGTGTTTCGCAGAAAAGATACATCTCTGAGCGTCCAGATGGCCGCGGCAGACTGTACGAATTCGACGATGTATGTCTATCTTCATCCTTATATTGAGACACCACGCACCAAGTACATTTCTAATTAATGGATCCAGGTTTTATCCATCCTCGAAAACCCTTCCGACTCGCGCCTCCTAATCGACGTCCGCGAACCCCACGAATACGACGTCAATTCCATCCCCACCGCCATCAACCTTCCCATTACCTCCCACCCAGACGCACTTCTTCTCTCTGAGTCAGAATTCCAAGACCAATTTGGTTTTGCAAAGCCCCCAACCAACAAAGAAGTCGTCTTCTTCTGCAAAGCGGGGGTGAGGAGCAAAGCCGCGGCGGGTATTGCGCGACAGGCCGGGTACACAAATGTCGGCGAGTACATGGGTAGCTGGAACGACTGGCAGAAGAGGGGCGGTCCGGGAACCAAGAGTCCGCCAGAGGCTGGAGGTCTGGGGGAGAGGACAGGGCCGGTCACTGAGACGAAGATTAGCGGTGGGAAGACAAGCGGGGAGGAGGATGTTGGAGAGCAGGGCGTGCCGCAACCGCCCACGGGAGGGCAGTTTGGCAAGCAGTGAATGCCGGTTTAAGATTGTGTTTGGACTGCGAGAGGGACTATGTAATGCAAAGCAGTCATCCCAGATGATTCAAACCTATCTGCTTATTTACAGCATCATAAGATCGAGACCTATACGTGATCAAATTTTTATCTCGCAGTTCATTCTTGTCCAGGAGAAAGCCTGTGATAAAGGCACCACATCGACTCCAAATGCTCACTCCACTGCATTACATCACACCCACTATATCGCGAGCTCTTAACACAGCGTACTACGCCACTACAAGACCTATACCAATCACCACCAGCTCATCCAGCGTTGTTGGTAAACTCGTCCTTTGTGAGATTGATGCGTGCAAACAGATAATCTTTCTATGTGTAGAACGTAGTCACACTAGACTATATGAGCTTGTGCTTGGTAGGCTTGCGATTAGACCGAGGGCAGAAATGTATTAGATGTATGGTGAGCTGCGAGAGGTTTGCTGATTACTCCGGGATATTTGGTTGGCTCTGGGATGCTGGGAGTCGAGGTTGTTGAGGTGGAATTTGAGGTAGGTAGGAGGATAGTGTATCACTTCTTCTGTTGAGTGTCCACTATAGCGGTGATTTAAGAAGTGACTAGGGAGAAGGGTGAGGATAATAAGGCGGCTTTGGCGGTTGAGTTAGATGAGGAACGGTATGTAGATTAGCGATTTACAAATTGTAGACTTAACTAATGACCCGCACGGTGCCTTGCTCTGACACTATCATTCCAAAATTATAAGCAAATGTACGTGTACCTCTTATCCAGAGCAGAAAAGCGCCTCATCTCTCCTTCAACCTCTTCTTATAAGGAGAAAGAACACATCACTATACAGCAGCCACCCTCGCCGGCGCCTTCCAGTCTTTACTATTTTGCCTCTGCAAAATTCGCTTCAGTGGACTGCCTTTCGAATCGACAACGAGTCTCTTCGACCTGCTTGCGTCTGCTGTGAGTTCGGTAACCGTAACCTGGATGGCTGCAGGCCTGTGTTTCTCTTGTTCTTGGAGCTGTTTTTGACCGTTGTCTGCATATGAGATAATAGCTGACTTTTTCCAAAGTCCTTCTTCGTAGGCACGAATCGTTTCCTCCGAATTCAAGTGTACAGTTGCGGAGTCTTGAGTGCTTCGTGAGCGGATCGGTGAAGATGGTGAGATGACGGAGTCAGCGCGCTCAGAGAGCTCGTCGTCCTCTTTTGTAGTTATAGCGTGATGGGATACTTGGCGCGAGAGGATGCGTCTGAGTGGTGTGTTACTGCGCGGAATCGGCGTTGGTGTAGGATTTTGTTGGGTAATAGTGGGACTCTGGTCGACAGTGTCTTGTTGCTCGTTGTGCAGTTCTCTAGAGCTTTGGCGTGAAAGGATACGGCGAAGTGGAGTATCGTTGTACCTTGCTCTCCGGACTTGTGGCGATTCACCCTCATAATTCGCGACTGTAAGAGATGAGGTGGACAAGTTGATACGCTCTTTTTTAGGAGAGACTTGTCGTGATAAAATGCGTCGGAGAGGCGTACTGTTGTAACGCGTCTGTATAGTCTCTGGAGACTCTTTTTCTACCTCATCTGGTTCGGTATGCACGAGCGTATCGGTCTGGCTGAATGTGTCCGATTCCAGTCGAGAGGTCGTCTGAGGAACGGTGTCCAATACCTGTCGATTGATGATCCGGCGAAGAGGTGTGTTATTATACCGCTTCTTGATCTGAATGCGGTTTGAGACAAGTGTGTTGATCGATTGCAGCTGCTCCAGACTCATGGTCGAAATCTCGTTCGCGAACAAAGTGTTGTAGTCATTGCGCGGTAAGACTGTCTCCTGTGATTGTAGTTCTGAGGTTTGATACGGTTGAGTGGTTTGCTGCTCGAAGATAGCACGAGTGCGCTTTCGTGGTTGAACCAGCAACATTGTTTCGTAACTGTTGTTGATCTTCTGGACTAGGTTCGAGTTTGCCTCTGCAGAAAGACGGAGGATATTATGAGGTGCTGCAAATGTCTGATGGTAGCGATTCCAGGTGCCCGACAGCATGCCCTACAATGAGAACGGACGCCGCATCAGCAACGCGCCGCCGTCTAAATATAAGCGTTTCCATGATTTGTGAGATAAGAGTTCGGGACCGTATCTTTCCAGTGCGACCCCGTCCTCCACGGTCTGAGAGTGGTTCGCGTCGGTGGTGAAAGGCCTCGGCAGGTGTTCTCATTGGCCCATTGAACGCCAGGTATTGCGCAATTTGTTTGGTCAATAACACCACCACACCCCATCGACATGGTCACTTTCGGACAACTCCAAGCGTGGAAGACTCTAGATCAGTGATTTCTTTCGCTGAAAATTCATACGTGGAAATGATTGATTTTGGTCAAGAGGAAAAAGAGCATTTCGCAGAGAAGTTATTTCTCTCAGTGGCCAACGCAAAAAGGCAAGGACGGGTACTCGAGATATTCACAGCACAAATGAGACTTGCGACGGATTGAGTGTTGTATTGTTATCAACTAACGTGGCTGCGACATTTCTTCGCAGACGGCCACGTCAAGCCATAGTCACTCGAACCGGACCACGAGTGGTCTACATCGAACCCCTCTTGTATGGCACGCTCTCGACGTGTTCTATGCCAGTGCTTTTCTCTTTTATGGGGTCCAGACCTTTGCCTCGTGCAGCTTCATCCTCGTCAACAAGCAAAGGCTTTCCACGAATCTGAGCCCATACAGCCTTGCGCATGGGCTTCATGAACAACGCATCCATCTCTTCGAGCGTAACGCCCTTCGTCTCTGGCACGAAGAAGAAGCTCCAAACCCCCATGGCGAGTAATATGGCGGCAAAAAAGAAGTACGCACCATACCCAAGATCGCTGATCATATATGGTGTGCTCCGTGCGATGATAAAGGATCCAAGCCAAGTGTCTGCGGTGGTGAGTGAGACGCATAGCATACGGATATCGAGAGGATAGATTTCTGAAGCCACTGTCCAGGAAATTCCTTGCCATGTTGCGCAGATGATAAAGGCATTGACGTAGACGCAAACCATGGCCAGGTAGCCCCAGCCGTCGCGGGTGACGTTGCCAGCAGCGGCGGCGGCAGCAGGGTCAACCTTCATGACATAACCACCTATGTACCACATAGGAATACAACCAAGGGCAGCCCCCCATACAAGGCCCTTGCGTCGACCTACACGCTCGACTACGACAAAGGTAAAGGTGCACATGCCAAGCGTCTTTGAGATACCATAGAATCCGGTAGAAAAGAGCTTAAGAGAGGTCCCGGAGATACCGAGCGTCTCAAAAATTCGGGGAGCGTAGTATGTGATGATGTTGACCTAGTCTAGATTAGGAACAAGTAGGTATTGATGTTTGACGTAGTAACGACTTACTCCTGTAAAGCTCTGCAAGAACATGAGAGTAAGGCCGATGGCCATGCGGTTTCGTACACCTTTTTGGAAGAGCTTCTTGAACTGTGCCTTCTTGCTCATGCGGTTCGTGCTACGTTCCTCCACTTGTGCGCGGATCTCGCTCATTTCGTGCTGAATGTATGCATGGGACGAGTCAAGGTTGCGAAGCTTCGTCAAAATTTTCTCAGCTCCTTCGAAGTTGTCGCCACGCGCCAACCACCTGCAGTTTGTTAGAAATGGAGTATATTTTGATATTCGAATTCATTCACCTAGGTGATTCAGGGCACCAGGCGATACCCAGAAGAAGTAAGAGACCAGGAATCAACTGAATGGCAAGTGGGATGGTCCACTGAGCTTGACTGTTCACATTTATCGTTCGATCGCAGGCATAGTTGATCCAGAATCCCAACATGCCACCACCTTGGGAAGCGATCTCGAAGATGCCAATGAGTCGGCCTCGAACAGATGGTGGAGCGATTTCGGCAATGTAAACAGGCACTGTCATAGACGATGCACCAATGCCTAAGCCTGCTACAGCTCGTCCACCATAAATCATGTTGAGACTACCGCGCGCTGCCGTCATCAACGTACCTCCAAGAAGGAAGACGGACGAGGCAATGATCATCGTTTTCTTTCGACCAAGCTTTTCCGCAAGGGGGAAGGCGAGAAGAGCGCCAAAGAAGCAGCCAGCCTGACAGTGTTACTTATGGATCATATTGGTACAACATACGGGTCTGCGCGCACCTGGAAAGTGGAGACGATGTTACCCTGGATCGTATCGCGCTGAGTCTGAGGGATGTTGATAGTCCCAAAGTCGCGTCTGAACGAGTCGAGGGCCATAGTGCCGCCAATGACGGCGGTGTCGTAGCCCACTGTTTTATCGGTTGGCGTCTACTTCTCTTGAATAAAATGGCGACAACTTACTGGCTAGAGCCGACATCGAGGCAATACAAGCGATGACATGGAGGCGCCAGTTCCTCACCTCCGGAGGATCTAACGTGCCAGATGCATGAGTGGTAAAACAGCCCATTCCAGGGAGTACTTGTTAAGGAGGTATTCAAATCTGGGAGTTTGGTAGCTCAATAGCGTTTGCTGGATGGAGCAAGGCTTGTACGCGTAAGAGATACCAGACGTAGTGCTCTTATACCAGCTTCCCATCGTGCCTTGTCGGCCTCAGAAATACTACCCTCCACGGTTGCCGAGCCATAAAACGCGGGGTGAGGTGCACGAGGGTTACATGTCGTGCCATACCATGCCACTCACCTTCTCTGTTCAGACAAAGCCATGGACTATCGCAGGAAACCTGGGGTTTAGCAGCTTGGCTGCTGACGAGGTGATGTCTTGACTGCGTCTTGGCGAGGAGGAGCGACCCTGACAGGCAGGGAATGTCGAAGAAGACAAGGAGTGTTCTTGGTGAGCGGGACTGTTAGTGCTGGGAGCTGTGATGGAGCTTGGCAGATCAGCAATAGCGCTACCCCGCGACGTGGTTGCAAGTGCGGGGAAGACCGGTCGTAAACGGCGCGCCCGAATCAGTACTTTTTCTCAACGACATGTCTGCTGCTGTTTAGAGCTGCTTGCCTTGGCTTGTGCCTTCAACTCAATCTCTTGAGGTGTTTCCTGAACGGAAGTCTGTCCTTGTGCAAGTCTTTGTTTGAACGGGTTCAACTGTGTTCTGCCATTCAAATTGAGGTCCAGATGTCGACGCAGCGCAAATACTGCTCGAGTCAAGGAAGCGTAATGCCCGAAGTCAGTGTGGCCTGAATGGACAGTAGCATCCTCGCGCTTTGAGCGCCCACTTCGTTGCACAGTGGCTGGGTCGGCCGCCTGCTCATTCGTTGAATTAGGCCTTATGCACCAATAGCACACCAGCAGTTCCTTGAGTCTGCAGCCTCAAGGATTTGTACGAAAATGATCCGGCGCCCAACGCTCAGGCTTCTAGCTCCGTGTGCTTGGCAGATTTTGGCGGCAACTGGTGAATTGAGCGGGAGCGGAACTGTAAGCGACGAGTGAGCGTCATTAGCACCGGCCGCGGATACGTTCTCCAGCCTTTGCGCGACGGTCGAATTTGGCGAACTCTCTTGAGTTTTGGTCGTCGTGTGGGTGTGGCATCCTTTGAACACGAAACGTACCTCGAGACGACACCCTCTTGAGCCTCACAATGCGCTGAGCAATACCTGTGAGCAAACTCCGAGACAAGGGTAACCGTAAAGTATGGCTTTCGAACGGTTCAGAAACGTTGTGGATTTCGAGATCAACCGAGTCCATGTCGATAACCACATCTTGGCGACGCACTCGCTCCTTCGTCCTGCGGTTAAGGTAAGGTTGCAAACGCCACTCTTGGCGAGTGAACGAGCGTGGGCTTACTTCGGGCTTGTACGTCTAGCCCAGGGTTGACGAAGTTGCCGTTCTCAACATTGCTAACAGCGGTACCCCCGGGCTCGAAGCTCGGGCAACTCCACCCTGCTCTCCACCCTGCTCTCCACCTGGGTTTTTTGGAAAGATTTGTTGGATTTCGAGACCTTACCAGTCAGTTCTGTCACCGTTAGTTTGTAAAAACGGGAGCTCAGCACAGGTCGGTGCATGTAAGATAGTAGCCATGTCGTGCCATTAATATTGAAAGTCATTTCAGTCGTACACAGGGTATAATCGTGCTTCAAAACGCCAGTGCTTACCGATGTCACAGGAAACATGATGTAAAGCAATTCACATCATTGAAGTCATAATCTCATAACAGCCTTATTTCAAAGCTCCGCCTTTGGCTGTGGGTTGTCCGTTGCTTCCTTGTCGATGACGACAAAATCATCGTCTGACACATCTTCCCTTTTCTGTTTTTTTTGCGAAGGCTCCTCGGCGTCGTCGATGTCCACAGGCTCATCAGTTGGAGCATCAGGGAGTTGGGAAAGGATTTCGGTGGTCACCTCAGTCGCGTGTTCCTCCTCGTCGTCCGTGAAATTGTCGTCAACATTGGCGTGGACCGCAGTGATAGGGGGGAAGAACGTTCTACCCATACGTCAGCACAAGCGAACGACATTAGCCAGATCTAGCTCACGGTATGTTCTTGAAGTAGGCATCCTCGTCTTTTTGCAAAAAGTTGCAGAAGATGACGCGATCAAGCTTGTCTGCCTCTTCTTCATCCTCAAGAAACCTGCGCACAGTTTCCAGCGCTACCAAGCTTGCTTCGCCGCTGGGATATCCATACACGCCTGTACTCAATGCCGAAAACGCAATGCTCTTGCAGTCATTTTCAACAGCCAGTTGTAGGCTGGTCTTATAACAACTCGCCAGTAAACTCGCTGCCTCGTCCTTGCTCTTGTTCCAGTAGATTGGTCCAACAGCATGTATAATCTTGTCGGCAGGCAGTTCGTAGCCATCCGTGATTTTGGCGCTGCCGGTCTCACAACCACCGAGTGTACCGCACTCGTCTAGCAGCTCAGGGCCTGCTGCGCAGTGGATTGCGCCGTCCACGCCGCCGCCTCCGAGCAATGACGTGTTCGCAGCGTTCACAATGGAATCTACGGCAAGCGTGGTGATATCCTGACGGATAACGCTGATGCGGTCGTTATATGTGGCATTCGGCTTGTAGGTTGGGACGCTTTCTACAGCGGTTTCGATCTTCTTGAGCTTGTATAGAAGAGTCAAGGTCGGTATCTCGTCGAGTGGAACGGAGGACGCCATTTCAGACTGGCGACTGAAAGGGCTGCTTGGAGGCTTCGCGAGGTAGTAAGCACTTGTCATTGCGCGTTGAGTAAGGCAACGAAACATGCACGTGTGTTGTGGTTGGAGAAAGCAAGTGTTCGCGCGTACTGGAGCTCATGCGGGGCGGTGGCCCATGCGCAAGCTCACTAGCGCGCCTGCTTTCACATCACACATTGCGGTCCTACATACGCCTCTGATATTGATTGGTGGTATAATTATATCTATATAAAAATGGTTTCCGACTATCGAAATAGTGTCTTCATCCTACAGGATACCCAATTTCTCTCATATAAGACTTCAACCCTCACCTGAGTACATGCCAACTCTCATCCTATAGAAGTCGCGTCACCCGTCCGTCAGCTCATACCCATTACCAAAACATTGGTGAGTGCGGCTACAGGGTAGGATGAAGTGAAGTTGATTCAGTAGTCTACGCAAAGTCGCTCCGTCAACTTGATAGCAGCCTTGACAAGCTACATTGCGCTGATAAGGTGCGCCCGAGAATGGATAAATTACTCATTTTGCGTTTGAACAACATCTAGAAACATACTTTAGCGGCCGATCAGTGGTCTTTGTGAGATAGTTCCTTTCACTTTAGGAAGCCTTTCGAGCTGGAAATATCACTGCAAGAACACCAGTCGAGGTTCAAACTTACGGAGAAAGTCACTACTTATCTGTGCACATTCTGTAGGTCATTTAGTAAGCAATAAGACTACAAAGGGTTTTCCCAGTACGAAGCGAACGGTTGTCATCATTGATTGCATTGTACATGTTGTCAAAGATGAAATTATTCGGCCTGTGTTGTGCCTACCTATTGACTGGTCAAATCGTCAACCTCTGCAGCTATACCAGATTGCATGGTGGCTTCTAGCTGTATCCCGCATTAGCTTTAGCATCTGCAACCTTTTTACGGCCAACACAGCAGCCTGTGATCTTGGAGCGAACAATCCAAAGCACAAATCCGAGGATGAATACGGCGCTAACAGCCATGCCAATCCAGAAGACGAACAAGGCATTTTCAGACATGATCTTACGTTGGCAGATTTGGTTTGTATAGCGATGAAAGGCCCAAGATCGAGGTGTGTGTACGTGATATGTGTCTAGGAGGGGACTTTAATCGCCTCAGTTGAGCGCTTGTGATGTTTTGGAGTTGATGTAATCATCGGAGTGCGCAATATATACATTTCGGCATAGAACTGCAGACAAAAGCATCGTTCAAGAGCTGTACGGAGCTGTGAAAGGAGACGGCAGTGTTCGCTCCACAAACATGTACTGTTCAAAGACGGGACGTCGGTCGTTGAGCACGCAGTGAGGTAATATCTGGCTGATTCGGGTAACACGGCATACCTCGCAATACTTGACATGGCGTAAAGCTGGGTCTCGGAAACACGGCATCCTGGACCTCTTTTTCGCAAACAGCAGGGGCAACTCAAAGCATCTCGAACGCAACAGACAGACAGAAAACACGAGGAACGTGCGCGCTGTCATCAGATAGTCAAGCACGTCTAGGTTGGTGATGCAAAACCCGGTGGGGTTTGGTGTGGAGAGTCGACGGAGACGCAGGGTTCACGCTTCTGAAAGCTTGTTGCCCCGCTAGCGAGCCAGACAGGGATGACGTCGTTTACGGTCCAAGCTTCAAACCAGGAACTAGGAAGGCGTAATTCACACAAACGTCAGGACTCGGCATGTTGCGCGAAGGTGTCCTAAGAAGTTAACACATACCCTCCACACTTCACAATGGTATGTGGCAGGAGTATGGTGCGATCTGCGACATAGGCTGACATGCCATCAGGCCTCAATATTGCGACAGATTGTAGCCGGCCCCCGCGCCAGGCACGCTGAAGCTGGTCTTGATCTGTGTTATGTCACAGACAACAGTACGGAGCCTCACTGTTCATACCGAACACCAGTCTGACCGTTCTTAGTCATCGCTACGTCAGGCCCCAGCGGCACCTACCCACAGCGCGCATACCGAAACCCTCTCGACTCCCTTGTAAAGTTCCTCGACTCGAAGCATGGTGATAATTGGGCGATATGGGAGTTCCGCGCCGAAGGCACCGGCTACCCAGACAGCGAAGTCTATAACCGCGTATACCACTACCCTTTCCCCGACCACCATCCACCACCTTTCGCCCTCATACCGAACATCATGGCCAGCATGCGCAACTGGTTGAAGGAGAAGGATGGGCGCGTAGTGGTCGTGCATTGTAAAGCTGGTAAAGGCAGATCGGGTACAGCTAGCTGCAGCTACTTGATGAGCGAGGAAGGCTGGCCAATGGAGAAGGCTCTGCAACGATTCACCGAGCGGCGCATGCGACCAGGAATGGGCTACAAGGGAGTTAGCATACCCAGTCAGCTGCGGTGGCTAACATACGTAGACCGTTGGGCGAAGCATGGCAAGATGTACGTTGAGAGACAAGTCGAAGTGTTGGAAGTACACTGCTGGGGCTTGAGAGACGGTGTTAAGATACAGATTGAGGGCTTCGTCGAGGATGGTAAGCTCATCAAGAACTTCCACACATTCACAAAAGAAGAACGAGAAGTTGTGAGAGGCGAGGTCAAGACGACGGGAATGGCACAAGCAGTGCACGAGGTCATGTACAAGAACGGATTGAGTGGTTCATCTGGCAAGGCCAACGCGCAGCAAGACGGCAACAAAGACAATTCTCAAAATGCCAGCACCTCGTCGCTGGAAGCACCTCGTAACACAGACGGTACCGCAACCCCTCAGTTGAGCTCCAAAGAAAGTCTTCTCCCAGGCACGGGCGACGTTGTCTTCCGACCTTCGAAGCGAGTTGTACTGCCGACAAACGACATGAACATTGACGTCGAGCGTCGCAATAAGGCTGCGTTCGACCTTACCATGGTTACGGCGGTCGCACATGTCTGGTTTAATACGTTCTTTGAAGGAAACGGCGCGGAGAAGAATGGCACGGCCGACGACTCGGGTGTCTTCGAAATCAACTGGGATGCAATGGATGGCATAAAAGGCTCGTCCCGCAAAGGCACGCAGGCGTTTGAGCGCATTGCCGTGGTTTGGCGCGCGCTCAATGCTGAGGAAGGGCGGCCTGGCGTTGTCATTACCGAACCCAAAGAAGGCGAGGAGGTTCGACAGACGGGCCCTACAGACTGGAAAGGAACAAAAGGTGTTGAGCCGAGTGAAGGCAAGGACCTTGGCCTGCGTACCTCAAGCCCAGACGACTCACAGGTCGACCTCACCCACACAGATGCTATCAAAAGCGCAAACGAGCAGAACAAAACCGCCATCAGGATACCTGGCCGCCGGAACAGCGGCGAGAGCGATGATAGCGATACCAGAGATGTCCGATCACACGGTCCAAACGGCGAGGAAGTCCTTCAATATCCCACAAGTGCAAGGACAAGCTTGGAAGCCAGCGGGAACAGCAGCGGGATGCAGGCGACACCCTCACAACCGGTTCGAACAAGCCAGCTCGAGAGTGCATCGACGCACTCTAGACCGCCCTCTGCAGGGTCGCACAGAGGCACACGCCATGTGGAGAAGATCATAGACAACGTCAAATACCACGTGTCTGGCGCAGCTTCGACGCGCGACCTACCCGATGGGAAGCCGGAGGGCGAAATGAAGAATGCTAAGGAACATGGACTTGGGCATGTGGGGAAGAGTAAGCTCTCGAATTAGTTTGCACAGAGTTGCTGGCAGCGCGCGTGATTCTTAGCACACGGGCTGTAGAGCGAGGCTCTGGTGCTTGTGAGTCGAGGAGGATGCTGTCACATAGTGGTGCAGCGTATCAGATAAGTGCACGAAGCATCTACGTGTATATGCTGTAGCTTGCAGGATGCGTCGAAGGCGCAGAGTAAAAGGGCGCACGTGCTAGTGAGCACATGATTGCGATTCAGCTTTGACTGGGAGGAGTGTGTTTTGCCATGCTTTAGATATACCATTTCAGCAGCAATATTACGTGATAAACTGTAGCACAAGTGCCGATGCCATGCGCCTAGCACGGTGGAGTTGACGACCGAAAGATCGAGTACTGTGCTTCTGTTGTGCTTGAAAGTGAGGCGACGCTCACATGCACCTTCCGTCAGCACTGCTCGCTTCGAGTCGTTAGCGTCGTCTCAGGCATCACTGCAACCAGTGGTCTCAATCACCATCATTCTGTGCAACCGCAAAGTACGTCGGCTTCCATCCCAAAACAGCATGCCGCCAACAGAGATGCGTACACGTTTCGTGTACACTCAAAATGTCAAGCCGCAATGTGACACACTGCACTACGGACCACTGTAACCAAGTGCCATAAGAGGAGGTCGAGAGTCTCATCAAGATGCATTTGTAGAGCAGCCATTGTTCACCGTGAAATGAAGTTTAGGTAGACGTCTTATATTCCGGCCTCAAGACTAAGGGCGTATCGATCGCTCAACCACGCATCGGGCAAGGCTGACGCTACGCAACATCAGGTTTGCCCTAAGTTCACCGGTAGCCTTGTATACCACCCTACCTGATACCATTCGACCACCACTGACCAATAAACATTGCAGATGCACGCTGTCGTGCATTTCTCAGCTGCTGCCTAGGATTGCTGACGTGCGAGTTGGTTGCGTATGAATGAGGCTCAAGCTCACTGGCCTATATGAATGCGCTGACAGGCGAGGGGACGGGAATCTGTTTACTCTCAAGACTCATCAGCCTTGTACCTCAGTATTGCCTGCGCATCTGGGCTACTCGAGGGGGGTGTTAAGTGCCAATACATTTGCAGGATAGTGCTCTACAGGAGACTTCACCAGAAGTCAGACACTCGTCAAGAGCGGAAGTGAAGGTATCAACTGCTTGAAGCGGGTCAGATAGGCATTTAGATTGCCAAGAGGTATGTTCAAAGCGTGTTTCTTTTTGCAACGTACAGGTTTGATTTCACGGCTTCTCTCTGACCCACCATGTTTGGAATGCTCCGCTAAATCATCGGGCAAACAGCTACGAGTTCGATATCACCCGAGCTTTGAGCTTACCAATTATTCGATCCATGAATCACTCAAAAAGCACAGAATCAACTCCAAAGATCCCTCCGCTACCTCCTCCGGCAGAAAATAAGCTATCGGAAGCTTTGGGCTCTTCGCCCGTCGTTCTTCCCACCCCCTCAGTGACCTCAGAGCTGGACCATATCTCTCTAGACGAGTCCAATATGGAGTCTAATCAAGACAGAACAGAGGCTCACGTAGCTGAACCGACGCCAAACAGTGATTCGGAGTTGATGATTGCGCCTCCGCCATCGCCACCCATCGTCAAAGAAGAAAGCCAAGTCGCTACTGCTGCTACTCATGCAAAAAAAGTCAGGACTGAGAAGAGAAAACCAGCCAAGATATCATCAAAGGCCTCGAAACGCGAGAATAAAGAGGGATCTGATACTGACAGTAGCGATGCAGACAGTGAATCCGAGGACAGCACTGACCACGAGAAGGAAAGGCGTAAGAAGAAACGCAAAGCGGCCGCAAAGGCGCAGGCAACTCGAAAGAGCAAGAACAAGGCGAGGCTGAA
The DNA here is from genome assembly GCA_004335185.1 of Phoma sp. RAV-16-625. Lineage (NCBI taxonomy): Eukaryota > Fungi > Ascomycota > Dothideomycetes > Pleosporales > Didymellaceae > Phoma > Phoma sp. RAV-16-625. Next base: position 66,750 of record SAUA01000071.1, on the reverse strand, counting down.
ACAGATCAAAAGTAAGAAAAGAGTCAAGAAGGCAGATTTGAGTGACGACTCAAGCGACGATACTTCTGAGAGCTCGACTGCGTCGGACTCAGATACGACCTCAGACTCTGAGACGGATGGCAAGAAGAAACGAAAAAGTAAACGCAAGACTCACAAAACCAACCCAAAAATCAAGAAGAGGGCGAAGAGAGTTGAGACCTCTAGCGATGACGATGGGTCTGGGTCATCATCCAACACCTCCTCCAGCTCGTCCAGCAACGACTCAGACTCAATCTCCGAGGACATGAAAGCAAAACTTAAACGGGCCAGGATAAGACGGAAAATCAAGAAGCTTGTGAATGCGGATGCTTCTGCATCTGAAAGTGAAGCCTTACTCCCTGCTCCGGGAGCAGCCCTTGAACTTCCGGGTCCTGGGGATGATATCAATACGCAAGTAGCAAAGATGGATGCCATCTTGCGGACCCTCAAGATGGAACAGCTCACAGCAAATGCTGCCACTGCTGGTATCACACCACCATTGCCCAAGTCGCAAGCCAAAAAGAACGCACACGAATTCAAGCGTATCGACCAGGTATGGGACACGAAGCTCCTTGATTACAAGCTTGTCGAAAGTACGGCCGAACAAAAAGACGTGTTCGAATGTGTTTTCACTGTGCGACGAAGATTCAATTGGGAGGGCAAGCATCATGAGACGCTTGTGGACATCAAGTCAAAGGCTCTGAGAGGCGCGCTTCAGATCGTCTTGAAAGAGTGCAAGAGCGTCAGTCTTGTTGAGGATGTTCCTGAGCTTGATCCCCACACACTGTTTCACCACTACAACGAGATCAAGAAGTATGTCAAACATACATTGAAGCCCAAACTGAAACGCGCAAAAAAATCCAAGGATCAAAAGAAGCTCAAGCGAGAGATCGCCCAATGCAAGTTACTACTGGGCTACATCGACGAGGACTATGCAGCAACTCGGAAGGCGTTGAAGCCACTGCTGAAGGCGGGTACAATTACATACAATCTATGCTGGGCGCTGTTCAAGCCGGATACGATCATCTACACGCAAACATACGGTAACAAAGACGATCCCCGATGTTTCAAAGTTGATCAGTGTTTCGAGTACGAGAGCTGGCTGAGCGGGGCCAAGTCTTGGATGATCAATGGTCGCTATCTTGAGTACGATGGTAAAGTGTTTGGTTTCGGAGACCATCAAGCTGAAATTAAGGCTTTCAAGGGTCACAAACAGATCACCAGTCTTGTCGCGTATCCGTTGAAGTACCACAAAGACCCAAAGGTGAGCGAAGAAGTATAAGTAACGAATGCGACATCCAGCTGACTACGAAACAGAGTGTTCAGAAGCAGCTCATCGAGCGAGGCAAGAAGTTTGTTGCGCTTCAGGGCATGAGCTACCGTTTACAAAAGGGTATTGCCTACATGAAAGTCAAGAATACAATCGCCAAGTTCAACATCAATGGCCGTGTCATGGTCGATCCTGCAATTTTCCGCCGAGTACAACCAAACTACCCACTATCTTACATCAAACAAGATGAATTGGACCGGGAAGGGGAGGAGCTTGAAGTGAGCGACGATTGTTGTTGCTCGAATGGAGAGGATGATGGAGAACTGTCAGATAGTGAGAAACCTGACAAGGACCCATTACGGGTTGTTATGTGGAAAGACAGCAAGGGCAAGAAGCATCCCATCACGGTGTTCCAGAGTCAGGTCGATGCCGAGAACGGAGTCGGGGAGAGTGCTACATCGAAGCTCGAGATGGACGAAGACGGTCATATGGCGCGTCACATCTTCACCGAAGAAGAGCTCCTCATCGCTTCACCCGTAGTCCTCGGCTTCTCCTTCTCTGAGAAACTCTGGCTGGAGTTTTCCCTTTCTGGCATTGAAGAGATACAATGGAACGCCGAAGCCTTTGAGTCTCTTGTTCTGCCCGACCGTGTAAAATCCAACTTAAAGGGTCTCGTCTCATCACACCGCTTCAATGCCGCTCGCACAATTGACGACGTCATCCAAGGCAAAGGCAAAGGACTGAACGTTGTACTGCACGGGCCCCCAGGAGTTGGCAAAACTCTTACAGGCGAGTCCATTGCAGAGTACCTCAAGTGCCCTCTTTATGCTGTCTCAGCCGGTGAGCTCGGCACCAACTCCGGCAGTCTTGAGCGTGATTTGAATCGCATCATGGACATCACGCACTCTTGGGGCGCCATCTTACTCCTTGATGAAGCTGATGTCTTCCTTGAAGCTCGCCAGCCGCACGATATTCAACGTAACAGCCTCGTCTCGGTGTTTCTTAGGCTCACAGAGTACTATCAAGGAATTCTTTTCCTGACGACAAATCGTGTGGAGACCTTCGACGAGGCGTTCCAAAGCCGTATCCACATGGGCATACGATACGAGAACCTGAAGCCGCCAGCGAGGAAGAAGATTTGGCAACACCACGTGGGAAAGGTAGAAAAAATGGCTATGGATGAAATTCAAGAAGGGAAGGGAAAGAATCGAAGCGAGAAGATGAAGCCATTCAAAGAGACGGACTTCGACGAATTGAGCAAAAAGAACCTGAATGGACGCCAGGTAGATATCCTTACTACAGATCCTTACAGCCTCACTAACAGCCTTCTACAGATCAAAAACACGGTCAAGACCGGTCAGTCTATTGCGCTGGCAGAGGGTGCCGCCTTTGGCATGGAGCACATTAAGCGTGTCCTGGAGGTTGCTGAGGCTTTCGAAGACGATATGCGAGGTGGCAAGGGATACCGCGATGCCATGCAGCACTACACCTGAAACCTTTGCACGCTCTTTAAGAAGCCAGGCCCCGACATCTCATGCTGGCAAGAGATGTCGAAGTCTGGGCTTCGGTTTTGAGGCAGCAGAGTTCGTTTCGTTAGCACTGATGTGGTTTGGATACGACCCTCTGCTTTCTGTGGCACTCTCCTTACAATTGTTGGTTGTCTCGCTCATCTTATCAGATAAATACATATGTTATGACTGACTTGAACAAAACATTCTCCTTGAATACAACAAGTCACAGGTTGATTCAATATAAGGTTACAGCGATCCTAGCTGCGCACATGTCGTTCCTGCTTATCGGACAGTTGCAATGATACAGCGTCCGGCAATATTGATTGCGATGCTAGCTCGCTGCTCTCATTCTCAGATCAGCCAACACCATACGAAGTACTGTTCTCGATGTTGGTAATGCTATGTCATGCACTAGTCATGCAGTCGTCATCAGCCAATGTCCCTTGCTCACTCGACCGCATACCACCCACTTCTTTGGCAACTTACCACCATGGCGTAGAAACCTGAACTCCATATCTTTAACACCTGAACCGGGCGTGCCACTAGCGCCCGACCGACTCGTTATCATCGTGTTCTAGACCTCATCGTGATCCGTCTTGGCGTGGCTGGACCTCCCCACGCAAATCCCCGCTCATTCCCTCGGAAACCTTCTGGGGCTCGTGGAAACAACATCACTTCACTTATTCCCGTCACATTGCACAGCGCCCTCGCGTCACATCCATGCAGCATCAGCCAGTATCACACATCATTCCCGAGCTACCAGTCACAGTATAAGGGCGCTTGCGCCGAGCGCATCATGAAGGAAGAGGTTGTGTATCCTTCAACAAGTCCTGAGGCATCTTCGACCTCGCTCACAGGCGGCGCACCGCCAAAGAAGAAGCAGAAGAGAAACAAACCCACTTTGAGCTGCGAAGAGTGCGTCGAGCGAAAGACCAAAGTATGTTCTTGTCACTGCACTGTGAATTGCTGGCGTTTGTGTTGCTGGGATGCCTGCGTCATGACTCCTAAGTAGCGCCTAACTGACACTGCGCGCAGTGTGATCGCAGTCGACCTCATTGTCTGGCGTGCATCAAGAGACAGTCTATATGCAAATACTCAGACATAGCAAACTTGATTGCGACGTCGACAGACGGGTGAGTCGCACACAGCACGATTCGTGCATGCCGTTGCTAAGCATTCCCACAGCGATGGCGCCGCGCGTATCTCGGGACGATCCAGAAAGCAGCAGCAAAAACCCACACGACTCCAGGTTGGCAGCGACACACAGTCTCATCCACTTCCTGTTCAGGTAATTGCTCGATCCTTTCGTTATTCCCGTTCCACCAAATCCACGTGAACGGGTGTTCCTGGAAAGTTACTTCGGCTCCAGGCGGATGGCTTGATCATGCAGCATGCACAGACCAAGTTGGCCGGCAATGGCTGACCCACATGACAGGCACATGGTCAGGGACCAACACCTGTAAGGGCACAATATCGCAGCGTGTCCCTTTCATCGTCCGGGTCATCGCCGTTCCTGTTGTCCAATGTGCCGTTCTCGAGTAGAGCTCCACAGCCATTCTTTGGCCTCGGCTCTGAACATCCCTTTGCCAACTACTGGACCAGTCGCGGCGGTTTAGCTGAAGTTGTCGGTGTATTGCCCGCAAAGGAGCAGGCCGACATTCTTGTTGACAAGTATTTCGATGCTGTAGATCCTGTATATCCTATGATACATCGGCGGAACTTTTATGCTGATTATGAGCGCTTCTGGGCAATGTCGCTGGAGGAGAAGCAGGTTGCTGATCCCGTAATGGTTGCCTTGCACTTTGTGGTATATGCAATGGGTACCCAGTTCGTTCATACGCCATCCAACCAGGAACGAGCGCAGATAGCGGAGTTTTATGTTTCCGCGGCGCAGCAAGCTCTGAGATTGTCGTCCTATTTGAGCAGAGCTTCGGTCAGGACTTTGCAGGCCATGGTACTAATAGGATATTTCCTTATGAACGACAACCACGCCTCCGATGCCTGGGCATTTGGCGGTGTCCTCGTACGACAAGCGTACGCGATGGGTTTGCACCGAGACCCAGATGTCATAGCATCTCGTTGTTCACGAAGCGACAAGCAGCAACGGCGCAAGCTCTGGCAAGCCATATTCTTCCAAGACACATTCCTCACAGTTCTACTCAAGCTCCCACCGACGACGACGTTTTCCGATGTGCGCCCCGAGTCTTTAGGAGATGAGCTTGATGATTACGCCATGCCGAACGGATCTTCTAATAGCAGCAGCACCGACGCTGGGATCAACCCCATGAGCATTACTCATATCGCCTCGATCAAAGACGTGTATCCTACATACGAACTTGCCGACCGCCGCTACATTCGCTCCATGTGGCACATGGCCAACCTCGTCTCACGCACGGTCTGCATGCCTCGCTCACTGTCCACACCGCTTACTACTTCCCTTGCACACAAAACTGCGCTTGTAGAAGAGTACTTTGATTTGCACCGCAGTTTTCCTTTAGAGCTGACTGCGTCCGACAACGCTACGATTCAAAAGATGGCTGTAACTTCTCCTCGCTCCTTACGTCAGAATTTGTTCTTCAGGAGCAACTTCTGGCACTGCGTCATGGTCATTCAAAGCGACGAAAATCCGACTGAGGGGTACACATGCGAGGTGAAAGGATGTCTTGAGGCCGCAAGAATGGCAGTGCAAAGTTTCTTCCACTTTTGGGAATATCTCAGGATCGATGCCAGTGTGTGGTGGGTTTTTCAGCACAGAGCTTTTGAGGAAGCGGTAAGTCCTCCTATGTTGACATGCTGCGAATCTTTTCACTGACAAGATCAGCTCCTTATAGCGCGCATTCTTGGACAACAGGAGCAGCCGTTATCGCCTGGCGTTAGTGGGCCGCCGAGTACCGACCCCTTACTAAGGCTTGCGAAAGAAGATGCCAGGAGGTGTCTTGAGATCCTGGACTTGGTAGGCATTGCGCCTGAGATGCAGAAGACACGGACGGAAGTGTTGAGAACGGCTTTTGCGGATATCCTGTGGTGATCAGGGCGTGCGACTTGTTTAATCGCCGTTGAAGTGGATCATTGTTTTTGATACCTATGTTGTAAGTCTTTCTGTCTGGATAGTATAACGTCGATGCTGTGCGGGCGTTCAATGAGGAAATTATCGTTGAACACTGAAGTCAGTTCCGCGCCATCTTTTGTGGTGGGTCAAGAGTCGACGCTTCTTTGTTTCCATGTCGATTTTGGGCGTGGATTCTCAATTTACTTATTTCACGGTAAATGCTATGGAACAACAAATCGTGAGATTAAGAACCTTGTCAAGTTTCATTACCCAGCAGTGTTCACGTTGGATTGCTTGCTGCTTGTCACTTACATGATTGGCCAAGGGTTTTTACTAGCATCGCCGTAAGCGTGCTAGCGTCGAGCACCTTCCAGAACTTCCGAGAGCAGGGGCGTGTTCGCATTCATAACTTCATCGCTTATATCATCGTCTTCATCAAGGCTTTTGTGTGTTTGTTTACGTCTAATGTCTTGAATACCACTGTGCATTTCTTTTGTATACAGGCAACACTGTGTGCATCTCGACACGCCACGCAACGTTCAATGGTCACCCCGGGCAATGTCCTCCAATAACAACCTTTACGACCCGGACCAAGACGCTATAAACACACGCTGGATACAGCCTTGGAGTGAAGCATTTCGGGTATGTGACAACGGTTCGGCCTGGATCTGTGTAAGGATACATTGTTGACGTGACGCAGGCGCAACGCGATGTCGGACTCCGAATTCCCATTGACTTCCACACCTTGGCAGCAGTCTCTTTGACACAAGCTTGCTTTGTCGACAACCAGTTTGAGCACAACGCATTTCAGAAGTGCTTCTCCAATCTCCTTGGAGTCGGATTTCCCAGATTCGAGGTGGACGTGTACTGGGATGCATTGCGATCAGTATGGAGTCTGTGTCCAGTTGAGCTTCCGCATGACGATACCGAAGTCCAAAGTGATGCACCTGTAATCTCTGGCCCAACTATCTCCGTCTCTACAGGAACTGCGAATGCTAGAGTACCAGAAACTACTGCGACGATGCCAGCGCCACTGAGAGTCCGTCAGGACGGTTCCGCATCAAGTCTATCTGAACCGGTATTTTTGACAGCGGCAAGTTCATTACCCTCTACCACGTCTGGATCAACAAGCCGCTCCACGCAGCCGACTATAGTCAGCTTCCCGACTGTGAAGGGTCCGCCGATCCTACAGATTGGACGCTACAACTGCACGTCACAAATGACGTTAGGTCTGTTGACTGGCTTGCTGGAAGATTTCCTCGCAGAGACCGCCACAACGACCGGCGCGACTATCACCTTCCTCAATCTCAACATTCACGCTGCAGCAGCTCTTTCAAGCCCGAATGATCCCCCACCGCAGCTCACTCAGGATCAGATACCACAATCTGGCGACTTCTTAAGTGACATCGTAAATGGAAACCTCTCGAACGTACTGTATTCGCCCAAAAAGCTAGCAGAGCAACGTGCAAATTTGAATGGCAGCTGGTACAGCGTGGAATGGGAGAATTTGCCTGCGCAGGGGTACTACGAAACTTCTCAAAACTCAGCAGGCAACATCTTCACCCAAAGTGGTTGGCCGACCGAAGCGTTGATGGAATTCCAGGAGCTGAAGCGACTCATTGCCAGTTATGGAACAGTCGACGAGCAGATGGCGGCTTACGACATTCGCGGCGACTTTGAAGATATATTTCCTCCCGGTACCATCACTAACCAGCGACCGGTCTTGTTTGACACTACTGGACAACTTACCTCTGGATGCTATTTTCCGTCTTCCGAGGACAAGATTACTCCACAGACTAACTCTTCGTTCGCTCGTGCGCTACCACCAACATTGAACATTGACATGAACCCCGACCTTATGAGCCCAATCTCATCTGTGATCAACTTGACCCGTTGCGGGATCATCCCTTTCTTGAACCAGACCCTTGCAAGTGCCACAGCAGACAAGAACCCCTTGCCTTATGCCGCATACGTGCATTCAACTCTCTGGTCATGGGCACCCGGCCAACCCTCAAACGTTACGAGAGGTAGCTCCACTGCCAATCGCTGTGCAGTCATGGGCACATCTTCATATCCTGGCCGATGGGAGGTGACGGATTGTAGCAATCGACATCGCGGAGCTTGCCAGAACCCACAACAACCATACTATTGGGAAGTTTCCTCGGATAGATCCGACTACGATAGTGCGACCACTCTGTGTCGCTCGCCGTTACAATTCTCTGTCCCGCACACTGGACTTGAGAATGCATATCTTTTCGCTGCTTTGCAAAATTCTAGCGAGCCCAATGATCCAATCTACATTGATCTCAATCAGCTCAATACTCCAGACTGTTGGGTTATCGGCATCAATGGTACATGTCCGTACCTCCAGTCCACAGATACAAATCGTACACGCATTGTTGTCATTCCTACGGTAGCCGCCGTCATCATCTTTGTTCTAGCGGTATTTACCTTTTTCGTCAAGTGTGCATCGAACAGACGGGAAGACAGAAGAGGTAGAGGTAGGAAGATGGTGGGTGGGTGGGAGTATGAAGGCGTACCTAGCTAATTGTATAAGATGAGTTACTTTTCATGTGTGTCTACAGTACTAGACATCGTACGGCAAGAAGAGCTCGCCATCACAGTCAATGTCCTGCTCAAGACCCGTAGTGTTACCATCGCTGGACTCATCGAGAAGCTCATCACAAATTATATGAACCGATTGGATCACGTGCTCTTTGACTTCATCAGTTGCGATGACACCAATTTCCTCGAGTACCGATTCAGCCCATGAATCGATGTCCCAGCCTTTGTTCAGGATAATCCGACTGTGCAGTCGGGCAAAGATAACATCGTCTAGCTTTACAAAGAATTGTGCTTTGTCAGCCTGGAGCTGTTGCTCCTCGACGCGCAACGTTTCTTGGTACTCTTGTGCTTGTGCCTCAGTTAGGGGTGCCTGGGAGCCGATCCCAGCAGAATATTCACCCGTAATCTGCTGCGATCCAAGTGCTTCTTCCCTTCGTTGTTTCGTATCTTTCATAGCCACCAGATACTGCTCAGTGTACCGTAGTCGGCGGTCGTCCTCTTCACAGTGCGTGTGCAATCAGATTCAAGTATGGCATGGACCGCGGCCAAGTCTCTTTCGGCCAGGAAGTCGACAGGATTGCAAACGCTTTGCGCTCCTTTCCCGCCGTCAGTACATCCCAGTCAGCTGGCGTAACCTGGTCATAGGCCAGAAACTTTTCAACCAGGACTTTCAGCTGGTTTGCCAACCCTTGACACTCTTCCCACCAGGCATGATACTTCTCTACAAACATGTTGTCAGCTTCGCGTTGTGTTTTCATCTCTTCTATACGGCGGTTGTATGCAACCGTCCAGATGTTGTGTTTGATGGTGCACTGATCTTGCCAAATCTGTGCGATGCGTCCCAGACGCAGTTCACGCAATATGGCGGTCAAACCGGCGTTATTGGTATCCGTGGGGTGTTCGTCGCGGCAGACCATGCTGGCAAGATTCTCGAGGCAAGCGAACGTGTCTCGTAGAGCGGTTGACTGACACTCTTCTAAAGATGGATTATAAGAAGTTTTCGGAACAAGGGGGTCTATTAAGTGTCCTGACATCACGTCAGTGTGTCTGCACAGTATATTGAAACATTCTAGCAGCCTCAGCTTGCTACACAAGACGTGCAGTGGAAGCCTTTGGGTGCCCAAGTAACCTCACTGCAACGGAGGGTGCGATGATGCTAGCATACACTATGGTTACACGTAGGCACAACGCAATGTTGCAGAAAGAGAAAGATGACGAGCATCTGCTACCAAAAGTCCCAGGGCATTGTAAGACAACCACTCAGCCAAATCTGACCGAGGCCGTTTTCAACAAGCTCAGTGTTGCAGACTTGTCGGCATTGAGTGGGTGAATACAAGTGTTCACTCATCTGCAATCATCAGAGTCGATCTGCTGGAACTGTTTCGGACTTTACAGTCTTTGTCTTTCTACCCACAGCTTGTGAAGGCCACGATCATGCGACTGCTGGTAACGCAATCAATGTTCGACAGCCAGCCTCGAACTCAGGTAAGGCTTTTGGCAGCATCTTTCTCAACACAATCTCGTATTTCCATCACAGTTTGCCCAGGTGCTGCGGGTTCTGTATGCATAGCGCCAGGAGATAAGTCGTAGTCGGCCCGCTTTAGAAGGGCCGAAACCACACACCGCTATCTTGTGATGCTTGATTCTACATCATGAATGATGTGATGTTACAATCTTTGAGGAGAGATGCGATAGCTCTAAAGAGTGTAGCTAAAACGATCTCTGGGTGCAAATAGAACATGGCCAGTGTGTCAGTTTAGGTCCCGTTACACAAGGACTTCTCACACCACAGCGCTGCAGAGCACGACTCGTTCGCCTCCACATTCCCCACAGTGTCGATCATCGCCATGCCCTATACAGCATAGATCATCTCTGTCAAAACCTCACGATCGTTCAGCGAAACTTTCAAGCCAATCAAACACCGAATAAATACTAAATAGCGCCGGTTGCGGCATGATAGCCAATGGCCTCATCATCCTATGACCTGCATATGCCGGTGATGAATGCGGACCGAAAATCATCACGAAAGCAAGAAAACTTTACTTTATGATCGACGAGCGCTTGATTCTCGATTTTTCAAGATACATACCTAGGTACTTCGCGTTACAACAACATCGACGAGACCCTCGCACTCACCAGACTGCCCAGATTGTGGGCTATCTTTGCTGGAGCATTTGCGCACCAAAAGTCTTCTCACGATACTGCTGGACCATACTCAGGATGTCGGGCGTAATATGTACATGGGCGGCCAACATTCCGCAATCCTCCGAGCAGTGGTATGAAGACAAGTACATACCCGCCATGGCTTCCAAGCTTGCACAGCACGCACTGCACTGCGAGCTCGTAGAGACGGGTCTTGACAATGAAGTTGACGGTGTCGGTACCCAAGAAGCTCCCTGGAAATGGCTCACTTTGTACGAGGTGGATGACGCGGTCAAGGCCACAGCCGCGACGTATGATCGAAGCAATCATCCCGAAATGACTGATGGGCTAGAGCACGCAAGATTCGATGTCAGGACGTATGAAGAATTGAAGAGGTGGCAAGCTGATGATTGGGAGGGCGGTATGCATCTGTATAGCCTCACGGAGGACAAAGACTAATGGATGACCAGAGCATGCAGACATAACAAGTGTAGCTGTGATGGAATGGCAAGTCCAGGAGGGTAGTGAGAAAGAAGTTCTCGATTTCTACAAGGCTGAAGCTGCACCGACAATCGCGGGCTCGCCTGACGTTCTGCGATTCCGCATGTTCAAGATCCAGAACGCGACAGTGTTGAAAGCAGGCTCGTACGAGACGCTGGGGCAGAAAACCATACACACATATCTCACAGTTGCAGAGCTGGAGAGCGAGGAGTGGCCTTGGGATGTGGTCGTAGCGTTGGGTGAGAAGACGAAGTGGAGAGAATATTTCGAAGAGCAAAAGATCGTGGTGAGTTCATAACTCTTTGCTCTTTTTCATCCAAGACTGACGAAGCGCAGAAATGGCAAAGCAGCCACTATATAGTGAAGAGAAGCTACCCAGATCCCGATGAAGATGGCGATGATGTTTAGCATCCTCGCCTTGATCGACTGGAGGCGTGTTCCCGTTACATGCGAGCTCACTATCGTAGTGCCAGTGCGTCGAGCATGGTACGTACGTTAATCCACTTTTAAACTGATCATACAATCCTCATATTACCTTGTTGACTGTGTGCGTATCAAGATGCTCTCACCTCATCACCTTATAGTTGCCTTGACCTAGCCTTGCTTCAAGGACTCAAATAAGGTTACCACATTATGATCTCGCTTTCGTTTGTTTGAAACCTCGGATTTCCTACTTCCTCTATCGTTCCTCCCGAGAAGGCCCAATCTCTACTCAGCAGCCGCATTGCGATAGCTTACCCAGGGACATTGTCAATCTGAGCTACCATGAATGACATGTGTGTATCCTGCCTGAATTAAAGGTGTCAATTGACTTTCATAGCTATTTTGATGTCGAAGAATCGGAGATCGTGCGCAGCCCATCAACCAAGTTCTATCGCATCTTCCACGAAGCTTCCACGACGATGGATCTTTGGACCGAGAAGCAGTCAGAAATAGAGATGGGACTGACGATGAATGATGGGATCGCATTCCAGTCGTACGGCGACCATCTCGTTGAGCAAATCAACGAAGGACATTGTCCGTCACTTGCGCTGGAGATCCGACCGAAGGCCCTTCTCGTCTTATATTTCAGTGTCTGATGATACCAGTGAGTGGTCGCACACGACATAAGTATACTCTGTTGAGCATGTACAGGTAATTCGATGACTCGACTTCTGAGGTTCTACAAGAGACGCCCTAAGCGCAAGTGGATCAGCGTCGCGATCATCAACAGCTATGAACTCATCCCGGCACGATACCACGGTATCATCGTGTTCGTGAGCCCATATGCGAGACCGGAAGACGGTAGTTCCATATCAACCAAGCAGTTCAATGAGCTGGGACCGGAGGTGTGAATTTCTGTGAAGCAGCTAGAGCATGATCAGACCTGGCCTTTGGGCTCAAATTCACACTGAGAGACGAATGGTGAAGTCGGTGGCAGCATCTTTGATGAGAAAATCACACGCATCCTCCCTTTTGATGGCAAAAAATTGGTGGACCAGCTCGCGCAACCTGTGCACGTTCTTGGTAAATCTTTTAACTGGAAATCAGGTCGATGTGATGACCTTGAACAAAAGAAGCGTAAGCGCAGCGACATCGAACCTGAAGAAGATACCGGTTCAGGCTCGACTCGTCGAAAACTCAACGTGGAGGTTACATCAAGCAAAGTTGCGGACGGGAAGGGCGGTGGAGACCAAGGCCGAAGTGCAGAGCATAGCATGCATGGGAACAAGCGAAACGGGAATTTTGGTCCAACAAGTTTATCCTCTCGATAGTGAGTGAACTACTGTGCTCGACGATGACGATTGAAATTATATCGATGACCGCTTGCAACATCCAGTTTGAACGTGTCCTTCATAGGGATCTTCGAACGGCATCTATAGCGCAATCTCGCAGAGTGTTGGACACATTCCAGTCTGCATTGCTTCTCCCACCTTCTCATCTTAGCTTGTTGTCAACCTACTAGCTCCCCTCAGAGCTTCGCCTTCAATCCAAAGCTCTTCTCTACAGCTTTCTTCCCCGCCGTGCTCACATCCTCATCCTGCGCTGGAGTACCTGTGCTACACCCGATTGCGCCCACTACGACTCCATCCAGAACAATGGGCAGGCCGCCACCAATGGTGTTAAATCGACCTCCATTTGTATGGTTGATGCCATACGCCGGACCGCCAGGCCAAACATTCTCCTTGTAAATTGATGTAGGAACCTTGTGCCCGGCGGCGGTGAAAGCCTTGTCGATTGCGATGTTTATCGATGTAAGCTTCGCTCCTTCCATACGAGCGAAGTTGAGGAGATGGGTAGCGTGGTCGACGATGGCGATGTTCATGGGTACGTTGATCTCTTTGGCGCGTTGTTCGGCGGCGGCCAGCGCGATGCGTGCGCCCTCGAGGGTGAGCGTCGGTACGGTCTTAGTCGTCATTTTGTATGAGGTATGGGGGTTGTTCTGGCGTTGCGTGAGTATATCAAACCTCCTACATTGTTGCAACAAGTATCAACGGATACTTCAGGATGCGGAGAAAGACCTCGGTCGACAGGGATGACGTATCTGGCAGCGCGTCGGCGCACCAACCACCGATGTCGACGCGCTACGGACAGCTACCCGTCTTCTCTGTCCCGTCGCGTGTCTCTTCCATTGTCAAGAAACCACAAAAACATGGACATGACCAGCCCGGCGAACAAAAGTTCGATAGAGTGGACTGAAGGTCGCCCGGGAAGGGCAACTTTAGCTTGCATTTACAGGCAAGAATGAACTTCGTCATGAGAGATGAACAGCAGCTAGTGTTGATATTAGCCCTCCGCTTCACTAAGACCATCACCCTGACATCATGGTGTGTTTGTTTTCCCATTGATCATGACGCTAAACATAATTACTTGCATACGTCTTCGAATCAAGTGTCGTGTCGAAAGCGTGCATGTACAGCGTTATTTGCCCATTGCTTTCTGATCCTTCAGCCATGTTGGCTACACATAAGTAGCTCTCTCATCGTGATCTTGTACTATCTCATCCATACCCAAGGGGCACATCTTCTTGGTAGGTTTCACGATGTAGCTCGCGCTTGCTCTATGTTTGTTTATTGTTCGCTATTGCAACAAACTCTGGTCCAGCTCATAAGCGCATCTTCTTGAGCCGTTGTTGGGTTCGACTAGGATCTGCTGCGTGGACCGCTTCTTGGAAAGTCGCGCGGGCAGTGATATCTGGGTGCTCGATGTATGCGGCCATGTCCGGTAGGTCGTTTCCAATACCATACATCTTGATGTAGGCTGGAAGGTCACTCAGCATAAGCTCGGTGCTATCTTCAGCCTTAGCGTGCTCAATGGCCATCGTGAGATGACGTCTGCCAGGGCCTGTCGGTAGTCGCACGACACCTTTAGCAAAATTTACCACGTTCCAGTCATTGTGAGCGCAGTTACTGGTCTTCCTACTGCCGATCTTGGCCTCCCACAAGCCGGTACTGAAACTTGAAGTTGGGTTGTAGTCTTTCCCCTTGTTTATGTGGTGCTTCTTCTGCTGTTCGATGCGCTGACGAAGAGCACTTCCCCGGATCTTGTCTTCGTATCCACGGTAGTAAACCTGTATTGAGTCAGGGTCTAGGCATCGTTGTACTTCCATAGGATTACTGTCTTACCATGAGTCGTGCAATCAGACCAGAACCATATTCGGCACCTAAGAGACGTTCCATGAAGGCGTGCCAGGTATAGTGGAGGGGGAAGAACTGGTCGGGTTAGTACGTTTTACAATCTATCGGAACATCCCTGACTAACCGCACACATTTCGTCTGTCGAAACTTGCAATATGCCCAGGGTGCCAATGTTGAAGCTCTCAGGGGGCGCATCGCTGTGGAGTTCTTGCAGAGAGCCACTCTTGGAATGGCCACGCAGACCATCTTGAGGTGTGCCATTTGAAAACCCTACAACATAGACAAACCCAGGGTAAAGGCTACGCTCTGTGGGTTGTACAGGTTCAAGGCCAGCCGCGCGGTTGCTGAGCGGCAACTTCGGCAGGGTCTGTAGAGCTGCGGACGGGTGCGCAAAAACTTCTCCCGGAGCTACTGGCTGACGGAAGAGCTCTTGAGGGACTTGATGTGGAAGCGCTTGGATAATTTGCTCATGGATGTAGGTAAAAGGTCGAGTGACAGAGGTCGCGGAGCCCGTGAATGCTTGCGCTCTGGAAATAGCTGCCGTTAAAAAGCTGTGATATCCGAAGAACTTACCCTTGTCTTGTTCTTCTGTGTTTGAGTCGATGCGGCAACCGAAATCGAGTGTCATGAGCCACTCAGAGCAGGCTTCAGGCTCTCGCAAGAAGTGCTCGGCATCAAATGCTTCGGGCAGCATGAGGCAATACGCTATGAAGTGAAGCCTCTCTGGAGTAGTCGTGTAATCATAGGGTTTCAAAAGCGTATCGTAACCTTGCTCAAGTCAATCTGTGCAAGTGTTCATTCCCAGGTCTATGAGAGCACATACCGTGATCATGAATAAGCTTCTCGAAACCTGCGAGAGCAGGGTACCGCTCACGATAGTCGATATTGACCGAGAATACTCGGAATCGTGATCCGGATTCTGCTGCTCCTGACGTCTGGCTGTGGAGTGCAATGGCGCTTGCGCGTCCATGTTGTTTGCTACCTGCAAGTTGATCACCTGCTTGGAGGGGCATCCTATTAGCATACAGACTTCAGATTGAGATCCTCCTCAAAGTACGGAGTCCACTTACCTACGGCTATCTCGAGTGTTTCTGAGGTACCATTCCCATCGACAAGCACATCAGTGGACTCGTACTCCATGTTTGCTATATTGTGTCAGCTTTTATGTTTACTGTTTACTGAATCCAACCGCTACGAACCGTCTTGTGGTTCTGGAAGAAGGCGCTGCAATTCAGCGCTGGCATCGTTACCATTTGTACCACTGATTGTGACGCGCTTCTTGCTGTCACCAGCATGGCGCATGGTGTAGTGCTGATGGCCGAGCTCGTCCATGACTAAAATTGGAACCTTGAGGAAGCCGCGCTCGTCGTTGAGGTAAGGAATCAGTTTTGATCAAGCGGAGCTGGAGCAGTGGGGGGAAGGTGGCTCTAGGTCCTGAGCTAGCGAAAGCGGCGAGATCTTGCAGTGAATGAAGGACGACCAATGAATGACCCCGCACCGCTGGCCTCAATTACAACTGTCTTGTGACTATAGTAGAAAACTCTTCATCTGTACCTTTTCAAAGACAATTCGGCTCTATACAGGCCAAGACACTCTGCATCCAGGTGTTTCGCGCAGCATGGAAGCGCAATGTTCTTCATCGGAGCCGGCTCGCAGCTGACAAGCCCATTTGATCTACCGCAGAGAGTAGAACAATATCGAGAGCTGTTTGCATACATGCACGAGCCTCGAACTTAATTTCCAAATTTAGCGGCGAGTGCAGGTGTGGACTGCCCTTGAAAGCTCTATTCCGATATGATGTTGGCTCTCTAATATTCTGTAGTGATTAAATCCACAACGTAGTTTCTGCCTGTTTGCAGATCATGTCCATATCTGTACGGCAGCTTTCTATGTACGGCAGCTTTCTATTGATAAGACTCTTTCTGAAATTAATACGAGAACACTTCAACCTCGTCACGTTCACGTGGGCGAAGATATGTAGGGATGCACCTGATGTCGCACCCACATCAAACAACACTAAGTGACATAACGCATGTCCCTTCGGTCACGGGCGAGAACAACGTCTGTCATAGAGAGAATCACGTAGTGTTGAACGCACTCGCTCAATCGAAGCGCTTCTGCGTTGTTAGGAAGATATTCGTGTTCCACGCCGGCTTTCGTGGGAGGACTTCGGGGCAAACTGCCCGTGACATAGATTTACAATTTCCTGCTCTTACCAAAGACTTGTAATGAGAAACGAATCTTGGCTCGCCGCGTCGACTCAAAAGTATTGGATTGACGAAGACAATCTCCATAGCTTCTGAATTGATGCATAGGTCTACCGCTTTATTGTAAGAGATGTCAGCCCAGAGTATCAAGTTTTAGGGTAGCGCCACTGGGATGGGCAACTTAAGGTCATCGTGGTCAAAAATATAGATTGGCTCTATATACTGTTAGTATGCTGAAGCGCATGGCGCTTCAATGATGTAAGAGAGGAGAGTTTGGCGACTCACAAGTGCGTGTAGTACCGACCATAGACAATTGACGTTGCCACTTGCGATGTCCGTGGAGATATGAGCCAACCTTCGCCCAAGAAATATTTTCCAAGTCAAACTTCCAGTAAAACTACAGAGCAAGCTTCATGAGTTCTGGATTGAAGTCGACCCCGCAGCCATTCCGCGCTTTCATCTCCCATGGATTCCTCCTAGCCATCCCAAAAAGCCCATCCCACTCTTCCACTCTCTCAAACCGACTCCCACCAAGCACCCAACACTCACGTCACTCCTTCAACATCCCCAAATCCATGCATCTGCCGCTCCGCCAAGAACCGCAAATCAGCAGCCCACCTCAAACCCGGCAACCCAAGACAGACCCTCGTGGCCAGATATGCATTTTGGTCCTTCATTGACTGAGCGAGCATCAAATCCGGATTACAGTCGAAGAAGAGAACCCAGTCGGGGTTCATGGCTCGGAAGCTGTTTGGTAGGGACTTTTCCAACCACATTTTGGCGGCGTCGAGGTCGGCACCTAGCGCGTATTGAAGAGGGACGGTGGTTGGTTTTGTGGTGGCTGGTTCGTGGTTTTTGCTGTTTAAGCGCTCATTGACTGCGTAAGGATTGAGACGGTAGTCGTCTGTTAAAATGATACTGACGGTTCCATCTGTATCTACATTAGTAATCTTTCTTCTGGCGCTTGATATTCCGGCTTTCACATACCCGTGATGATTGGCGACATTCTCGGAGCTAGAACACGAACCTTGCGTGGAACAGAATCCCCAGGCACAGATTCAGTATTGGAATCCATGTTGATTTCGATGTTTGAAGAGACTGACAAGTCGTTGTCTTATTACAAATACATCTGTAGAAGCCGCGAGGACAGAAAAGTTGGGTGCTAACAGACTCGCAGTGAAGGAAACTCAGTCTAGCCTAGGAACGCAATTCCTACTTCACCTCCGTAGATCTGGGCTTCCGCACGGCATCTTCACCTACCACCTTCCGCAGGCGAGCGAGGGACTTCGATAATTCTCGAGATGTGAAAATATTACAACTCCAATGTCTTGTGAGAACGAGGAGAAGCTGACCACGAGAACAAGCAGGGGTATTTAAGCACACAGTCACTAAAGAGATGTGAGGTGTACGGCTTGGACCACGTCCTACTAAGCCATCGTGATGTTCAGTCTCGAGTCCGTGATAGCGCTAACAGTCAGATTTTACCTTACGTTGGGAGTGGCACCATATGCCCGTTGGTAAGCTCAAATGCTTGTCCTTTCAGCAGCGCATGGTGACGACAGGTCTTAGCTTGGCCAGTGTTAGGGAGCAAACAGAAAAGTGAAAAACTATTGTCAGCAAAGAGAGACCGGTATTATGTGCCAATTGCAATCCAGACTAAAACAACTTTTTGGTATCATCTTTCTACGCACTCGCCTTCAGCTCCTCCATCCTCTCCACCAACTTCTCCCACCCCTTGCTGTCCTCCCACATTTCCTTGCCCTTGCCCATGACACTACGAATAGCGCTCCTCGCCTTGAACTTCCAGTCTTTCGCAACCAGTTCTCCGCTGCCTGCCGCGAGTCCCTCTGTCCTCTCACGCGGACCAAGCGTCTCGTATGCATCGACGAGATCCACCGTCTGTTGCGCGACGGCATCCCAAACCTTTTCGTCCTGGTCCTCCCACTTCGGCTGACTTGTGACCGCGCGCCAGGCCTTCTCGTGGCATTCAAGCGCGGACGTAGGTCTGCCCGAGTGCATGTAAAGTGTTGCGAGGACGGCCCAGAGCTTGGGCGAGAAGGTGATGAGGGGCTTGATATGCTTCTCGACTAATTCGTTTACGAGTCTCGGTAGCCCTGGTGCGCTGAGATCGAGACCCGTGTCGGGCTTTGTTTGGACGAGGTGCTTGATCAGCACGTCCAGGATCTCGGAGTCGACGCATTTCTCACCGTCGGTTTCGCCGCGCAACTCACAAATCCGGCGCTGCGCTGTCACGATATCTGGGTAGCTTGGGGGGCTGGTGGAAGCGGCGACCGCGAGTACGTTGGACCAGATGCGGTAGCTGTCGTGCTTGATAGTTGCAGCGCGTTTGAAGGCTTTCAGCGCATCAGTTCTTGGGTGCGACGTGACTTTGCCTTCTACGGCCTCCTCTTCAGCCGTTTTTGCCTTGGGGCGTAGGTGCAGTAGGGATGCTGCAAGGTTAGACCATGCTTCAGCGTCCTGCTCATCGAGTTGGACACAACGGCTGAAAGCTTCGACCGCGTTCTTGAATTGCTGCAGCTCGAGGTATGCGCAACCGAGCGCGAACCAAGCGGGATGGTTCAGCGCATTACATTTGATGGCAAGTTGGTATGCTTCTGCAGCTTTCTCGTAGTTACGCTGAGTGATGTAACGTTGACCGAGGGAGCGCTGGGCGCGAGCATAGCGCCGACCGGACACTTCCCATGCCTGTTCGTACATGGCAAGGTCGCTGTCAAGGTCTCCAAGAATGCAGTAGAAGCGCGGTGCTTCCGCAGGTGGCGGGTCGCGCGGTGCACCTTCCCATGCTTCTGAGTCGAGGTCTGCGGTTGAGTCGTCGCCGTTCGTGGCGTGGAAGAGTTGACGACGTATCATCCTTCGCGCCTTATCCTCCTTGTCAGTAGCTGCGTAGCAAAGCGCTGCTTCAGCCCACATCTCCAGACGCTCATAGATGTCAAGCGCAGAGCGTAGACCACCAATATGCACCCAGCGAGCAGCCAGCTCAGCCTCAAGTTCCCAACGCGAGGGCGAACAGAGGGCAAAAAAATAGCGCAGGCGATCCTCCACCGGTGCTGACTCTCCTTCTTTCGCGCCGGGCAAGAAAGCAGTGACTTTTTCACCTGTCTCTGCGTCGGATGTTGCCTCCCCAGACGTCTCTGCAATGATTTGATCCACAAGCGCCTGGAGTTGCAAGAGTCCACGTTCCATAGTCCTGGTCTTGTAGCCCTCGATACGGCTGCGGACCAGCAGGGCATGAGTGTAAACCTGCCAGTTTGAACTACCTCCTTCCAACACTCGCTCAGCGTAGGGAACTGTTTGCTCCCTAGTAATGCCATCAGCTGGATTTGTGTTCTTAATACTCTCTGCTAGCGAAAGCAAAATGACCGAATCCAGGGGTTGTAGAAGAGGCTGATTTGCAGGTTCTAGCTCAGCAAGGCTGGGTGGTATGTTGGAACCATCTTTGATGTCCATTGATGCGACCTTCTCTGTGAATTGGATCGTCTCATGGAGTGTGTCATCGTTGAGGTCCAGACCCTTTGGTCCTGACGCTTCCGTAGCAGCTGTCTTTGATTCTGTTCCTGCACTTCGAGCCAATACAAGCAATTGGCTAGTATCTTTCTGCTGAAATTTTGTCCTCTTTCCCATCAAGCCGGTCAGAGCAAACTCAAACTTGCGCTCTACAGTGGCCTGGTCCAGATCGGCTCTGGCTTGCTTGTCTAAGCCATGGTGCGTATGTACCGCTGCTCTCTCCAGAAGAAAGCTTGGATGAAGATCCTGAATCTTTTGGGCGTTGTCGGATTCCTTCACGAGTTTCTCAACAGTCTTGAGGTCGTCGTAAATCGTAGTCTGCAAGCTTGGCGCGGGCTCACTTAGCAGTCTCTGATATGTGAAACTAACCCTCAAGCGCGCCCAGGCGGAAAGTTCAATAAACTTCTGAAATACCGGATTGATCAGGATGGTGTCTGCAAGACACAAAAGCTCGATATTCGGAGTAAGCTTGTAGGCTGCAACGCCATCTAGGGTCAGGGATGCAATGAGGTCTTGCTGGATCTTGCGGACAGCAGTTGCATCTCCGGACACATCCTTCGAAAACAGAACCTCAGCAGGCTTATAGGAAAGCGGCGGTCCAGTAACTGTAGACTGCACGAAAGCATACAGTGATGCGACAGCAACAGCCCACAGTAAGTGCACTCGATATGCCAGTGTTTCCTTGACCGGCGTCCCCTCCTCTTCGTCCCGGAACGGAAATAGTAGGCCTAGTCGGTGGAAGATATAGTCGCTCCACAGTGGAAAGTTATCTCTTTTCACGTCCTTGGTGGCATCGTTGTCTTGGTGTCCTAGTAGGATCTGAACTTCCGGAAGCTGACTAAGAGTGAAAAGGTCGGCGGTTTCTGTGGCCTTCAGCACATCCTCGAGCACAGCAGCAAGCTCGTCGGGCAGGGTTCTGCGAAAGAACTGGAGCAGTACGTCCCCCATCTTGGACTCTTATCGATTGTGTTCTGTTGTTGCGGGGTGTTCTCGAAATTTGTTCGAAGATGCCCAATGAGTAAACCCAGTGGAGAATGTTGCTAGCGCCGACGCTAGGCAGTCATATTTCGAATGTGCTAGCAACGAACCCTGAAAGACAGCCCTATAGGGCAGTATGATGTTCGATGGCGCCCTTCTGAAGGCCTCTCGGAAAATGTTGTCTCCCGACCTGGCCTTAAAGACACTTGCTTGAGTGCAAACACACATCATCACCCAACGAGTCGTGACTCTGTAGCACAGTTTCTCATTGGTATTGAGGAAAAAAAAAATATTACGCAGGAGGCCATACACCCTTGACGGTAGCAAATGTTCCTATCTGATCAAACAGTTGGAAAGTTGCAATGCGATGTTCGAGATCCAAGTCTGCCAACTACAACCAAATCTCAGTCTGAGTCGCTACTAGACGACGAGCTGCTACCTCCCCGGCTGCGGCTCCTATGCTTGTGCTTCTTGTGTCCATGACCGTGCGAGCTGCCTGCGTACAGACCGCCTATGCCAGCAGAAGACCCAGCATGCGATGAGCCGTGGTGAGAGCTATGGCTACTGTGTTTCTTGTGCTTCTTGTGCTTTTTCTTGTCTTCGGCCCTGTTACGCTTGTCAGCAATGGGACTTTGACGCGTTTGATGTCAAGTTGACTGACTTGTCACTCAGCATGTTGGCGCCGACGGCTCCTGCGATCAGTCCACCAATGGTGCCTAGCGGTCCGCCGCCCATCTTGTTGCCTAGGAACGCGCCGCTTGCACCTCCTATCAGTGTAGATCCGAGACCGCGCTCGCCGTCTGCAGGGCCGCCTGGTGCGCCCGGTGCGCCAGGCTGGCCATAATGACCCTGTTGCTGGTTGTAGCCTTGCTGCTGGTGTGCCTGGTCGCCATAGCCGTGCTGCTGTTGTCCATACTGCTGTTGGCCGTAATGCTGGTTAGGGTCGTGGTACTGCTGGTGCTGCGCAGGTGGCGGGTAGGGAGAGTGGCTGCGGTTCGCGTCGTAGCCCTGATCGTGCTGGCCCTGAGGAGCGCCGTAGCCGTGCTGCTGCGGAGCCTGACCGTACTGGTCATGCGCGGGCGGTGGGAACTGGCCCTGTCAAGTTGTAAGCAAGAGAAGCGCGAGTTGATGTGCAGCGCATTCACACTTGCCTGCTGCTGAGGGTAAGGGCTATGGCCCTGGCCATATTGGTCGTGTTGGGGCTGACCATACGCCGGCGCAGAAGGGTATTGCTGTTGTTGGTTGTAGCCGCCGTAGCCTTGCTGCGGTTGTTGGTGCGCACCATCATAGCCATGGCCCTGGCCACCGTAGTAGTCGTTGCTTGACATGGCGATCGTGTTCGGTGGTAGGGATAATAGGAGAGCAGGTGCTGTGAAGTAGAAAGGGAGCTCAGCCGTTGCGGGCTGCGCTTATGTCTATGGCGGGGGAGCGGCGGCTGAGAGATGCAGGTGGTTGGTCGGTGGTGTTTGCAGGATCACACGCGCCTTTAGCTGCGACACGCCTGCGTCGGTCAGCGAAGGCGCGGCCATGCCCGGGAGAGCTGACATGGGGGCCAGCGCCGCTGAGCGAGCGCAATCTGGTGGAGTGGGGTCAAGTGCGACTGAGAGGGACAGGAGAAGTGGCTGTGCGGCCGAGGGAGTTGTGCGATTGGCTGGACGAATTGGTCTCCAAATCCGTTCACCGCATCAAAATTCCATGTCACTACGACATGGCAAAGTGGTAGTGGACGGACGAGGGCGATGTTAAGCACTACGCGTAGACTACGGTGGAGTGCCAGCTATGTCATGGGGCTACGTCGTCGGTGGCTGCATGCACCTGTCAATGACTTCCACCATGTCTTGTGTACGACAACTCTGACAAGACGCATCGTGGCGGTGTCGTTCGTACGAGCCTCTGGAGTTGAAGCCTCTCTTGTCATACGTGGTCTTTTTCGGATGGAGCATGATGGGTCATGCTGAAGATCAGTGGCTGTGCTGCGCTGTTTATCGTGTCAGAAAGGCTGTTGCACACATTTTCTTCTTACAATCCCACGCCGTGACAACGTCAACATGCCATATCTTCTTGTTGCGCGAGCATTGGTAGAAAGAAAACAAATGCTTTCAGGATGCACAGGAGATTAGATTGGACCCAGTGGATTATCGACTCACGTGTTCTCGCGTAGACCAAGCGTCATTCTGAACACCTGCCTCTGTTGCCAGGCATCGCAGCGTACTTGCCCTGTCGACTCAATTCCCATCAAAGAAAAGTGCTCTCTCATCGCGCAACGTCCGATATCTTTCTTATGTTGAGCGAATGCCAGTGGCACCGGAGTAACAATTTGAGATGATCTTCGCACCGCGTTTTCACCGTGTTGCCGGGTCCGCCACGCGTTTCTCGAAAGACCTCAATCCCACATCGAGCAAGCATGTCTGCTGTCCCTCAGTTTCTACGGGACTGACTAGACCGAGTGTTGCATTTTCATGTCTGCTACCATCGCTGCATCCTTACACCTTCCTTAGATCTTCTTCGTCCCGGCCGTCGATCCAAAGGCAGAAAGGCGGCCGGAGATTGCTCGACAGCAATGCAAGATGCATCAGCGTTGAGGCTTCAAATGAACCAAAAGTAGGGAGCGAGCCTGGTATCAACATTAATGATAAGAATGCGTGGCCCCAGTGGCGCGAAAAGGTACAATCTCAGATAACCGCCGTGGATTTTTCCATCGACAGAATCGAGAAGTACGAGTTGGACAATTCGACGCTTGAAGATTTCCTTGCAAACCCTCGCGAAGATTGGGTGACTTGTAGATGGATTAATGGTGAGCAACATTAGGCCGGACCGTCCGTGATACAGAAGCTAACTCCTCTGTTCGTAGTCAATGGCCTCAGCTGGGATGTAGTTCGGTTGTTAGGCGAGAAGCAAAAGCTGCACGGTTTGGCCATCGAGGACCTCTTGCACACAAGAAATCGCACTAAAGCGGACTGGTATCCAGAGCACGTCTTTGGTGTGTATACTATACCTGACTTCAACACTAGAACATGTGCTAACAAACAAGCAGTTCTGCTAACCTTACAGCGGCTCATTCGCAAGTCGGAAAGCACTGCAGACGGAGAAACACCGAGGACACTGCGCCCCAGACACATCAGTACCAATAGTCCGGCGTATCAAGAGAAGCACGTTCCTGATCAATATCGCCAAGCCGTCAAGACTTTGCAAGCATACCGCACTGACGTCGATCCCGAGCGGACACGCTACATGGAAGAACACTCTACGCTCAACCCCAAAGGTCTCATGGTCTCTGTGGAGCAGGTGTCTATGTTCCTTCAAAGCAACAACACTTTGGTGTCGTTCTTCGAGCATTCTGCGGACGTGATCGAAGAGCCTATCCTGAAACGCTTGCAATCTTCCGAGACTGTGCTCAGGCAAAGCGGCGATGCTAGTATGGTCATGCATGCGATCATCGACGGCATTGTCGATCTTGCAATCCCAATAGCCACTGCCTATGAGGACAGTATCGCGGAGCTGGAACTGGATGTGTTGACCGATCCAAGAATTGCGCATTCGAAAGCACTGTAAGTTACCTTGTGACCGAGGGAACCGCCCACGCAATGAGATTGCTGAACTGCATATAGGTACATTCTGACCTCCGAGTTATCTCTTCTCCGATCCCAGATCGCCCCGATCACAAGCCTCGTGAACGCTCTTCGTCAACACAACTCAAACGCTCTCCTGCAGACGACTGGGGCATCGCAGAATCCCTCTTCATCTCACATCGCCAACTCGCCACCCCCATATACACCGAAAGATCCATCGACGGCATCTATAACCATCACCACATTGGCTCATACCTACTTTAGCGATGTTGAAGACCATTGCATCACAGTTACAGAATCACTGGAACGCATGCGTCGCTCAGCAGACCGCATGATTTCGCTCATATTCAACACAATGGGCGCGTACCAAAACGAGAGCATGAAGCAGCTAACTTTTGTCACGATCCTGTTTCTACCCATGACGTTCCTAGTGGGCTACTTTGGGATGAACTTCGAGGAATTTCCGGCTCTGAAGAACAGCGAGGCGTACTTTTGGTGGCTTTGCATTCCAGTCACTGGGACCATGATACTCATTCTGATGTAAGTGCATCGATCTTGACTTTGGTGATGGAATCGGCTAACACTATGCAGGCGCCAGCGCGTCTGGCGTGGACTAACGCGTTTCTGGCGACGGAGAGATGTTGCAAAGTCTCGTAGGGCTAGGCTTCTGAGGGAGCGGAAGTGGTAATACCAAGGAGTGCTCACTGTGTGTCTCCACTTCAATGGAGAATACGCAAATGGGCAGATATGTGGATCAAAGGTGACATCATTACATAGCGATAAAGTGTGGCCAGCAGAAAGCCGGATACAAACCACATATCGTGACTGTTCTTCCACATGCGACCATAGGACGTTGAGAACAGGCACGCGGATTCGCGCATCACGCGCACGGACATGGTACCCTGGAATAGACTAGTTCCAAGGGCGATCCTTCGGTCGCCGATACAACAACGTAAAGTCAGAACCTGCAACATCTATCTGCTCACATTACTCCATTTGCACATCCGTCATGGAAAATCTCCCGCAAGAACTCGTCGACCAAGTTTGCTACTTTCTAGAACGAGATGACCTCAAGACTGCCCTTCTAATTTCACGAAGATTTCAATATGCTGCAGAGCAAGCATCCGGGGCGTTTGCTTGCTTCACACTCAAAAACAACAACGTAAAAGACCGTGAGCGTTTCTTGGCCACGTTTTGTACACATCGCTCTCGCTACCTGCGCAAGGTCGAGATATACACGAGTTTCCCTGCGCTTGAACCGAGAAGGCGTGAACAAACGCGTCAAGACAGGAAAAAGAAACGTATGCAGAGCGCGCAGCCCGAGTCTGGTTCTTGTCGCGAATCTTTGGAAGCGCTGCGAGAGAAGGATGAAACGTTCACTAGTCAAATTGCAGAAGCATTCAAAGCGATAAGAATGGTCGAAGATGCTGGGCGAAACAATGCTCAGAGAATACAGTTGACAGTGTTTACACCAACGCGAAAGGTCCACGAGTGTTACTGTAACCATCTTCGATACTGCAGCTGGCGTGTCCACCTGCTCTCGCCTGATAAACTTCCAAAACTGCTCTCAGTGCAGGCTCTAAGCATCTACAATCCACAGCTCCAACTCTACATCGACAACGCCACTCAATCAAGGATTGACCTCCGAACGCTGGTGGATCTTGCAGCAACCTGTCCCAATGTCGAGTATCTGGGATGCAAACTCGGTGTGGATCAGTGGACCAGCAGTGCAGACCCAGTGCTCGAGCACTTCAAGCATGATCATGCAGGAAATTTGCGAGATACTAGAAATCACTTCGCAGACGCCATCCGCGATGTCAAGCTCCCTGTCTCGCTGCAGCAGGTTCAACTCGACTTCATCAACGACATCGACGAAGCGATAAGCGAGCAGCGCAGACCACAGCCGGATCTAGTTTACCCTCGAACACACGATTCCTTCAGCTCCAGCTTACGCTTACTCTCTGCAAATCTCCGGAAGATAGAGTTACGCGTCATGGTCGACGAGAGCTTATTCTGGCCTCACGATAGCAGTACCGCATCTTCCTGGCCGAACCTGGAGAGTCTGAACGTCATGTTCCACATCCGGTCACCGTCGGGCTTATGGTATTTCCAAGGCCCTTCCGGTGAAGGGAAACGCGACAAAGGTGAACACATCCAAGAGCATCTCGCCTACCCTCCGCTTGATGACGGCGAAAGCGATGAGGATTGGCATCATGCGTCTGCTAAACATCCATGTCGGAACTTGCCGACCTTTCGCGTTGTGCCTATCAACGACATGATGGAACCGTTCTTAGAGTCATTTGCAAGGGCTGTGGCGAGTATGCCTAGACTCAAGGAGGTGCTGCTCTGGGCGCCGCTTGTATTCCACCCAGATGACGGAGAAGGTGAGGAGTCTGACGACGGAAACGAAAATGTTGTAAACGACGAGACAGAACCAGAAGATAATGACGAAAATGTGGACAAGCTCACCGAAATCATCAAACCCACAGCTATTGCTCTCTACCCCAACGACGCTCTAGCTTGGGGCATAGCGTACGTAGCACCTGGCGGGTTAGCCTTCGATATGGGCCAGAACAAGTCGCCATATCGTCAGCTGTGGTGGAGGGTAGGACAATGGCGGCCCGGCAAAGAGCTCCATGAACTTTTCCAGAAGATTGGCGAAACTCAAGCCAGCATTGTGCTGAAAGAATTTTGGACCGACTCTCAGTACGGCGAGGGCTTGGTTGCCCGCGAGTGGTTTTCTGGGGAGTCCTTCTTTCGTTCTGTGCGGGGGAGGTATCCTGCTTATTTTTAGTGGCACAGATAAAGAATAGACTGTTGACATGTCTCATGGGCAGGCGCCATCGAGGCTTCCCCAGTGAGAACGGCAGATTCCACGTTGCCAAAAGGATTTTTTCCGACTAGCTTGATGCACAAGCAACCATCTGTTATACTCCGTGCAAAGCAGGTCGTCTGTAGCCTGTCTGTCTCTTGATTGGGGAAGCGAAGCAGCGGTATAGCATCAATGAAATTGATGATGTCCGTCCAATACGTAACAGCACAGTTTACCGAGACCCAAGACCATGATGGCCCATGGTACGAAGCGTTATCATCGTTCTCGACCACGTCGATGTCCAATCGTTCAACCCGCCACATCAGATCGAAACAAAGCAAATGTTCCCAAGACCTGCTGCGTATTCTCCTCGGATATCTTGGACGAGATTGCAAATGCCATATAACGCGATAAGGCAGTCGAAACGCTTGATCGGACGAAGTGCAGAATATGCTTCAATTGACTCGGTGGAAACGCAGCACGTAATCAGCACATTCCCTGACGTCTGCAAGATATGTAGCTAAATCGTTAGCTAGCTTGGCAGCTTTTGAGATGGCCCACTCATCGACTGTGACTGTGAGGAATTCAAACTACAGGTATATCAACTTCAACCCTGCTATCTCGCTTCGGTCAGGTTGCGGGCCTGCTATTCGTTGCATGTATGGAGCGCAGCGTGGTGTACAACTATATTCATACCCTCAGGTGTTGGGCTGTCGCAAATTTTGATTGTCAAGTGGAAAGACACTGGGAGCTCGTACCAACAATTAGTATCAGTGTCTGTCTCAATCGCACGCGCTTGCGCAGATACGTACCGGTAGGAGCTAAGCTGCCAAACTCAATCGCTATTCCTAAACAGCTGACCAATAGAACCGACTTACACCTTCCGGTTACCCGTTTTCATAAACAGAACAGACGTCAAAGGTGAAACGGTGCTTTTCCTTTGCACGTCACGGTAGCCTTTGTAACCTGAATTGAGAGTACGTTCTGTCGCTAAGGTTTTGACACATAGCTGAGTGTCAGTGCTACGACTAGCTGCAGCTGAGTTCATGACTGGTGCACGCTGGTTCCAGACCTACCTAGGTAGCTTCGCCCGCACGGCTCTCAGCTTGATGGCGCGCTGGTCGTTGTCCAATATCTGCCCACCGTCCAACAAGCATGTGCTCCTACCGAAATCTCTCTGGTACCTCATCCAAGTCTGGCCTCCCTGGAAAAGTGGTTGCGAACCCCATGCCCAACAAAGGCACCAGGTTCCCGTTTCTATGTCTCTCCCATGATGTGCCAGCGCCATCAAGAGCAACGACGTCAAAATCAATCTGTGGGCACTTCTCACGCCACAGCACTTTTGCTGCCTCAGGCTCTTCCCAACTTAAATGATCAAAGGGACACTGGAATACCCACTCAGTGCGCGGTCGCTCGATATTTGTGCGATCTATCCCAGGTTCGTGCTCAAAACCAATAGAGTTTGGAATACTTTGAAGCAAACCTCGAATCGTTAGACGCGCGAAAGTAGAAAGTCCAACCCTCGTACTGGTGGAAGGTGTGCTGGAGTCCACCTTTATGGCCAGATCCTCGATGGAAATGGGTGACATCAGGCTTGAGCTCTCCTTGATGAGAAGCATTGAACTCCAAGTCTAGATATTCAAGTTTCGGCATGCACGTTACCGCACGAGCCAAACTCAAGGCAAGTTCGTCAAAGAACTCGGGTTGAGGCCGCGTGAGGAATCGCCGCGCCGGCCATGCGCCTACCGCTTGGTCCCTTTTTAATTCCTCTTCGTTGTCATAGTCTGGGTTCAAAGTTTTGGGATCGGGCCAGTCGTACAGCTCGTGCTCAGGATAATTTGCGGCAGGACGGAGCCAGTAATCCCCGGATGATCTTTCAAGGCTGGTGCTGATATCAAGGATTCGAAGATTAGGCCAGCTTGCGACAAGAGAAGTGGCAGGCGCATCAGGGTCCCAGAACAGTGCGGCAGATATGGAACTAACACGTATAGCTAGTGTAGTCAGATGAGTCGAAGCGTGTCGTATGGATCTCGACAGAGAATCCAAGTTGTCTCTCAGGAAATTGGGTGGGTGTACTTCATGGTTTCTGATACCTCCATATTCGAGACAACCATATAGAGTTTTCAGAGTCACGGGAAGCTTCAATATTTGATCTGCGAGCGCTTGAACTGAGTTAGTACAATGTGCACTCTGACTGCATCAGCAGACTACACTTACCGTGACGGAGACTCCTTCTGGCCACCGGCCACTGTAACTCGTAATCCGAGCCTACGGTCTTTAGGCACTCGAGTGCAGGCAGTGAACTCGCAACGCTGCACGTCACAACCGTCGGCCAGAGGTCGATTTCCTCGTTGGTTTCCTCTGTGACCCACAGAGACTTTACAGACGGAAGCAAGGGTAGCCTAGGGAGGCTAGAAAATTCCAGCAACGTAAATGTGCTGAAATCTCCGCTACACACGTCTGGGCCGAGGAAATTGTACAGCGAGAACCCTGCCACATCGAAAAAGACTATTTCGACGCGCAGGTCGTCTTCCCAGCTAGCCAGTTCGTCCCAAATTGCTTTGACCTCGCGAAAAAAGCGCGCATGCTCATCCTGAGCAGCAGCGAGACGTATACGAGAAGAACTGCCGCAATCTTCCGCTAGAAGCGTCTCATCGCCAGTGAAGGTGGTCCTGTCCGACTTACACTCCCCACGCGGACAGACTTGGCAACATGGAGCACAATACGATTCCTCATCGCTGTCTTCGTCGCCGCCACTCTCATCAGCACTGTGTTGCTCATCCATGTTTGGCTCTACCCGTGCAAAATAACCTTCAAACCGGATATTCAGTCTTCGTAGCACCTGCCTGCGCCTGGGGTTTCCACGGAACGCTGAACGAAAGCATCCAATCTCCTGCGGGCTCAGGTGTAGATAGTGCCACGTGTAGTCTTCTACAACAGTCTGCCAATTGCGGTTTATTGCCGAAAAACGTCGTAGACGAGTGTCCCCTCCGGTCTTTCTGTACTCGTGGATGATCTGGTGGATGATCTCAGTGGGTAATTGACCATGACGGTCTCTGGGTGTTGGAACGATGATGGTAAAACGAGGTACAAACGCCTGTCCGTCTGTCACTCAACCATTCAACACTGGCGGAAACGTGAGACCAGGAAAAGAATGAGTGGACTCAAATTAGGGCTACGCGGGCAATATATATTGTCGCGTAGCGTGAGGCTTTGAAGTCAGGCTAGCCGTTGTGGGCTACTGCGTCGGGGATCAACACGCTGTGCCACTTGCCGCGCCTCACCCTATTCTGTTACAAGTCTGCATCGCGTATCATTATTGCAGATGTGGCTACCGGACACTTCGACCCCGTCTCCATCGAAACTTAGCTAGTTGGATATCTGCTCGCGCTTCGCGGTGCGTCAAGATTCAACCATACTTGTCTGCAGTATGACTAACTATAAGTTGTATGCATCAAGACATGCCCGAACTCCGCAGAAACTCTAGACTCTATGGAGATGAAATGTGACTTCTCTACACACTGACCCGCCGATACAGAAACGAAGGCTACAATTTCGAGGTCGTCGGGTTCCCCAAGCCTTCATTTGGCAACAAGCACGTGCAGGATCACTTCTGCGAATCCACCTTGCACCAGCGTGCTTACCGAAGTCCGATTTCCGAAGGTGTTCTTGAGGCTGAGGTTTGAGCTTCGTTATAATCTATGGCTCCGCATATGAGTATCTATGCTGCAATGTAGCATCACAATCTGCTCAATCACTACTCTTTTTACACTCATGCGCAGCACGCTTCTAAGTGTGTCAAGACATTCATTCAGTCTACTCATATCGTTCGCAGGTTTATTAAGATTTAACAGCTGACCGCTGCTGCTGTTATGAAGGAACCCAAAGGATGATAGTGTCAAGGGTAACGCTTTAGTTGAAGCTTAAAGCATCTGACCGTGAATTGAGCATTTGAGTTTGGAAGAGAATGATGAAAGATTGCGTCTTACTTTTTTCGCCGTTGCGTGCGTGAGTGAGTGTCATATGGTGCTGGTTGAATGTCTTGGCTTTATATCTTCTCCTTTCGCGCTGTGTCTTGTTTGGCAACTCTCTTCTAGAATGTGTTTTGGTCATGGTGCGATAAACAGCTTGTCTGCACAATGGCGTACGACGAAACATATTTTTAGTTGTCGATGAATCCATTGACATAAACACTCCTACTGTATTTCGGCCTTGGTACCCGCTCCTTGCAAATTGACAAACTTCCTTAGCAAGTAGCCTGCATTGAATCGCTCGTAGATGCTCCTTCCATGGTCAGACACTGGCTGCCTTGAAGCCACAAACAGTACCCCCTACCTTACATGTTGTCCACTTGCGTGACAATCACCGCCAGCAGAGCCCCACCAATAGCGACCATCCAAGACGCAACCCCAAACGCTCCTTGAATATCAGACCTCAACGCTGTCCACAGGACACCGAACAACATACTCGCCAGTAATAGTAGATACACCACGATAGCTATCATACTGGAATCCCAACCCTCTTTGTATACCCCAACCCTCAGCTGGCTGATCCGGTTGCCCAAATAGCTCCCCCCCACTTTCGTTTCGGGAGCTGTTGTACAATCCACCTGCTCATTGGGTGCGGTTCCTTATCACACGTGAAGAGTGAACGTAGGCACTCCGGCGGCACAGGTGGGAAGGTCTTCGAGGGGACAGGATAACACTGATATTCCGCAGTATTGATGGGTTTTACTCTAGCTTTGGGCGGAAGACACTCGCACGTTGTGGTGGCTAAGCTATTCGATGTACTGTCGAGAGGAACGCATGATACTCCATGTGGTCGAATTATTACGCTGTTGCCCATGGGGAGATGGAAGTTGACGAAAAAGATGCCCTGCACGCACTTCAGGGAGAGCATGGGGCTGCGGCTTGCGCCGTTGAGTGAACGTTGTGATCGTCGTGATGGTCTTGCCAATCTTGTTCTGCAGCTGGTATCACGTCGCCCAAGTTATATTTGCATCCTGAGGGTGCGAACAGAGAGTCTGGTATCCCACTAGCTGGTAGTTTCCCGAGCATCTCCCCGACCTTCGACATCTTTTGTTGTATATCCCTGTCTGAAATATCGGTCTGAGGTATCGGATCAAGGTCCAAGTCCTTCATGGTGAGCGGCTCGAGTTGCCGTTGTGTTGGCACAGGAGCGACAGCAAGCTCAGGATGTTGCTTTTTGTGATGTTTCAAACGAAAATCTTTGCTTTGGAAGCCCCTTCCGCAATTAGGTGATTCACAACGATATCCGTCGATAAATTCTGTATGCAATCTTCTTCTGTATCTAGCAAGGTCATACTGCTCATAAAGTCCAATAAGATCAGAGTCATAACCCTGCATCTGGTCCAATTCTTTCTGCGATCGACTTGACATGAGTTCACGTAGCGTCGTTCCATGGCAAGCCTTGTCGTCATATGGGTCTGACGTAGAGTCGATCCCAGCATCCAGGATCGCTATCTTGGGAGAAGTACTGCGATGGTTCGTCCGAGGTGTTTGTTCCGATCCATGATCCAGCTTCGGTTGATGCTTACGTTCGTAACTTTCCCGCCTTTCCTGCTCCTCCAGGTGGTCGACGTAGCCGCTTGATCGGGACCGATGTATATTTGGTTGTGAGTCTTGCTCAAATGCAACGCCATCATACGTGTAGTCAGAAGACGGTGTTTCCATCTTGCAGAATGAAGGGGTTGTAGGGTCATTAGGAGCAACAAGATGTGACAGACTCATGAAATAGAATGAGGTCGAGTCCATATGATCAGGCTGAAGGACTCCGGGAGCTGCGCCTCCCGCACTACTGCATGTCAGCCCCAGCCACACTTTCGCATAGTGCGACAGGTATAATATCACAGGGTCGAGCACCAGCTGTCTTCTGATTTTGTCACTAAAGTGCTGTACATGCAAGTCCGACTGCATAAAAAGTATCTTCATGCATTTGTGACCATCAGGAATGGTGACCAAAGCTGCATCAGTTCCATATGTGGAAGATGCGTGGATTGACCAGAACCATCGTAATTGATCTGAAATTCCTTGAGAAGAGCGCAACCGAGGTGTCGAAAGATGTTCGGACGAGGTTATGGTGATTGGCACTACATCTGCTTGGTGTGACGTCCGCGAAAGCCGGGAAGGTGTAGCACTGTTCATGAGAATGTATTTGGGGATAAGTGGAGTAACTAAGAAGATATGAGGATTCAACAGCTTCCAACACAACCACCAACGCACCAAAGCCACTTCAAGCCAGAAATTCATTCTCACATACAGACGTGAGCAGATGTACATATATATCTCAAAAACGCTGCTCCGCTGTCCATGTTTACACCTAGAAACGCTGGCCAAAAGGCGCCGTATCTCTGTATTGGTAGCCTGGCCAAACTGTATTTGCAGTTGAAGTTGGATGTCTGGTTGATGGTGCGTCGGGAGCAATCGTAGATGTATAGTAAGGCGATGAAGGCAGATGCATTTGCCGAGATGAGGAGATTGTGTAACTCTGAGTCAATGGGTGAGAGTTGCTAGGATACTGCGTTGGATACCGAGGAGTCGTGGGTGTTTGGGTGTTGTACCAGTCACTGTGGCTTGTGGAGTACATTGAGTTATCGCCTCCGTGGTACTGCACGGGCCAGTTGTGCATATTGTGTGGGTCTTGGTGTCTCGTGGTCATCGATGTGTTTGGGTTGCCCGGCTCCGACCATGTCCACGACAGCTGGTTACTGCTAGGATCTGGAATCGTGCTCTGGATGTATGTGGCCTGTGAGTCTTGGTACATGAGCGGCATGAGCGTACGGCCCCGCGGCATCTCGGCTTCCGTCTGATGGGGAGTACCTGGGTCAGAGGATGAGCTCTCAAGACCGTCGTCATTCAGAACCAATTTGGTAGCGGTCCGACGTGAGAGTACGGAATAGCGGTTCTTGACGCAGTTCTTCGACCGGTGAGGGAGGTGTTGCTGTTGTATGTCTTTCCAATGTCGCCCAAGGCGATTTACGGCCGTTAGAAGAGCCAAATCCTCATCTGCTCGCCACTCACTGCGGTCGAGACGCGGGTCGAGCGATTGTTGCCAGCGCTTTGCGCACTGGTCGGCACTGCGTGAAGAGACACAGGTAGCGACTTTGGTCCATTGGGATCCATAACGGTGTACACCGTTAAGAAGGAGTTGATCTTCTGACCTCGACCACTGGCCCTTGTTCAAGCCTTCGGCGACTGAATTGTGCCATCTCTTACGGCAGTCTTTGTTTGTCCTCCCTGGGAGTACCGAGGCAACCCGACACCAATCTCTGCTCCCACCTTCTGTTTGTTGAACTTCGACTTGTTCGCGTAAGATCTGGTCTTCAGCCAACGACCATCTTCGGGGTTGTCGTTCTGAGTTTGCCATGATGTCTGCTTGAATGAGCAGTTTCCTCACACACTGGACTGCAAACAAAACCTTTGGTGAGGTCGAAGGTGATTAGCTAGAGAAGAATGATGAATTTCCAAACGTGGCAGTATCGAAGCGGCGGGTATCATACGGTCCGAGAGGGAGGCTTAGATCTGTCAGCCTGGCCGATGGCTGATATAGACCAACTAGCCGCTCGATACTGGTTCAAATCTTCCAAATGACGAACGCTGTACATCTTGCAGACACGCCGCTTGTTCGTTTCGCCGGTGAAGCATCACGTACGTCGTGGACTAGTCAACCACCACAACACACTCCAATGTATCATATCCGTACGAACAGCGGCCGAAAAAAAATGCCTGGCAGCGATTGGATACCACGACGATGCGTTGCATCAGGCGTACGCATATTGAGCCCGGTACCTGTGAAGGACCGACTTACGGGCCCAGATCTTACTCCGAAGGGCTCGCAAGTGACCAGCTACGAGAATACTAGATCATTCACCGGTGCGGCTTGACGCAAGGCTGGAGGCGGTATGTCCGAGAAAACCGTCAGCTTATGGTGCCACAGTGGAGATCTATGAGACAGAGCTAGCGAAACGATGGTTATCTGCACCGTACTAATACCAGCATTGGTGAGCATTGTTGTGTTTGGAAATAGGGGTTCGAAGACCATGGCGTACATAAAAGGTCGGTGTAGACAAAGGTCGTGCGACTTGAGAAGAGACGCGCACGTAAGCTGTGACATAGTTGTACGAAGTAAGCGAGAAGATGTAACACCTTCAGGGAAAGACAAAGAAATGGCTAGTATAAGGCTTAGGTGTAAAGAAGCTAGAAAGGCAGGAGCTTGTTTGGCACCACGCCAAGGAGGGTCAAGGTGGATAGTGACGGTTGGCAATCTGTCAGCCTGCAGATACAGATAGTGAAACTGTGTAGACTTCACATCGACTTGTTGCAGGCTATTGGTCGATGTGTATCGCCAGCATGACAGCGTTTAGGGGTGGCATACTCGCAGTGTACCAGTTTCTGAGGATGCATTGAACTGTGCATGTGACCTGAAGCAGCAGGCTGGGTGGGCAAGAGCTGCCGAGGCGGAGTATACAGCGGTGACGGTTGTGTAACCATACTCGCATGCCAGATGTGGCTCCGTCCATGCGTCCAATCTTGGGACTTTTTCCCAGGGAGTATCGAGCATGCACAGGCGTCGTCGCTATATGGTGGGAAAACGGACATCATGCTTCGGTGACTGCATGGCACATGTTTGCCTCTGTCGTGTCCTCTGCTTGATCGCGCAGTGTTCGTACGTTGCTTGATACTGAACCTGCATGTGCTGTCGTGCTGGTGTGTCGTCCTCAAGATTTGCCCATAAGCCGCTGCGCCTTTTCCAGTAAGACCTGGCTCTCTCGTCCTAGCTTCCTCTGCCCGTTGGGACCTCCTCTGGCCTTGGCCATTGCTTTTCTGAAACGCTCACGCTCTGCGATCTTCTTGGTGCGCTCCTTGTCTGCATCTTCTCTCGCTTTCTGCCGTGCTTCCGCTTCTTCCTTCTTCTTGCGCGCAACTTCAGCCTCTTTCTGGAAGGGCTGCGAGCGCGGTCGCCTCTGTCGCCGATCGAAGGAGGAGACTGCAGGCTCTTTCTCAGGCTCTTCAAGCATCTTCACCCGGTCTGGATGGGGTTCGAGCGTAGGTTCTGGTACCGGTTCGGCGGGCTCGTCGGTGTTGGTGACAGCTTCAGCTTCTCGCTCGTAGACAGATTTGCGCGGTGCATCTTCCGCCCCTTCCTCTCGTGCCTTGATTTTGGCATATTGCTTCTTGAGCTTGGCCTTGTAAATGATGTCCTCCTTGATCTTCTTCACTGCAAGATCGTTAGTGTCTTGTGTCCGTTCAGCTGCTCAGCTGGGAAGTGCACCTTTGCGCCTATGGGTGCCATCTGGCAGGTTCGCAGGCCCAATCTGGAAACCCTTCTTCTGCTTCTTCACGGCTTTGGCAGTATCGCCGTCGTGGGCTCGTTTCTCTGCCATGTCTGTATTTTGGATTGTATGGGGTCTCGTTACTGTTTTTTCGCACGCGTCAGTCAACGCACGGGAAAGCGCGACCAGAGCGGAATTCTGCAGCCTTGGCACCGTAATCGATAAGGCCTGCGCCACTCACGACTCCCACGACGCCGCACCGGAGACGACGCGCCCGCTTTGTGCACCATGAAGGCTGAGCGGGCGCTTTCTTCGTCGTAGGGCCCGTTTCTCGTCGTGTGACCTTCCCGCTGCGCCAGACCGCCGCCCGAAAGCCGGTCTGGCCGCTGGCCCACGCTCGGCGCCGTATCTGCGCCGATAAGACTCATCGACGAGCAGCCGAGCTCCTCTTTGTCGAGCATCACAGCGCGTCATCCTCCAAGACCCTTGCCGCCATCTCCTCCGCACCTTGCACCGGAACCTCCACAGCGTTTCGTCTTGACGTTTGAGCGGCGTGCGCACGGTGAGGCGGCTACCGGTACTGGAGCCAGCGCATCCTTTGACTTTGAACTGGGTTTTCGTTTCTTGTGTCATTCGACGGGCCAGCAGGTGCTCCAACCACTTGCTCCTCCCTGCCATTGCAGTGCTCTGCCCTCCCCGTCACGCTTGTCACATCCTCGTCACCTCACCACCGCTGTTGAATACCACTGTTGAAGTCCAGGCAATCGTTGTACCTATGTTGTTTCCAGCGATAAGTCGTTTCAAAGATGCCAATATTTCATGATCCCCATGAAAGTCCGCCCCGGCGGACTACAGCACGCCAGATGTCGTCAGATGAAGCTCAAAGAGGAGGAGAGTCAACGCCTACCCATCATGTATCGCCCCTAGATGATTTGCGTGCGCACGATGCTACAGGCTCAGGCTTGGTTTGCGAGCCAGTCAGCCATGCAGCAAGACCAGTTTCGCGCGACCGGAACGAGCTGATCGACCAGATCAAGAGAGTGAAGAGTCCTCTCTGGCAGCTTGGCCAGGACGTGAGCAACCATTTTTTTCCTTCAAGAATGCCGATACCAGACGAAAAGTTGAGTCCACAGTCCAGAGGCTGAATCTTTGCAGCAGACTAGTTTTCGCGATCGCAATCGACAGTCTCCACGGCCACCGTCTCAAGATCGCCCAAAGACGCCTACCACCCCTTCTGCAGACCGTCAAGTGCCACGCACAGCAACTTCTGGGCAGCCAGTTGACCATGTTTCGGCGGGTCTGGAGATTGCGCGACCTCGGTCAGCTCTGCACTCTGGAGATTTCCGCGAGAGGAGCGCGTGCGTAGACACTGGCCGTGCGCCTCCTGCATTTCTAGCAACATCACCTGTCGTTCCTTGGGATCGCTCGTTTCCCGCGGCTGCTGTTCCGCTACTCCGAAATGCAGCTCAACATCCTTTCAACAATGCGCTCACCTACGACCCCCCTACGGTTTCGCGTGCTCGAGCGATCTCGCAGTCGCCATCGGCCTCGTTCACGTTTATGCCGCCCACGAGTCCGCTAGTGCAACAAGTCAACAATACAGACCTCGATTTCTCTTCGCGACCGAGCTCCAGACGCGGTTCCAGAAGCCCTGATCGCAGCAACCGACGACATACCTTCTCGCCTGACTCGTTCCAACCATATCAGACAACGCAGCTAGCGAGGTCAGCCAGTGGTACCCCAGCAGCACGACACTTGAGGCGTGGGGGAACAATACCCTATCAAGCACATCAGCCCAGACGATCCGTCACATCTCTCAGTAATATCGAACCACATTCCAGCCCTCAAACGCCGTTTGCTGCCCGACGACCTTCTATATCATCAGATGCATCGCCTTTGCATCATGCGCCCATGGTCGGTTCGTACGAGGAGTCGATACTTCGCGGCCGCATGTCGACCACTCCTTCGCGACCTTTGGACTTTGTTGCTAAGATCGGAGTGCTCGGACGGGGACAGTGCAAGTCGAGCTTAAAATGTCCACCACACGTGACTGTGCCGTTTCCTGCAGTCTTTTACAGCTACAATACCGGCAATGGAAGGATATCTGATAACGAGCCCAGTCCCTACGTTGGTCTGATTGATTTGGAGCATTCGCTTCATCCCCCAGTCGAGAACCAAGAGTCTAGCAAACGCAGAAGACACCGTACTTCCCCGGCGCCAGATCACAACAGCTTTAACTTCCGGTTAGATCTCGACGATGAACATGCCGATGATACCGGTAAGACGGGTCTACGACGCAGAGAAAAGAAGAAACGAAGGTCAACGTCACCCAAAGCACCGCCAGGTGGCTGCTACCGCATACCTGCCGAAGGCCAGCTGCAGATCGTTTTAAAGAATCCCAACAGAACTGCAGTGAAACTGTTCCTCGTGCCATACGACGTATCAGATATGGAGCCAGGTCAAAAGACATTCATCCGCCAGCGAAGCTATTCAGCAGGACCTATCATAGACATGCCCTTGTCCTCTCGTAAGAACTTTGGAACCGATCGGCCTGAAGCTGCACTGAGCAACTCGGATGACCCCAGGGACCGCCCAATCCTGCGCTATCTAGCCCACCTTCATATATGCTGTACAGGAAAAGGCCGTTACTACCTGTACAAGAGCATCCGAGTCGTCTTTGCTAATCGTGTGCCGGATGGAAAAGAGAAGCTGAGAAATGAAATACAACAGCCTGAGCCAAAGTACAGTACGTACAGGCCCGCGCGCGAATCCACAATTACACAGAATGTACCATCACACGACGTGTCCCTTGTTACCGAGACAATCCACCAGCGCCGAAGCGCAGCCTGGCCGCTTTCCCGCTCCCAGCAAATGTACGATCAGATGGATGGTCTTCCGCAAAATCCTCAGTTACCGCCGCCTGCCGTCCGGTTCACTGGGGGCTCACTGAGTTCGCCAGCATCCGGCGACTACGGGACAGGCGTTCCGCTCATGCAGCCCATTCCTTTCAACCTCACACGGCTTGCGACAATCGAGTCGCGGCCAATCTCTCGGGAGCGGATGGACATCGATCCGAAGAGCCCGTTCAGATCACCTCTTGCATCGCCACCGCCTGGCGTTGGAACCTCTGTTGCCAACCAAGAAGCAATATTCGAAAAGCTCAACAAAGGCGATATCGGGTACGGAGGTAACGCTTTCTCACCTTTGGGAAGCCCTGCTTCTCCGCCTGCTGCAGGCCTCCTGGCTCAGCGGCTTCGTGGACTGGAAATGCAGCCTGAAGCAGATTACACTTAAGAAACTCCATATACTCAGAGCTTTTGCACCACACCACTTTCGATCCGCATTTGGATTTCCACGACGGCGTTTGGCATACCAACATGTAATACCCACAGCTTCCGCCTGCAGTCCTTTCTACTTGCATTATTTCGGCGTTTTCTAGAGACGGGTCGCCTATCACAGGCTTTGCCATATTCTTGTCTTCTAATCCAACTGGTTCAAGTTTGTGTTGTCTTATTCTATATGACCTGGTGTCTTGGTCTTGTGTAACTTGATGACCTCTCCAAGGTCATTTGCAAAAGCTTGCAGGAACCCTGCGGCGCACCCCTTGCATCATCAATGTCCTCTGCACATTGCCCATGAGACTCAACTGTCAAATGACCGAATCTGCACTTGGCTTTATCAACGCCGGCGGTGAAGATGCACACTCTGCCAGGGTCTCTGCCGCTGCATAATTTGTGCAAATCACTCGAACTAGACCACGAAGCTCTCATCCGCCAAAGCGGGATCTAGCATTAGTCTGCACACTACGCCGCTAGTAGCTTCCTCATCTCAGCTTTCATCTCAACCTTGAATCGCGCAATCGTTTGATCTTTGCTCGCACCTCAACCCTACTGATCCACCATCTTTATCTTCCTGGCGTTGTAGTGCTGCAAAAATTACGATGTCGCCCACCGAGCGCACACCCCTTCTTGGCGGAAATCCTCTTCCTTTCTTGAGCTCAGACTTCATTGGCAATGGTAGCAACACCAGAAGAGACATTCACCACCAATTCTGCCTCCTCGTCGGTGTTCCTCCCTCCAATGGCCCCAAAGATGCACCAAGACGGTCGGACTTCAAACGGACCCTGTACGGCCGCGCAGTACACAAGCGCAACACTCAAAATGCCACTTACTTGTTCACTGCAGCGCTGTCCAATACACTCCTCTTGACCCAAGTCGTGCTCGGCGCAGCTTTGACAGCCCTCGGTGCATCCGAATCCAGTCATATCCTCATCACCGTTTTTGGCGCTCTCAACACCATCATCGCTGGTCTCGTAGCGTACTTGAAAAGCAGAGGGCAGCCGATGCGTGCTCGCATGTATAGGGACGATCTCGACCGGGTGGTGGACGAGATGGAGAATAGCGAGGTGATGTGGTTGGGCATTCAGCAGGGTGTGCATGGCTACGATGAGATCGCTATTGAAGATACAGTGAGTGTGCGAAGTGAGGTGGCGCGGTTGACGAGGCTGTTGGACAAGGCTGTGAGGAGTAATACCATGAACGACCGTAAGTCCGAAGTTCTCATGTCTCAGATATTGCTACTTTTAATCCGTCGCACGTTTCTTTCAAAGAGCTGTTCGAGTCAGTCGCCCTAACGATTTTCAGCCGACATGTACATGAATGCAGTAGGTGAAGGCGCAAACGCCGCGTTGCGCGCGAGACCCGTTCAGCCGGAGGTCATCTCTGCTCCAGAGTCATCGCCTGCAGCGACTGGCAACGCATCTGCGCCAGCAAACGCAGCCGCGCCAGCTCCAGCAGCGGACCCTGATGCAAGTCCAGCGAGTGCGCCCCCGAAGCCAAAGAGCCAGCCGTCTAGTCCTCCGCCAGAACTTAATGAAGAACCGGCGGAGCCAGTCAAACCAGGGAATGAAGCGACTGTGTCAGCACCTGCACCTGCACCGAGTTTTTCACCTATCGTTGCTGTTGACGCGCCGCCGAAGATTGATACTACTGTGAAACCGGCGGGTGAACCTGTAAACGGTGGACTCGTGGCCAACAAAGACGACGCTGAGGGGACGCTAGCTAAAGAAAGTGGCGAAACCAACGGTGGAGGGAGTTCGTCGGCTTCGACAGAGGAAGGAGATGATGGACTGGTGAAGAAGGGCGAGCAGAATCTCGACGGAGTGTAGCTGTTGTGATCCGAGTGCTGCGGCATTTGAGCGACTTGTACGTATTTACGCTTATTGAAGACCTAATGAATCATTGTTACTATCCAAGAAATAATCCAGGCGCAGTACGCCCCTTGCTTTGAATTCAATCTCACTCGTGCTCGGCACGGGGTTGCACAAAGGAAAGCCCATGGCCCCACGCTTCACTGCCAAGGAAGGGCGCCCTACCTCTCCCATATTCACCTTCACCTGCGACGACAATGCCTGTTTGCGTCTAAGCTACCAACTGCAGCTTGTGGCGTATATATAGCACCTACCCTCCCCCGTTCCCAACACTCCCACTTCCACTCCCAACTCCAAACCTTCAACCCAACCAACCCAGCCCAACCACCACCATGCAGCTGACCACCATTCTCCTCGTAACCATTGGAGGCCTTGCTACCGCCTTACCTACCACCACCACCTCACCGATCGAGCTCCGCAGCGACGCCCGCGCCGCAACGCTCTTCAAGCACCCCAACCTCGAAACCGTGAACGCCGACTCGACCTTCATCCCCTCAATCGCCTACTGCACCGACATCAGCAACATCTTCGGCGGCTTCGACGGCAAGATTAGGAGCTTGAGCGTCGAGAAGGGGTTCAAGTGTAATTTTTACAAGTGAGTGACACGCTAGATCCAACAATGACTGGTTGGTGAAGGAATTGTGAGAGAATCTGTGGGGAGAGATGCTAACACGATGGTAGGGAGGCAGGATGCGGTGTGAATGACTTCACGGGTGGGGGCGCGGTGTTGGAGGTTGGATTCAGGGATAGGAAGGATGAGCGGAGACGCCTGGGGGGCTGGGACCGGAAGATTCAGAGTGTGTTTTGTCAGCGGCTGCAAGCGCTAGTGGCTTAGGAGTCGTGTGAAGTGATGGGGGAATGGGCTGGAGCTTGAGCCTTTCTCGGGAGGTCAAGAGGCTTTGTGGTCTTGGATCTTCGTGCTCAGTGTGCGTTGTGTACGTGGGTGTTCGGGTATCGAAAGCTGCTTGATATAGGCTGGTTTGCCTGGTCTGCCGGAATCTCGAGAACTCAGTTGGCTCTCTGGTAGTGCTTTGACCTTTGCATGTTAGAGTAGCGACTATGGTGTACATTCCTACAGTCTCCAGCCTCCCCGTGCTACTGGTCTATCCATTGAGCCTCCATAGTTCGGAGAAATTGAACATCAGGTTCTGCTATTTAATTTCCCAACCTTGTGGTTGTGGAAAGAGAGTCATTCCAGAAAATGCTCTCTCCAACAACATTACAGCTACAACACCACATATGCTCGTCAACACAGCCCCAAATGACGTCCACAACCCTTGAAGCTCAGTGCGCCGGAAGTTCTCTCGCCCTTCGTGACGTGGTTTTCAATATTTCTTGCGGAGCACAAATTGTCCACAGGTCCCCAGAAAATGAGAATACGACAAAAGGAGCGAGTGCATCGCGCACACTGAGAAAATGGTTGTGAGATTAGATCTTTTTGGCCTCTAATCGGTTTGATCGACAGGCGGATGTTGGCAAAGAGCTCTCTAGGTGGCGGGATTTCTCCAAGAGCCAAGCGGATAGGAATTATATTTTAGGGTATTATAGCTACTGCGATGCTACATGCTTTTCAAGCTGCGTGCTTTCCACCTGATTCGCGATCTCTGTTATTCTGTCCTGGATGATGACGTCACGGGACTGCGGTTGAGGCTTCCACGTGCCATTGGCCGATATGCGAGTTCAAAGGACGGCACTCTGCCCGCATCTCTGTTTCCTCCTTCCCTAAACCTACGCTAAGATGCCGTGAAAGAGTGCGAGCTCCGAAGTTTGAGCTCGGCACGTCGAAAGGCCGAGCTGCTCGACGTAACTACCTCCTGCACGTCTTACTCAGCGCTACCTACAAAAGATGTCACCACACCCTTAAGTATCCCCGCCTGGTAAACAGCATGTGCCCAGATTTTTCAGTCATTCTTCAACATACCAACATAACAATCGAAATCGTGGACTATGACTTCGCAAGATCGTACCGTACTTGTGTTTGGCCCGACTGGAGCCGTGGGCTGCGCGGCCGCCATCGAAGCACACAGGCGTGGTGCTCATGTCTGGCTAGCAATGCGTGACCTGACCAAAAAGATCAACGGCTTGAGCGAGTCCGACAAGGATTCTAAACAATACACTCCCATCCAGGCCGATCTCTCGAAACCGGATACTGTCAAACAGGCTGTACAAAAATCCGGCGCAACATCAGCTTTTGTGTACACTATCTTCGACAGTGCAGATAACATGCGTAGTACTTTCGGTACCTTGAAGGAAGCTGGAATTGAGCATGTGGTTCTCCTGTCATCCTACAGTATCAAGGGCCCAGCAGAAGATGAACAAAACATGCGAGGCTTCATCCAGAAGATACACGCAAAGACCGAAGTCGCACTGAGAGATTCTGGTATATCGTTTATCGCTGTACGGCCAATGTACTTCACCAGCAATTTGTTCTGGCACCTGAACGAGATTCGCAGTGGGACAGTCCAGCTCTTGTACCCTGACATCAAGTTCGATTACATCTCGCCCACGGACATCGGCACAGTCTGCGGTGCCCTACTCAGCGAGCCTTACTTCAAGCTAGAGAGATATCAGGTTGTACCGTTGTGTGGCCCAGAGCTATACAGCCAAAGGCAGGCCATGGAACTCGTTGGGAATACACTCAGTCGCAAAATCGAAGTTCAGGAGATCAACGAAGAAGTCTGGT
Source organism: Phoma sp. RAV-16-625 (assembly GCA_004335185.1). Classification (NCBI taxonomy): domain Eukaryota; kingdom Fungi; phylum Ascomycota; class Dothideomycetes; order Pleosporales; family Didymellaceae; genus Phoma; species Phoma sp. RAV-16-625. The sequence continues at coordinate 21,802 of SAUA01000071.1, read as the reverse complement.
ATGAAAAGCAGCTAAAACAAATGCCTCGTCCGGTCATCGACTCTATCACCAACGATATGAGAGCCAGCAACTCCGGCCACGACTCGTACCCAGACTTCGCCGAGGTCTCTGCGAACATCTCCAAGTACGCGGAGAGGGAACCGACCAAGTTGAAGGAGTGGCTAGAAGCAAACAAGGCCGCTTTTGAGTAGCCTGATTATGTTGCTGGGCTCGAGGACAACTGACGCACAATTGAACGGCTTAGCAAACAATGGACCTGTTGCAGTGACATATTCCACGAAGCCGCTCTTTCACGCTTGTTGACTTACCCAACGCTTGATGCGCAAGTGACTACAAGCATTCGTATTCAAGTCTTAAAGGTTGTCCTATCCCTTGAAACTTGAAACGTGCGCTAACTATACAAGGCAGCTGTAGGATTCTGTTGTTACGTGACAAATGAACATCTCTCGTGTTCGTGCCCCCCGCAGTGTGATCGACATTACAAATGTTTCATGCGCTAACGTATCTGTCCACTATTCTTGCTATAATATCATCAACGCAGCCTCTTTCTAAGCTGTCAGAGCTGTCTCACCCTCCGCAAGAATGTCCTACATCTTAGCAAGTCTCTTGCTATTGCATAGCTTAGGGGTACATGCGCAATCTCAACCCACCTCGATACGATCAACAGGAAATCCAATCCTTGCCGATGGATCCTACTTCTCAGCCGACCCGGCACCACTGGTTGTTAACAGTACACTCTACATTCTGGCTGGTCACGATGCCGCACCTGAAAATGAGAACAGCTTCATCATCAACGAATGGGAGATGTTTGTTTCCAAAACGACGCCCGATCCTGCAGGATCAGAGTGGGATTTCTACCCGGGCATCATTCAGCCTGACGATGTTTTTGCGTGGGCTTCCCCAGGAACAGCCTATGCCGCGCAGATCGTGGAGGGGCCAGATGGGAAGTTCTATCTGTACGCGCCAGTCACCGAAGCTCAATCGAGTAACGCAGACAAATTCGCGATTGGTGTTGCTGTTGCAGACAGTCCACTAGGGCCTTTCAAAGACGCCCATGCATCTGGGCCGGTTCTCTCCCAATCCGAGCCTGCCCCTGGGAATGACATCCAGAACATCGACCCCACCATCCTGGTAGATGACGATGGAAAAGTCTACGTTTACTATGGTACTTTTGGAGCACTTCGTGGATACCAATTTGAAAGCGACATGGTGACTCCGATTGGTGAGGTCACCACTGTTTCGACCTTGACTGGTTTCTTCGAAGCGCCATGGATCATGAAGCGCAATGGCACGTATTACATGCTGTACGCTGCAAACAACGCTGGACCGGACTCGCTGTGTACTCCCACCTCTTACCACGCCTGCATTGCATATGGTACGGCTAGCTCACCATTGGGACCTTGGACCTTCCGTGGTGTTCTGCTCGATATTGTATCTTCCACAACATCACACCCCGGCGCTGTCGAGCTTGACAGTACCTGGTATCTCGTGTACCATACCGCAGATGCGGACACGGGTGGAAACTTCCGACGCAGTGTCGCATTTGATGAGATGACCTTTGACGATGCGCAGAATCCACCGCGCATCAACAAAGTGGTGCAAACACGCCGTCCTCCACCACAAGCTGGTCAAACGCGCAACATCGCGCCACGCGCAAAGGCGAGCTCGGCAAACACAACGCCAATTCAGTACTGGATCGCTGCTGTGAACGATGAGAAGATTCCATCAAACCCCCTTCCGCCGGAGTATTGGAGCTCCTACGCTGGCGAACAGTCACCCCAGAACTCTACACTCACGCTTACCTGGAACACAACCGTAGCTCTGAACGGTACTCGTATGGTGTTCCTTGCAGACCAACCTGCTGGCTCAAACATTGGCGTGCCCCCACCTGCTAGTTGGAGCATGGAATACCTGTCGGACAGTGGACCGTGGGTGGCTATTAAGAGTACATATCCGACGACAGTGACAGACGACCCTGATGAGCTCGGATTTGCCCAGATCAACACGACGTCAATCAGGGCCTCTGTAATTGCATCGGGAAGTAACGGTCAATTTGGTGGGGTGGCAGTGAAGGAGTGGGAGGTGTTCTCCGCAACAGCTACATGAGAATGGTCGGTGCAACAACCGGATTTTCACTTTGTGGGTACGAGCATTCGCAAGTTAGTAGACAATTGTGAAAGCTTTGTATTGTGGTTGCAAATAAAGTGTAGAAATATTGACTTGACATGCCCTCCATGAACCAGAACTTGCACATGCAGAGACCCCTACTTTGCCACAATGCTCTTGTAAATCCACCTTCACATGCCCAGCTGACGATTACATGTCGAATGACTTACTCCTCGGCCTCAGTAGCCTGGAAACCCCTTGCGAACCTTCCAGGCTTCCAGACGGAGAACGAAACTGCAAATAGTCAGCATGGTTCCGTTTATTCGTATCGAGATCATATACCAGATCCACAGCCACTGGCGCTGCTGACCTTGACAGTGCATCCATTCAAGAGCTCTCCCTTGATGGTGCAGGCGCCCTTGGACCAGTTCACAAACTGACGTGCGCCGCCATGGTCTAAGGGCTCAGACTTCTGCACATGGAAGTCTCCGACGGTGGAGGTATGGGCTGTGAGGAAGCAACCCTGGATACCTAGACGTTGCGATGAGTGTTTTTTCGTCGAGTTGTGATGAGCTCATACCGGAGGCAAGCGCTGCCGCTGTGAAAAAGATAGAGGTCTTCATTGTTCTGATGATGCAGTCAAGAGTTGGTTCTGGTTCTATCTGTTGTGGATGTTTCTAGTAGCAAAGGATTGGCTTTATATATCATTTCCTTGAGATCTGAGCAGACACATTTCTTGAAAAGGTCTACAACTCACCATCTCTGACCCTAGACGAGCCGACGCGTACACTGCAATTTCCACTCAAAGGTCAATCTTTGCATATAACCGCTTGCTTTAGATTGATTTCTATTCAAGATGGTGAAGATTTCCAGGCATTGCTGCTGGTGATATGATGCTGCGCAGAGGTCATTGGACTGACACACTCTACGGCTATATAGACCAGGCTTCACAAGGAAATCCTGACCATATCGCATCTCGGTTCTCGTATCGCTATTTCAATGGAAAGTACCAGTGGATACAGTACCACTAACTGTGGCTTGAGCATTGAGGATCATATGGGCAGTGACGCATCTCGGTCCATCTGCATCCGAGACTCTGTTGAAGACTTGATTGCAAAAGCAGCTATATCCCTGCTAATTTGAGCTTGTTCGAACGTCTGGGTGTTTATACGAGTACTGGTGATCGATTAAGGTTTTGAGATGGGATCTAGTCCGGAGTACTGTGTCCGGCCATTCAGCCGGCCTATCAACAGCGAACGATCTTTGTGGGTCAATGCATCGAACATGTTGAATTTGTTCAAAATCTGGAAGTTGTGTCTTTTATTGGGTTCCGGTATAGTGGATCGATAATTCAATTTTGCTGTAACAACAACGATTCGTTTCATCAACCCACTGGAGATACATGGGATGATCGTAATGCGCAGCTACATCGCCAGCAAGTACGGCTGTTTTAGTCAAGAGAATAAAATATGATGCCCCACAACCTATTCTTACTATGGAGATTATCACGCTTCAACGATCAAACATCTAACTTGTCCCGCCCTCTCCGTCCTCTCACATGACCATAAAACACAGACACCCCATTCTCACTCCTGACAGTACCCTGCACAAATGCAATCTCGGTAGGCTGTATACAGAAACACTCCAAAACTCTGCGCTTCAGGACTTACCTGTCCATACGGAGCGTTCTCGGTGTACTTGTACGGATTGATAACGGGAGCAATCACACCGCTCGATCCCACAGTCTTGATTACAGCCGCCCGTCTAGCATCCGCCCAGCCCAGATACTGAGACTTGGCAAAAACATCTGGCGCCAATACTGCGAGTCGGTAGATGTTTGCTGCAATCATTGCAGTTCCTGCCGCTTCGGGGAACGATGATGCCGTGCTGATGTAGTTGCGCAGCAAGCCAGAACGAGGCTCTGGGCCTATCTTGATAGCTCCGTCGATGATTTCTTTGGCAAATTGAGTAAGTCGCTGTTGCTCAGTGGTCCACCCTGCACTTGTTGGCCAGTGTTTGATGGTTGCGAATACACGTGCAATGCCGCCCAGCGTCCAGCCGTTGCCTGTGCTCCATGTTCCGGCATCGGTGCGAGAGCCTGCGATGTGTCGCCACAACCCTGTGTTCTTATCTTGCAAGACATCCCGGTAAAGGGATATCTGGTTGACAGCCTCACGAAGCAGGTTTTGGTCTCGGGTTGCTACAGCCTGGTAGGCGAGCATAGGAGGCACCATGTAGATGAAGTCTGACCAGAGCATGACAGAGTCGTAGCGATGGCTAATTGCTCTGTTCGAGTAGCGGGGTGCGTTATTGAGGAGCTCATTAACCTGACGTGTTGCGGCCGTGGAGTAGGTAGAGGAATCGGATTGGCCGAGCAGGACAGCGAAAACCCCCAGAGATGCTGGGTCACCAGCACTTACTGATAACAAGTCAGCGTCGTCTAACGGGCACAGTCACTCAAAGAACTCACCACCAGCTGCGGTCAAAGTGTTCCCGCTGGTCTTGATGTAGCGTTTAGCGTAGGTTGTACTGCCAGTCGATTGCTTCGGGATGTTACCACTAGGGAAGGCAGTGTCGCTGAAGACGGAGATGGTCGGATCTTGCAATTCCAACAAAGCTTGAGCTTGGGTGCCCCATTCCCAGTTGGCTTTCGCCTTGGAGCTTGCCAAGTCTGAAACCTGGTTCACGTTGTAGCCGATGTTGATGTTCCGCGTACAAACGGTTGCACCAGACGCAACGAGTGTGATACAGGCGATCAGTGAAAGGAGCGATGTAGACACCATCTTGACTTAGAAACGTGCGTAGTGGTATGCTGTTTGGGTAACAGAACATGAGTGAAGTTGTAGTGCTGGATACCTTCCATGTATAGGAGTGAAGCGGGTATCCATATATTCACGCTGAAGCACTTGTACTAGTATAGACCTGAGCTACCAGATCGCCATATGGAGCTGTCATTATCGGAATGCAAACATATGTATCCGAGAGTTCTGCCCATTGCTCATCTTGGAGTAGCAACAAGCCCGGAGGGCAATATAAAATAACACGGGTATTGCAATTCTTTGACTAAGAATTTATTAAATCTGGTTGAGTCTATGCGGAGTACGTTCCGGGTGCCTTCGTATAGTCTAGAGTTTCAGTCCTTCTCATTTACCCGTAGCGTCAGCCCTCATTGCAGCACCCTGCTTCGCCCTCCCATCAGCATATTGCTGGAAATTCCTGACTGGAATCTTCTGAGAATACAACCAGTCCACCTCATCTGTTGTAAATCCATGCAGATCCGGCACCAAGAACCACGATCCGATGAGAAGAAGCACCGAGCTGCCCATGAAGACGAACCCAGCGCGGCTGCCTAGATTGCCAGCGTCGGTGTTGTACATATATGGTACTGTGAACGTAAAGAGCCAAGTGACAGTGGCGTTCGAAATTACACCGATAGATTGTGTCTTTGCCCGTAGACGATAGGAAGAGACTTCGGCGGTGATGACCCATCCGATCGAGGTCATGGTGAGCAGTTGCCAGGCAATGAGTGCGTTCCTATCACAGAAGAGTTAGTGCTGTCCAATGGCCCATCAGTCTGCAACTTACATCAATATGGCGACAGCCCACAGGCTACTGTTTGACTTCGAATAGTACAGACCACCGATGATCGCCAAGATCAGGGTGTTGATAGCGGCACCCGCAAGCCAAATTGAACGACGACCAAACTTCTCCATGTAGAACCAACTAAAGACGATTGCAATGATAGCTAGACCAAAACCACCGATACCTACATCAAACGCATGGACCGCAGGAAGGCCAGCGATGATGAGAAAATAGGTGTTCTGGGACAACAAGGAGGCGCCATTGAGTCCAGCAGCAAGGAAGAGCCAGAAGACTGTGAAGGTTCGCTTGAGATTGGTTCCCTGGAACAGTTCGAGATAGCTTGCATGGCCATGGTTCTCGGCCTGCGAGCGCTCCTGCTCGACTTGCTTGCAGAGCACTGCAAGGCGTGCGTCGACGTGGTTCTTGGAGCCGTAAAGACGAGCCAACGCTTTCTTGGCAGCAGCGATCTTGCCCTTTTGCACCAAGAAGATCGGAGACTCGGGCATAGCGGTGAACGCCAAGCCTGCGGCGACGGGCCAAATCCACTGAAGTGCGAAGACGGTACGGAAGGCCGACGGAGATATGTTTCCAATGTACACTCTGATCGTGACCAGCCCAATGGCTTGCATCAGTACCATGAAAAGGACGATACCGGACTGGACAGGACCTCTAAGACGGAGTGGGGAGATCTCAGATGCCCAGGATGTGGCGGAAGCGAAGATGCACCCTATGGCCAGTCCGTTGATCATCTTCCCGCCCAAGAGCATGCCCCGGCTTGTGGCGGCGAACTGAATGCCAACGCCTGCGACTGAGATGCAAGCGGCGCCAACGCATGCCCATTTACGTCCGATTCGATCCGAAACGAAGCCGATACCAAAGCCGCCAATGGCTTGGAGCAAGTAAGACATTGCAGTCCACATAGACGCCCATATTGAGGGTACGAATAGAGATCCTGTCGCCGTATGCTCGCCGAAGTAGAGAAGGAAGGCTGGCATGGAGATGGAAGCTCCGTTGATGACGCTGTCGTACCCAAAAACTCCTCCAGCCAAGAACGCGGCAATTGAATGGGCCAAGACAAGCTTGTGTGACATGGCAGAAGCCCATAGTGAACTATCACGGTCCTTCTCGACGAGGTCTTCTCCGAAATGTAGATCGCTGTCATTGGCTACATTTTCGATCATGGTAGCGCTGGATACCTCTTGCTTTTTGAGTTCGTCCTTCATCGTGAACACTGGAAGACTGATTTGCGAAGACAGCTCAATCGTGTGGTAGGATAATAGAAAAGAGGTTAAGCTGCTAGTTGTGTTGAGTCGTGCTGCAGGCTGTCTTAATCGGGCCAAAGACGAAGGGCGGGACCTTAATATAGAGATGAGATCCCCATCACCCCGAGTTGCATTAAAGGAAACGAAATCTGGGGTAGTGTCAAGTTTGGTGTGGGGTTGACATTTGCGTGGAGCGTATTCTGGTACCGAGCGATGGCCCAAGCACTGCCGAGTGGCTGATTTAGTGGCCCTGAGTGGACAAGTGGACAAGGTGGACAAGGTGGACAAGGTGGACAAGGTGGACAAGGTGGACAAGGTGGACTTTGACAGCTCGTCTTGGGTGGACGTCACCGTGCTCAGTATTGTTGATGGTTAGATCGTTTCGCTGCAGTTCAGACTGGTCGTCCATATGGCACGTAAATTTCTTTCGGAAGTCATCATGCATTTCATGTGGTGTTTTGTAATTTTATTAGTCGTTCGCTGACCCGCAAAGAAATTCGTTGAGTTTGAGATCGGGATCTGGTCCACCACTCGAACGACAGAGACCTGTAACTTACATCGAACCTTTGTTGGAGGTGCATGCAAACATCGTGGTCAAGCTACGACGCACTCTTGGGAGTTTACTTGGCCGCCCCAGGGTGTAAGTGCAGGAGTAATGCCAGGTTCGAAGACGCTCCCCATGTTCCTAGCTGCACTAAAGACTGAATCGCGTGTCTGAAGATCAATTGGGGCGCGTCGAGTGTAGGGTCCTCCGTAGAATTGTCGTGCGCGAATCCCGCCTGCATAACTTCCAGGACTGCTGGTGACACACCTGATTTGTCCTGCAGCTGCTGGAAGATCAACCCCTTTTGATGGGAGGATGCTGCATGCGCGAACGACCATATGACGACGTGACACAAGAACAGACCGATCACATCGTACGGATCGCTTTCGCCCTCGTTGGACATAACGAGAGTAATGCATGTTGCTGCATCTTCCACGGCGCGCGCTGCTTGTTCCGGACACTGGTGGATCCAAGCCGCCAATCTAGTCCTGGCTGCTTCAGCGTCTGTAGGTCCAGATCTTCCGAGAGAGTCCTGGATATCGGAGACAGGAAAGATCAAGTACAGCCGTGCCAGGTGAAACATAATCGTAGAACAGCGTTGCAAATGGGATGGAGTGACATCTGGGCGACGAGCCTGGTGTGGTTGAATGTAAGAGTGATTCCAAAGCTCCAGCATACCAAGCAGATGCGCCACACGACGGCTCATATGTGAAAGACTTGATGGAATTGTCGATAAAGAGCATTCTGGCTCCTCATAAGAACGTAGGACGACGAGGTTATCTTGATAGTGGAACACTTCTGACATGGCCACAGTCATGAGCAGGTTCGCGCTCCAGGTGTTTACGCTGGGCAGTAATTCCGTAAGGTCGTTTTCACCTGACCAGTCAGGCGCCGATAGAAACAACGCTGTGAGAGATCCGAATATGGGGCAGGATGGCTCAGAGGCAGACCCTAATCGGTTCTTCCAGGACCTTGCAGATGTGATTATCCAAAACTCCTCGTCGCATGGACACTCCCATTTCCTAATATCTGCTGTAGTCATCATTCCACTCATGCCGAGAATGGCTGGAAACTGTGAATCGATCATGTATACAAACCAACGCAACCTTTTGTGGCTTTCTTGTGCTGCCCAGTCCGACCATCGTGCGTGTAGTGAGTCGGCGCATTCTGGGTGCGGTCCAGAACTCGGATATCCACGGGTGATGTGGTGCCCTTTGGGGAGCTGCTGAGCTTGTTGGCTACTGTCGTTCGGTAAACGTCTGATGTACGTTACTACCACAGCACGCAAGGCCTCAGACAATTCAAACGCACGCTTGTTGCCACACCAAAGACCCATGTAGCATACCAATGCAGCTGCGTAGATGACCAGAGGATCCCGCATGAGACTATTATCTTCCTCTATCAGAGCCAATAGGTTCTGTCGCGTGCGATCGAAGACAATGATACCGAATCTCCGTGTATGGCGTAGACGGCTGTAGCAGGAACCAATGACTATGATGATAGACAGGAGAGCCGATGGAAATATTTCGACGTTGACCGTTGGTCTATGAATTACTGGTACTTGAGGAGAAAATTTGGCAAAGAACAGAGTTATGAAGACGTTGACCAGGGGCAACTCAGGCATGGTAAACATGTTCTCGTCTTTCCCACGATATGAAGGACGGAGAAATGTGCAAACCCGTGATAATGTAGTTTGTGAGATCTCAACTGTTTGATCAATCTTTGCGAAGATTGGATCATCCATAGGAAGGACGATTGGTTTCGCCCTAGCGATAGGCTTTGATCGAGGGTCCCACGCGAACGGCAGTCTATCCTCGTTTGAAGATTCATTCGGGGGCGAGGCTACACGAGATACACGCCCTGGAAGACTGTCAGGACGCTCGTCTGGCCGTGGTCTGGTGTGTGAGCCCCGTAACGAACCATCACCATTCTGGAACGAGTTTGCATCTTCGTCCAAAGCAACACCAGACGGAAGTACGTCGTAGTTACGTTCCAGAGCGCCCAGAAATTCTAGGTCTATAGATCCGTATTCGGTGTTGTTCCATGTCTGAGAAGGTGGGCTGTATGCGAGGTCTGTCTCACGCAGCGCAGCGAAGAACTGGGATGAGAACCAGTCAGATGTATCTGTAGTATGGCCCAAGTGGTAATTCCATGGCCTCGCAAAGGTTGCGTAGTCAAAATAAGGGTCGTACTGATTCACTGTCTTAGGCCAAGGGCTGTGCATGAGAATTTCGTCAAGCTCGGTCTGGGGTCCAATGGATGTTTGTTGTTGTGCATCTGGCAAATTTTGCTCAATCATCGCCCCGCTGTCTCTTTGACCATCAAAAGGCGATGATTCTAGAATAGTGGTTTGGGTTTGCGGTAACGAAGACTCTCCAAGAGTTGGGGTAGCTCTTGAGCCCCGCCGATGTGGTTTTGATATACCCCTCGCCGACGTAGGCCGTTGATGTAAGAGCTCGTGCTTCTTACGGAGATCGCTCCGTGTGAATGTCCTCCCACATGTCTGACAGTGATGTTTTTGGGTGGAGTTGTCTTACGACCAAAGCTCAATCAGCATCGAACAACTCGTGCTTGTGCGTCGACAGGACTCACGTGTCTTCATGTGTCGAGCGAGATTCTCGGGACGAGTGAAGTGCTTGTCACATTGCTGACAAGACAGGGCCCTAGAACTGACCGCCGCATTGCCATCATCGGACATCGGATGCACTCTGTTCAGGGCTGAGTTGTGAAGTCGACGGTGGGTGGACGGGCACTGTCCACCTGAAGTAGGCAGGAAAAGCGGGGGCAGACCGACGCTAGTGCTTTTCGGCTAAGTCCACCTTGAATGTCCACCTCGTACAACGCGTTACCCGACGCCTCCCTCTGCACGGCATGAGGTCCAGTGAACTAATTGTTTCGCGAGTCGCGACGAAATGTTGAAGATGCTTGGGATGCCTCAATCACCACTCGCCCGACAGCGTAGACTCAGAGGCTCTGTGACACGCGATCCTTTACACACAGCTAAGCGTTACAATGCCTGAGAAACCCCTCGCTGAACCTGCGCGCATCTTGCGACACGCTGGACGTGTAACACTTGGGCCCAAAACGACAACCTTCACCCTTGAAAATCAAGGAGACACCTTAAGTCGGGCAGAGGTAGTCCTTGACTATCAACAATGTGAGGGAGGCATACCCGTTTTCGAGATTGATTCTGCCTTGGGTACTACTCCTATCGAAGTAAACGTGATCTACAGCGAAGGCATTGAGGGTGTCGATCATGACACAGGTGAACAATCGAGTTCAGACACCGGATCAACTAAGCTAATAGCAAGCAGGCGACGGACCATTCTTTCTCTTCTCCAATGCTATGGATACACACCGGAGTACCTTCATGACCATTACCGCGAGATCAACTCCACAGTCAATCCGAGCGGTATATGCTCAGCGATCGCAAAGGTACCAGAGAATTGTCTTGACTACAGCAAACTCATCAGTCACATTTTCAAAGATTGCGTTCGAGCGCATCCGGCCCAGCGCGCGCCCAAAGTCGACATTCACATGCTCAAACGAGCTTCTGAACCGCATTTGGCTAGATGGCGTCAAGACCGTGGACATGTGTACAGTCGCGAAAGGCGAGACCTCTTCTGCTTGGGAAGTCACCGACGAAGGAATAAGAGTTCGCGGTCAGCATTGGGCGCCGTGCCGGTTTGGTACACGCTGGGCAGACAAAGTAGTGCGATTCCAGGTGCAGATCGAGGCTGGTGGCGCGAGCTGGGCAGTTCACATGGTCGTGAATGGCTTGATCTTCTGTTTGGATGCCGCTGAGAAAGTACTATACGCATGTGAAGGACTTTCGACTGAGGCTACAATTTTTCCTGTTGCCAAGAAAGGGCGGTGGGCACTGGGTGACTTGGACATGAACACCTGGCTCGAAGTCGAGACAGTCACTCGCGGAAACACCGTGACTGTCTCTATACAAGGACGCCAACTGGCCCGCATCGAGGATCTTGATATTAGACCCATCCTCGGCGGAAGCCCGAACAATACTGGATCTGTCGCCTTCGGTGGCCCTTGTCAATGGGTGTCTCGATACCGCAAACTCAGCGTGAAGGACGCAGAAGGGCATGCTCTGTACGAGAACGACTTCCTACGCAAAGATGAAGCGCGAACACTGAGCGACTTCCAGGTCGGGACTAATGCGCTGGCTTGTACGATAGACGGTGCAAAGCGCGACCGAGCATGCTTCGGTGGAGACCTCCACGTTATGGGTCGTTCAATTGCGCATTCCACCATGTCCTTCGAAGCGATTGCCGGCAGTATCGAGCTTCTGACCAGCCACCAAACTGCCGATGGCTATTTGGGAAACCTGTGCCCCATCCAAGCGCCGATTCACGATAGCAAAGAAGAGCCACCAACATATGCATTCTACTCGCTATCGTATGCACTACTTCTGGTCGTTGCTATTAAAGACTACTGGCTGCATACGGGCGACGAGACGACACGGTCGAGATGCTTGGAGTCACTGGAGAAACTAATGGCATACACTGCACGGTTTGTCAGCCAAGGAGTTGTAGTTGCGCCGCCGCCCCTTTCCAGTGAGTATAATCCCTGTTTTGAGCCCGTTCCCAGCTAACGCTGTTAAGTGCACTGGTTCCCCCTCGGCGGTCCAGTCTTTGGAGCATCAAGCGCGCTAAACAACGCATACTACGAGGCTCTACAGGCGATGGCGACTTTATCCACAGACGCAGCCAACCAGAACAAATACAGCCTGCAAGCCTACGATTTGAAGGTAAACATGCTACGACACTTCTACGATTCTTCTACTGGCGTCTACCACCTGGACAGAAGCCTTCCAGCGAGTGGGATCTGTCAGGACGTCAAAGCCCACGCCATTACACTCGATCTTCTCCCTTACCACTGCAACGACCTCGACCACCTGATCGATTCAAACTCAGGCCTACCACGCGCATTCCGCGGCCTCGGCCACTGGGACGTAGCCAACGTCTCCAGTCCCTACGCCACCGGCTTCGCAGTCGAAGCCCTCTTCTCCCGCGACCGGGGCACAGAAGCCCTCAAACTCCTTGAACGCGTATGGGGTCCGATGGCCGACCCCGCAAGTCCGAACTACTCTGGCGGCCACTGGGAAGCTATGAAGCCAGATGGGATACCTCACGGGCACGACACATCGCTCATGCACGGGTGGTCGACATGGCCCGTCTCGCTAATGCCACGGTACCTAGCCGGGCTGCAGCCCACCACACCAGGCTGGAAGACGTTCAGCATTGCGCCGGTCCTTGCTGGCCTGACCAATGTAAAATGCGTGCTGGAAACTGTTGCCGGTACTGTCGGCGTCGATCTGGACATCGACGAAGCTCACAGCCACGGCGCACTGAAAGTGCTGGCTCCGTACGGTGTACGAGCGCAACTTCACTCCCCTCAGGGCTGGGTAATTCAAGGGCCAAAAACCATCGAAGGGACGGGCGAGTGGCAGAAGTTCTTCTTGTCCGAAGCCGGCGGCGATTCGATTCTGGAGACGAAAAGCGCGGCGATGCAATTCGAGGCCATTCCCACATCAGCCTTTCCTGTGCAGGATCGGCAGGGAAGTAACTTACCCAGCAAGATCCGCTCCTTGTTCTCGCGCTTCACTTCGATCCGCGCATGATGCACACACCCTCCACACGCTGGATCAAAGCCCGTCTGACTGTCCAGCCACCGTCACTTTTTGTTCCAACCCAATAACCGAATGATTTCTATACGTAGTCAGTCTTAGAGGTTCTTGAAAGTTACTATACTACTCTAACGTTGATACACTACACCTGCAACATGGCAGAACCTCTATCACGCAGTACAGTAGCTAGCGATGATAAGAAAACCTAGCGATCTAAAGGTTTTACACGAGTCAAAAAGCCATTAACTGTTGTACGACGAAGTATCCCTTCTTCTCCCGACCCTATTACTTTGACCACAACATCCTAAGCTTTATCGCGCAACCATCCCAACAACCTCGCAGTGTTTCAGTATACGCTGCTTCACACCCTCAACAGCGGCGCGCTCGATACTAATACCCTGGAAGTGAGACTGAAACACAGCGCTAGCGGAACAGCAGAGTAGCACAGACTAGATAAGTAAAACAGAATCTGTCATGCAAAAATGGTTTCTGGCTTTCGCGTGCGTCGCTCCACGGTCCTGTGGTAGGTACCTGTGTAGCCCCCCCTGTCTCGATCAGTACCGGCTTTACCATGTCAGGTTCAGCGTGCTAGGGTATAGCTACAGTCATAGAATTCACAACGATTCCAGGTATATAGAGTGTCCTACACTACAAACTAATACGGGAAGATCTCCACCGAACCGTACCAAGACCTCTGCAGTGCCCATCTTCCGTATGTGTAATCCTCGGAAGCCGATCGTGTGCGAGACTTGTACTGTTGGTTGTCCAATATCGGGGTATTTGGCCGAATTTCCGTCATATTGGGCGAGGCGTTGGTATAGCTACCTGCGAAACCGCTTCACGCCCTTTTAGAGCCGAGGTTCTTGGCCCCGCCGCTGCTATCGTGTGGTATTTGCGATTTCGCGAGCGACGATACGCTGCGCGATTTGAGCTGGTTGCGGCAATTGTTGGAAAATTGCCTCAAGGGAGTATTTAACAACGCGGAGCATGCGCTTCCCACAGTATCTCCTTGGAGAACCTCAACAATCGCTTGCTACAAATTATTCACTAACAGCCAGGCCGGAACAATGGCAGCAAGAACCCTAGTCGAGAAGTGGTACGACGCACACGCCGAAGCAGAAGAGCACCGCTTGGACAAAGGGCGCCTGGAGTTTGAAATAACAATGTGGAACGTCAACTCCTGCTTATCCAAGTTAGGGCTGCGCCGAGCGAATATCCTAGACGTAGGCGGTGGGCCTGGGAGATATGGTCTGCAACCCCGACCGATTCGACATCGCGGCTAACGAACACAGCCATCGCGTTAGCAAAGCAAGGTCACCAAGTCACCTTGAACGATTTATCCGAGAAGAGTTTGGATATTGCAAGAAAGAACGCAGAAAAAGAAGCTGTCCAACTCCACGCCATCATTCACTCAAACGCCCTCGCCATCCCGCAACACGCCCAACTCGAAGCCTCCCACGCCTCGTTCGACATCGTGCTCTGTCTCGGCCCACTGTACCACCTCACCAGCTCCGAGGAGCGCGCCAGCGTGATCCGAAACTGCATCACCATGGCGAAACCGGGCGGGTACATCCTGCTCGCCTTTGTGACGGTGTACGCGCACCTGCGCGATGTAGCGCGGCGCGAGCCGGCGCGTCTGGCGAAGGAGTGGGGGTTCTACAAACGGTATCTTGAGAGTGGAGAGTACACGAGGAATCCGGAGACAGCGTCTTTCCATGTGCACCCTGCGAATGTCCTGGAAGAGTTTCTTGCTGTCCGGGACCTGGTCACGGTCGAGAGGGTCTTGAGTTGTGAGGGGTTTTTTGGATCGGGCGGCGCGGAAGGTTTGGCTGCTTTGGATGAGGCGGAGATGGAACGGTGGGTTGACGTTGCGATGCTGAGTGCGGACCGGGTGGAAACGTTGAATTGTGCGGATCATCTGCTTGTGGTACTGCGCAAGTAGTAGAAGACTACGATCTGCGTTGGTATGTGATGGGATAGGATGGGATTTATGTTACTAAGGATTGCCTAGGTAGGCATTTATCTTATTACTCCTGCTCTGCATAGAATCAAATCAAGTACCTATTTCTCTATCGCGCGGGCTGTTCACAGCCAACCCAAAGACCAGAAAGCGACTGTGCTCGCCACTATACAACAGAAAGAGGTTATCAATTCTCCTTCCGTCCTCTCTCGAAACAAGATAGCAACGACAACTTAGAAGCAGACATCGGTCCAAAACTAACTCTAAGACATCGCTGTACTCCGCACCTTGTACACCACAAATCTAGGGAAACCTACAAGCAACCACTCTTGACACTTCAGATCTCCACATCTGCAAGATGAGCAAGTAGCACTCGCAACAATACGCTGCACTACAACAGAAGCCCAATAAAAAACACCGCAGAGAACGGATCGTGAGCCTACCCCTGCTAACTCCCCTCCCAGTATCCCCACATCCCCGATCTCAGTCCCGCAACCCCATTTCAGCCTCTCACTCCCCCAGCCTCAGCGCGTCGCAACCCATCTTCTACACCTATCGCGCATCGAGCGACCAGACACCATCATCCAGCCACCTTCAGACACCAACGCGACAGGAGACGCAGATACAACCCCACCCTTGACCGCGCATATCACAGATCAGGAACAAAAGCAAAGCATTAGACCATGTCATCTCAACAGCTACACAAACACACAAAAGTACCCAGCTAGGTTAAAAACAGCAGTGCAAATGTTATAGCTAAAGAGAGCTGCGTAGACAACCTTGGAATTAAGAGAAAACAATTCAAGAATCCCAAGCTTCCAAACACCTCCCATCCCAGACATTCCTCCATTCATAACACACACAGCAACGTCCCATCCATCCATCCATCCACCAACACATTAAAACCAAACCCCCAACCCTTCCTCTACTCACCCACAACTACAGCCTAGAAACACAACACAAACACAACCAAAGATTGCACTCTCTAGCAAGTACTTATCAACACCTAGCTCCGCCCACCGTGCCAAGCAACACAAGGTACTAATGCTTGTTTAGATAGCGAGTACGTAGGCTAGAACAGTAGTTATGGCTAATAGTTAGAGATAGAGGTAGATGCTGCTATTGTGTAGCTCTACCTGCTACTAGAGCGTAATAGTTAATGTAATTATAAAGGGATGTATTAAGTAGTAACTTGTATGGTATGTTACGCTTCGACGCCCTCGACCTTCCTTAAAAACTCCCGTACGCGACCAACTTCCACGCCATCCAGCGGATCACTATCCAACGCAGCGACTAGCGACGGTAGAACCTCGTCGATCCTGTCCTCCTGCACATTCGTACACAAACACACAACCTGTCTAAACATGGCTTCAAGCTGCCCGTCCTTATCCTTCAGCTGTCTCGACCGCTGCAGGAGTGAAGCATTAGCCTGAATGTACACCTCCACCCGCTGCCGGAGCGCGGTAGTCGGTATCGACGTGAGCGATGGCGAGAGCGTGGCAGACGGGGGCAGCGAGAGGGGCGTGCTGAGGTACGACGGCCCGCCTGAGGCTTGCCGGATGAGATGCTCGCCTTCTCGACGGACGTCCTCGGGGAGATCGGTATCCTGCACGAGGACACCTGCGCCCTCGGCGTCGGCGTACCCGACGTCCCGCCGTTGGCTGAGGTCGGTGGCGGCGTTGGTTGCGGCGAGCATGTGCCGTTGCGGCTCGAGCCAGCGCTTGAGGTTGGCGATGCGTTTCGCGCGGTCTTGGCGCTGCCGTAGACGGGACCGCAGGGTTTCGAGGCGCGACTGTTCTGATTTTTGGAGCGAGGAGAGGGTGGAGATTGTGGAGTTTGTTTGGTCGATCAGGTCTTGCTTCAGGCGCGCTTCTTGCGTGAACTGCATCGAGGCGGACTGGAGGATGCCGTTCATGACTGTGATTCGTATTAGACAAGTATGTGAGGTAGTCTGAGAACTTACGAGGTTGGATTTCGCGACTGGTTTCTTCCACCTTGCTCAATGGGACTTTCCCTTTTGACGGGCTGGCAGAGAGCGCGGTATCTGCGTCGCCGTGTAGGTCGCTGCCCACGCCAAAGTCCACCGGCCGCGTGCCTTTGTGGTTGGGGATGGTGGGGTCGGCCTGCACCTCGAGGAGCTGCGAGATGATGTTGCGGTTTCCTATCCTGGCGGCGAGGTTGAGGGCCGTGTTACCAGCCTTGTCGCGGGCGTTGACCATCTCCTGCATGAACCTCATCAGCCCTATTGGTTTTGGGTAGTTGCTGTTCTCGAGGAAAGATGGGATCTGGTTGGCGCCAATGTTGCTGCGCACGAGATACTCGAGCAGTGCTTCGAGGTAATACTTGCTGGACGCGGCGCGGCCCTTGATGGCGCACGTGACGGCGATGTGGTGCAGGATGGTGCGCCCCTGGGTGTCGCGCAGTTCGATGAGCGGCGCGAGGATCTCCAGCGTTTCCGGGAAGCAGCTGTGGTCGAGGCTGTTGTTGACGGACACGGCGCTCATCAGCGGCGTCTGGCCGGAGGCGCTCCCTCTGAACATGTTTGCGCCTTTGGAGACGAGCAGGCGCATGAGGGAGACGCGGGCGAGTGTGGCGGCCCAGTGCAGGGCTGTGTTGGAGCTGTTGTCGATGGGCATGTCGAGGTCTGCGCCGGAGAGATGCAGTATTGCAGGGTGGTTGGTGAAGTCTGTGCGGGTCTGGTCGGCGAAGAGGTCGGTCAGCATGGCCTGCTTCTCCTCGTTGAGCTTGGTGTCTGGGTAGGGCAGGGGCGGCAGAGCGCTGGGGACTTCGCCGTCCGGGAGGCTGATGTGGTGGCCCGTCTGGTGCTGGTAGAAGGACTCGCTGGGCTCGGTGGGCGAGCCGTGGTCGCGCAGCAGGTCGTCGGCGCCGTTCGCACGCTGCTGCGAGAAGGAATCGTCCTGCGAGGGGCGCAGACGCTTCCTGGGGGGCTCCGAGGCGTCATCGATGCCGGTGCCGTAGGCCGAGTCGGTGTGGGTGTTTTGGGCGCTGAAGCTGCGCTCCGAGGCCAGGCTGTGGATGCTGTGCTGGCTGCTGGTGCGGAACGAGTCCTGGCTAGGCATAGGTCCTGATCCTGATCCTGGCTGGGCGTGCGAGGGGCGGGCGGTGGAGCGGCGGCCCTGCGAGGCGCTGGCGGGGCGCGGCGGGGCGGGCGAGTGCAGGCGGGCGACCTTGTTCATGGCAGCCAGGGCGCTCGTGGCGGTGGAGGAGATGTTGGAGAAGAAGGTGCCGCCGAGGCTCTGGCTGGGCTGGCGGGCGTCGATGGTCTGGGTGTAGAAGCGCTTGCGGTTGGCGGCCATGGCCTGCTCCTTTGTCGGGGTGTCGAGGCCGTGGCCCTGGGCGCCCTCTGCGCTGATGTCGTAGTCGAGCAGCGGGCGCAGCAGGTCCTCGACGCCGTACTGGCGGCAGAACTCGCGGCCGCGGCGGTAGTTGATCCAGGTGCCCTGGTACTTGCCGTAGCCGCCCTGGACCTTTTCGTGCTCGCCGGTGAGGATCTCCTTCTCGAGGACCTTTGTGCGCTTGCCCTTGTCGACGCCGGCGACCTTGAGGATCTGCGTGGCATTGAGCCAGCCGTCGGAGCGGCGGCGCATGACGGCGACGCGGTTGACCTCCATCTCGTAGACGGAGACGCCCGAGTAGACGGCCGTGTAGATCTGGGGCTTGTCCATGGCGTGGGCGTGTGCCTGGGCTTGGGCGTGTGCGTGGGCGTGCGCCTGCGCCTGTTGCTGCTGCGCGTACCCGCTGGCGTCGGAGAAGGAGCGGTTGAAGCCGGGGGCGGCCATGAGGCCTGTGTGCGAGTGCGAGTGCGATTGCGCGGGGGAATGCTGGTACATGGGCTGGGGGTCGGGGAACGAGCGGGCGACCTGCTGCATTGCGGGCAGGCGGGCGTGCGGTGCAGTGCGGTGCAGTCGAGTGCTAGTCGGTGCGCATGGGCGAGGCGGTGTGCGCGCGTCTTCGCAGTCGTGGGCAGAGGGTGGGGGGCGGTCGAGAGGAGGTCGCGTCGCTGTCGCCGGCGGGGAGCAGTCGTGGGCCGTCGTGCGCAGGCGTGTCGCAGGGTGCAGTCACGTCGAGTCGAGTCTCAAGGGCCGGGTGTCGTCGTCGCTGGGATGCGGGGAGTGAAGGTCCGTTGTGGAGCAGTTCGCGTCCAGCTGCGTGCACGCGTCGCCCGCCGAGCCAATCACGCGACGTCGCCAACACCACTCGCCCGCCCTGCCCTGCACCGCCAGCCAACGAGTGTCGCATCGTGAACGTCTCCATGGCGGCGTCGCCCTCGCCCTCGCACACAAAGTCGCTCCACCTGCTGCGCGCCCTCCTGCGCGAGGCCTCGTACCTGCCCGACGCAACCGCCCGCGACTACTTCCGCCGCTATGCCGTCGCCCGCTTCAAGGCCTACCAGCCCGCCGACCATGCCACGGCCTCGTTCGACGTGCTCGCCCTCGCAAAGTACCGCCACCGCGCCTTCAAGCGCCGCCACCTCGCCGTCATCGCCGCCCGCACCGCCCAGCAGCAGCGCAAGGCGCACAAGGGCCTGAACCTCCTGCGCCGCGCCAACCAGGGCGAGGGCCCGTGTCTCGAGAAGGTGCTGTGGTTCACCTACGGCCGTCTGGGCCGCCGCAAGTACGCCCTGCTGCACGACTTGCTGAAGCCAGACCCCGCCTGGCCCGACGGTCCTGCGCCGCTGCAGCTGCTCTACCACAGCAACGCGCCCTGTCTGCAGTACCTCGAAGCCCCCGCCGCCCCCAATGCTGCCCGTGGCACCCACACCTTCTCCGTCTCCAAGCAGTACCCGCGTCTGCGCGCCGTCCTCACCTCCCAGTCCCAAAAGGCCCTGGCCCTCGGCCGTGCCATCAAGCGTCCCTACCTCAAGACGCCCGCCCTGAACACGTGGGAGCGGCCCATGCCCCTCAAGCGCGCAGCCAACAACGTCCGCCGCTGGTACGCCGAGACCGTGACGCGCCTCCTGCCTGCGCTGCCGGCCGCCGAGTGGGATAATATCCACGCCATGAGCACCGGCAAGCAGCGCATCGCCTTTGCCCGCAGACGCACGCCAGCCACCCTGCTTGACGCACCACCCCAGCCAGACGAAGACGACCTGGCCAGGAACCTGCACCGCAGCCTCGCCCTGGACAAGCTCAGCAAAGCAGACCGCCCGGCTGGCCTCGACCGGCCACACACCCTGACCGCCAGGTACATGCAGCGCCTGTACGCCAGACTCCTCACCCTGTCCTGCAAGCTCGAGTACGACACCACGCGCAAGCAGTGGAACGCCATCTGGGGAGAGCCCATGCGGAGCGTCAAGCCTGACAGCTACACCGCCCCTGTCGACCAGGCGCTATTTGCTGACGTCGATATCAAAGGCGTCCGACCCAAGGCGCAGAAGACGAGGCCAAAGCAGATGCCCTTGGTGCAGCCACGCACCGAAGACGGCGAATACATGCGCTTCCCCTTCTTCGCAGAAATGCTTCCCCCCACGCACCCCATGCGCATCGACTTAGACAAATGGAAGAAAGAGCGCGCAGAGGCTCACGCGAAGTGGGTAGCTTCGGGCGGTGACTCATGACGACAGTCCGCCCCACATGGACCCCGGATTCTGCCACCCCACGACACCCATAGGGCGTGATTCAGTGATATATACTGTGGTTTCGCATCACACCCAACGCGAACATACACAGATCCATCATGTCTTCCACGAGTGCCACCGTCCGCCACGCCACGCGCGAAGGTACGTCTAGCAAACCAACACATTCACTCTCACTAACGCCTACCCAGACGTACCCACAATCCTGGGCCTCATCCAAGAGCTCGCCGACTACGAAAAGGCCTCGTCCTCGGTCGAAGCCACGGTCGAATCCCTCACGCGCACCCTCTCCCACGCCGACCCCTCAGACCCGTCCAACCCAGACAAGTTCTCAAAGGGCTACGCAAAGACGCTGCTCCTCACCGACCCAGACGGCACCGTCGCCGGCATGGCCCTCTACTTCTACAACTACAGCACCTGGACCAGCGTCCCGGGCATCTACCTCGAGGACCTCTTCGTCAAGGAAGTCTACCGCAACAAGGGCTATGGCAAGGTTCTGCTCAAGCAATTGGCCCAGGAGACGCTGAAGGTTGGGGGCAAGAGGCTTGAATGGAGCTGTCTGAATTGGAACGAGCCGAGTCTGAGGTTCTACCAGAGCGAGAAAATAGGCGCTGTGAAGAAGGACCAGTGGGTTGGGTTAAGAGTCGAGGGGGACAAGCTGAACTCCCTAGCTAGCTCGTAGGTGTAGAAATCCAACACCCACACCCACAACCGCAAAATCTTGCAGCACGCCTCAAACCTCTAGCACTATAGTCCCCACCTTCCTCGCGCATGCAAACAGCACCACCTCACTACTCGTGTAGTATGCTAGTGGGTAGTTGGGCTTCTACAACTTAGCTACACTTGTAGAAATCTGTGATAGATCTAAATGTAGATCTAATACTTATCCCCGCTTAGATCACGCGGAAAACACGTGGAATGTACGTCTCCAACAGCGCCGCAACCCCATATCTCCCCTCTCCATGGAGCGAACGTATCCTATTTCCTGAAACTGGAATTGACGATATCTTGCACAACAACAACAACAACAACAACAACAACAACAACAACAACAACAACAACAACAACAACAACAAAAACACGAGCAGGCACCTGAAACAGTTAA